>OY769904.1:20902622-21502622 GCA_963669185.1 Dyspetes luteomarginatus
GTGCTCGAAAAATCGATATTTTAATATAAATAAATGCATAATGGCGGCGTGTATGTTTCCCTATCAAGATAGTCTCCTTTAATAATCGATAATTATGCTCCGTGCAAGGGGACTAATGGCGCAGCTAGCAGAAAATTTAATCCCTATATATAACTCCATCAAAAAGTATAAATTCCAATCATCATAGATGCCCTCAATCTTCTTGTTAGCTGGCGCATATTCGCTATGTGCAAGTGATGAAAAGCTAACTGAGCAGTTGACCATCACGATGGCGAGTTTTCGTATTACAGATTTCATCATATATGGGATGAGTGGGGAGTGAGTGGGGTAAAATACAACTACTAACGGTCAAATGATCTGCTGGTTAAATGGTTTTAGATATTATAGTTCAGGAATAAAATCGGAGTGTCGTTTTTATTCCTGAACCCTGAACCTCGATCGCTTCTTCCATTATTTATTTCCGACTTACTCTGAAGGTCACGCAAATTTTATAACTCTCATGAGCGAGTAGTCGAAAAACTTTGTTCCGCCTTGTTCAAGAAACGATGTCGTATAGAGGTGGACAGCGGGTTATCATTCTCGGTTTTCAGGGCAAAGGAAATTGAACACTTTAAAGTGTATTGCACCGATGTACTGGTGGCTGTCCCATGGATTAATAGAAGGACGAACTATAGAAGATTTTGTTGCAAATATATTACTTTTAATAAGAATCATTTTTTTTTCCAAATATAAATAAAATAAACTATCTGCATGGAACGATAATTATGAATGTAACTGACAAATATGAAAAATGTATATCCCACGGATGCCCCAAGATGACGTAACAGGTCCTGTTAGGTGGACAGTGTCTCTATTAATGTTGCCGCTGATACTCGTCCTAATAATTATATACCGGACACCACCTATTCGACCAAGTCGATTCCAGGTTTTCCATCAATTTTACGAAAAGGGGAACCCCCAACTCTTTGACTTCTCCATAAAGCAAGCCTGGGATACGTAAGCCCAAGATGCGTGGAAACTCGTAAGGATAAAATAAGTGCCCAGCAGTAGAAATATCTAACTTGTTATCGATGATTTTCGGTATGATTAGCGAGCCTTGCGCTTTTCCCCAGAATCGTCCCTTCAATTGGCTGTTGCTAGTTGACGACAGCGCCACCTACGTGTAAGGGGAAAGTGCCCGTATGGAAAAAAACAACTTTAAATAGCTCGCATCCACTTTTGTGCCCGTGTGAATGACCCTAGGCAAATTTTTAGGATTTCGGCGGGGAATGTCCTTCATTATTATTATTATACCGTTATTGTTTAATATGTTTCATCCTAGTCAACCGGAGAGCCCCGAAAGGCCACAGGTCAAGCGGTGTTAATTTTGGATCCATATATGATATTCATCGGGTGCTAGGATCTTTCAGATCCGGTTCTCTTTTTCGAGGAAATAATTATAGGGAAGGCCTGTGGGTGATGGGAGTGATCAGACGATTCTCTGCTGCAATGACCTTACGTGTGAACTATAGAAGATTTTTGTTCCAAATATATTACTTTCAATATGAATAATTTTTTTCCAAATATAAATAAAATAAACTATCTGCATGGAACGATAATTATAAATGTAACTGACAAATATGAAATATTTATATTTCAATTCATTGTACGAGGTTTTTGACGGAAATATATGCAAATATATAAGGAATACATTTTACCATTTTACCTTACAAATATGTCGTTGTTGAACATTACTACTACGATTAAGCCGGAAGTTATTTGAAAACGAAGCAAAGCGAAAATGATTGCCCTCAAGATCAAACACTTTTCACTCAGCGGAGAATTTACAAAAACTGTATAATTGCAATTTGAAACTCACACGTGACCCAGCAATTTATCCAATTTCGTAACGGATTTGGTGGACTGCCACCAAATAGACCGAGAACCATTTGCGACGGAGTACCTATGAGCGAAATTTCAGCCCGTTATAACTTAAGTTATTTTGTAGTTTTATAGAAGTTTTAATGCTCTGCGGTAATACATACTTATACGCTCGCTTGCACATTTCGTTCCAAGCGCCGTCACCAAACTTTTGGAATCATTTTGAATAACGAACATCAACGTGCGCGCTCGATCTGCGCATAAACCCGCGACCGCACCATACGAGCTTTAAATGGTTTTTAGGTTAAGTGTTGTGAATCATGTATCGCTTCTGCTTGCCATGGACGATTTAAATTTGGCATACAAACGTAATAAGCCCGTTCGATTGGCCACGAACGAGGCTTCACTTTTCGATAATTTATTCGAAAGTTTCAACTATCGATATTACATATTTTTTTAACCGGGATTTGGCACCAAAATCTTGATTTTTTTTTCGTCACTACTACAAAGGTTTCTTATTGTTAAACTAAGTGATCTTAGTTAGCGTACAAATTTACCAATGGAGGATTCTCCAACGGTCCAACTTTTTCTTTTGGCAACCTCGCCATATTTTTAAAAACTTGGTTAGCATATGTATGCAGCACCAATTGAAAGGACTTTCGGTGAATTATTTCAGATTTTTAAATTCAATCGTTTCGAAAATCCCCTAACTCTCTTTCAAGTTACCGAATTTTGAAAAACATGCCTCGCATAAGAAAAATACCGGAAAATAAAAGTTGCTCTGGTTCATGAGCTATCTAATAAAAAAAATTATAAATTTTTCGACTCCATACAGTTGATTTTTGACAAAAAAAATGTAATTTTTTTTTTTCGTCAAGGAAAATTCCTCGTAATATGCCAGAAAAATTACTGAATCTTCCGACATGTGTGTCGATTGAATAGAAAAATTGCCAGAGTGACACTGATTGAAGTACCGAAGTAAAAAAAAAAAAACTGAACAAAATGATACAGAAGCGATCATTATTTTGCTCAAAATGTTCAATGCATGTAAAACTATATCATTATTTTGTCGTCACAACAACAACAACATAAACGTTTTTTAATATATAATTTTTGGCAAAATAAAGATCGATTTTATTCTATCTCGATCAGATTTTATTTTACTGCTACTTCAATCGCTGCCGAGCGATTTATTAATCGAATCCATACATACCTATATCGGATGTTTCAGTATATTTTTTGAGCAAAATATAAAGTATGATTCTTGACAAAAAAAATCTTTTTCTTTTTTATTTGTGAAAAATCAAGTTTATGAAATTGAGAAAATAATGATAACAATTTGTTTAAAAAGCTTATAGAAAACTGTAACTTTTACTTTCCAGTATTTTTTTGTGCGACCCATATTTATTAAGATCCGATGACTTGAAAGAAACAGAGAATATCTTAAGTGGTTCGATTTCAAAATCTAAAATCATTCACAGAAAATGCTTTCAGCTGGTGCTATATATACTGGCAAAGTTTTAAAAATGTCTGCAGAGTCATCGAAAAAAAAAAAAATAGCTGGGTCGGTAGAGAATGCTTGCCATATGCATTAACCTAATGCCCTCTGAACAGTCCCCAATGAAAAAATATTTTTTTTAAAGAAAATACGCATGCATGAAATTTTGTGGTGTTGAACTGAGATAAAATGAAGGTCTACCGTATGTTTAGACGTGGTAGGCACACACAGTCTGCCTCGAAAGTATGCTCCTGTAGCCAGTATATTGGTGTGAGCAGCGCGAAAGGCAACAGGAAGTAGCGAGATATACAGTTACGTCGAAAAAGTGAAGGACGGTCCGTGTGTTTCTCAGGTAGAACCACCACAAGCGGCAATGGAACCAAAGTCCATGAGGTATGTATATATATATATATATATATATATATATATATATATATATATTTATATATTTATATATATCATGGCAGCAGTATATATATATATGTATATACTTCGGCCACGTTCGTTTTCTTATACGCAATACTATCATGTACGTTCTCGATCAGCGTCTAACTGCCGAGGTAGCCAAAGCATTCAACAAGTTACCGATGTACGGGACCGCGATGTCCCGAAATGCGCATGAACATGAAAGAGGATAATTGTTCGTCAACTGCCCAAAATGGGGAAGACCGGCTGAATAAAGATCACTGGGTAGCGAGTTACCATTACTACGAAAAAAAAATCACAGTTTTTATAACGACGTGACTCTTGTTCTGTCTTCTTTATAATATCGACACAAAAACAACTTATCCAGCCATATTTCCTCTTGTACTCTAAAATGAGTTTAAAAACAGATTTGGATTCCTTTTATGTGGAGAACTCAGCTTTTTCTCATACTACTACTGTTTTATCAAAATTTCGTGTAATTTATGATTATATAGGAACTAGATGAATGTCAATGAGGGTCACCGGATAATGGGAGTTAGCCTTGCCAGAAAAATAATTACAAGTAGTATTAAAATAACGCTTTTGGTATTTAGCTTTATTTCAACTCCGCTATTTATTATATTATATTTATTATATATTATATTATTATATTATACTCTGGAATTTAGAAACCCTAAAACTTTTTTTTTTACGAAAACAAAGCTTGCGCTATGAGGTAGCAAAAATTGATCCCTTTGCTCGAAGACTTTCAATTATGTTTTAGTAAACACAGCAAGATTTAGTTAGAGCTTTCTTTCAATGACAACATGTGTTTTCAGTGTCGTAGAAATATACGGATTCTTCTTTATGTTGCCTCTATTCACCCGATTTTCCGTTTGATTGTCATTGACCCATCAATTCTATTCCAAAACTAAATTTCTAATATTGAATAGATTTATACAAACTGATTATGAAACATTGCGTTTTTACAGACACAATAAAGATCTTGCAACTCAATCGATGGTTTTACCTATCAAACTACCAATAGGTTAAGAGAGCAGTGATAATTTTTTGCAACAGATTTGCGGATAGTAATCTCATAAAACGAATAAAATGAAACTCTTTCAATTCTCAAGTAAAAACTCGAGTTCCTGGATAAAATGAAACGAAAAAAAAAAAAAACGAGCAAAATTCAAAGTTGATTGCGTGACCCGGATCACTGGGGCGTGAGCACCACGCTCATTCTCGTCGCTGTGGACGGATCACTCGTTTTTCAAGTATCTCACTGCCTACCAAAGCTTCACATGTGATTCGGAGAAGAGCGATTGCAAGCTCTCTTGCAGTGAACAGTCCTTTTGATATACTTTACAAGAGAATGAGCGAGCCAGCGAGCGAGTTGAAAACAGAGAGCACCAGTATCGAAAGTCCAATTATCGTTACTATACCAGCAATGATTTCAAGTATTTGAAGAGTGAGTCTTGCCCTGCAACGTAGCGCAGCCAGCATAGAAATATGAAACACTAAAAAGTTTATGTAACAAGGTAAGCTACGGTCCTCAAGAGTGTATCAAATGGAAAACGGGAGGCTGCAATACAGTGTAAGTGCGATTTCCGAACAACTATCGATCGATGGATCTATCGACCAATCATACGCGCTTTAATCGTCCGTTTTTATAACAATGAATGGAAATTCACTTTGAAATTGAAATTCGATCTGTCTCAGCCTATCATCAATGTATTTTCAATAAAAATTCAAACAAAAAAAAACTGCTTAATCGACAGAATGTGTAACTGGCAATTCGAATTATTTATCAATGATAGCCGAAACTGATGCTGAATTCCTCTACAAAATATGGTGTACGAAAATATCTACTGTACAACGGTCCATTTTCCGATTTAACCGAATAGTCTAATAACTTTGACCAAACGAGCGGAGTAAAACGAGCGAGGACCTCTTTTAACTCGACACTTTGACATTTGGTTCTGTTTGCTTATACGTCTCAATGTTTCGCAAATTTAGCAAATTTTTACATTAATGTTCAATTCAAACACGAGTATCAAGAAAAATCAAAATGGCAGCCAATAAAAATGCGCGAGTTGATATCGAGAACCAAAAAAAAACCATAAGTTATCTAATTTCCAATGAAAATTGATACCTGCCCGTTATACAAATCGCTGATTATAATTACAAAAGTCGTGATTTGAAATTTGAAAATTGCGGACGTTCACTTGTTCCGTATCCAATATAAAGTCTTTAGAATTCGAAACAGTGTGGTACCAAGCGAGATCTATTCCTCCCCGGACTCCTCGTTTAAAATTCAACATAATTTCACGCGGTACATGGATTTGCTTTCCAGTTCGAAGAAGTAAACTCGGAAATAAATTGAGAAAATATAAACAGTCAATTATTGGTGAAAAGTAGCAGCGATCGCATTCTTCACGTTAATTGTTCAGCAGTTCTGTACAATTTCCTCTACTGTATTAGTAGAGGAAATCGCTTGTTGCGCTTTTAATATCAAATCGGAAGGCGAAAGAAAGAAAAGTGCGAATCTCATTTGACTTTAAGCGAGTTGTTTTTAACAGTGGGTAATCTGTGGCATAGAATCAGCTACTAATGATGTGTGGGTCATGCACATTGTGGACAAGCAAATTGGCGGATTACTTTTGTCGGTAAGACAGAGCATGACGTCAATTTTCAATAAAACTAGAGTAGAAATCTGTTTACCCGGCAGAGTGTGCAGAGCCTGTCCATAAAACACTGTGCTATATATGTATATACGCCGAGCTGCGGGTCTATAGATTATTGGTCTCGTGATATCGTATATTTGTGCCATATTCTGTATATAGATGATGTAACGTTCGCGCGAGGGCCACCTGCTCCAAATATCCCTGATCAGTTCTGTGTATATAACCCGGCGTATTATCTGAAGCAGTATAGTATCAGAATCAAGAGGTGGCATAAAGGTGGCAGAGACACGGGATCCTTGAAAGTGACAAGGATCCAACGTCCTTTGCTTGATACCACCTAGTCACCTGCTCTATATGCAACATGGATCTATGACATTTAACCTCTAATCGGGAATAGAACAAGTGATGGTACCTAAAAGTTCATCGAAACGAAATTCCTCCCGTGTCGCATCCATCTGCGTATAAGTACGATTGACTTTGTCAATATCAGGATAAAATGTATAATAAAAAACAAACGAAATCATTCAATAGCCATGTACGTATGTGTAAGCATACCGTTACCATTTTCGTGGTAACTTCGCATCCGTGCAGCCACCACTTCGGAAGAAGGAATATCTTCTGGTGAATACGAGGCGACTAGTTCAGAAGTGAAAAGAAACATACAAAGCGAAGAAGTTCAGTTCTGGCGCAGACGGCGACATCTCGATGGTCGCCCTTTCGAACGTCCCTGACTCAAGGTAGTCGGAGGGGGACAGCTCTTCGACCAGTGCAGTTCACTCGACAGTCTCTTTTCCAAACAGCGTTATATAGCTGCAGTAACGAAGAAGACAACGAGACGAACGAAGAAGAAGAAGAAGAAGCAGAAGTAGAAGACAAAGACGATACAGAAGAGGTAGATGGAACAAGAACTGAGAGAGCGGGGATCGCGATATACGACGCTCGTTCACTGCTTGCTTCTTTCCTCTCTTTGCTTCGCGACCCCGACGCTAGTGGGAAAGAGAGGGCCGTCATAATTCCTTGAATTGAACGACGGGTTATTCTCCACCAAGGTTATCCGTAAGGGGCCGAATGGCGGTGCGGTGCGGTGCCGAGGGGAGTCAATGACGAGAGGGACGACTGGCGAAGTACACGGTGGGTCGCGGGGAATCGATAGGACGACAAGGACGGCGCATGTACATCCGTACATACATATATATGTATATACTACTACTATATATATATATATATACTACTATATATATATAACTATAGTGCTGTTGCTGCTGCTGCTGCATGGCGTCGGCGTGAGTCGTCGCACAGTCGCACCCAGTCTCGTCTCTCACTCTCTCTCTCTCTCTCATTACACATGCACAAAAATACACACACACAAAATTTTCTCTCCTTCCCTCTACCGCGCCCATACATGGTTCTCTCTCGCTCTCAAGCGATCCCTGAGACCTCTGAGTGCGGCGTACCCGCTATGCGACGTTGCTAGTTGATGATGTTGGTTCGATAGTAGTGGTGTAGTGGTGGTGGTAGAGTAGTATGTATGTATAGCAGCATTAGCAATGGGTGGGAGGTCGGAATAGTACCGTGGCGTCCCGCCTGGCAGCACCGCTATCTACGGTCGTTGAAGCTTGCGGAGGACAACGAGCGAGAAGAGGGAGAGAGGATAAAGTTGCGGCGAAGTGGTGGAGATTGCGGCGGAGATCGAGGCTCGCAGCTGTCCCAAGCATACTCGACATATCATATAGTCCGGACGGCGGTGGAAGTGGTGGAAAGTGGCGAAGTACGATGAGGATGTCGGTGGCGGTGGTGGGAGGCGCAGATTTCTCGCTTACCAAGCAACATCGCCAGGGAGACGCGGGGAAAGGGCCGAAGCTTACGGGGATTGGCGGGCGTGAGGCTGGAGTAGGGAGCGTGGGGAGACGAAAACCCGAGAGCACTGGGAAACGCGCACGACAGGCCTGAGAGTGGGGTGCGCGCTGATGGTAGGTTGAAGCATCGGGTCGAGGGAGAACGAGGGGAATTGCTGGCGGGTGGACGGACAGACGAGCAAGAGACGAGGAGAGAGGACGCGAATGATACAGCGAGAGAGTGAGCGCGAGGATGACGGCGCGGTGAAGCGGGGAGCAGGAGGGTTGCTCAGTAGCAGGGGGAACCGACTTTATGCAGCTGCGGGACGATAACAACGATGGGCTACAGGACCGCCGCTATAGCTGGGGAAATGCCAAGTGGGCTACAGGACCGTGCTGGCCTAGCTGTACGTTCGCTCGGCTCGTAGTGGCATGGTGGACAGGACGGGCGGCAAGGCAGGCAGGCTGGTAGGAAAGGCGGGAAGGAGAGAGAGATTTCAAGCGGTCGTCTCTTCTTGTATACCTCCGCACTGCTTCCACCGCTATTGCTGCTGCCTGCCTCTGTTCCTATACTCTTCTCTCTACTCTCTGCAGCCGACCAGCCATCCGATGCTCCACCGGTCTTCTCGACTGCTCTCTCTTACCGGCGTGCACACGCAAACCTACGCCCATTACGAACCTAACCTACGTTTGTTGGACTGCGTCTTTATATACTCGCTGATGCTGTGGCGCTTTCCTCTCGAAAGACTTTCGTGGTCGTCGTTGTCATCGTCGGTATACCTGGCATCGTTCTCTCTTGTTGTAGTACTGCCGGTACTTTTATACCATATGGAAGTCACCGACGATGACGTCAACGACGACCATAGCATCCTCGATCTCTCAAAGACCGCTGTGCCTTTATCTATCTTTCTGCCGTTCTCAACGCTTCTCGTTCCCTGTCTCTCTCTCTCTCTCTCTCTCTCTCTCTCTCTCTCTCTATACCGGGGAGAGAGTCTCTCTCTCTCTCTCTCTCTCTCTCTCTCTCTATCTATCTATCTTGTTCTTTCTCTCCCCATCGCTCATTATCCTGACTATGTTTCGTCTTCCTGGACACCCTCCAATCGTCCTCGGTACGCTAGCAATGCCCTTCGTCACGGTAAAGGAGAGAACAGTTCGACCTCTCTTGCAGGTCACATCTTCACGTTCAAGATACGAGAATTTCACTCCGCTAACTCGATCCTGTACTTCCATACGGCCATTCTCTCAGTCCCGTCCTTCCCCACTGCCCCCTGACATCAACCCCCAGAACTCTTGATTTTAGTGACGGCTTTATCTAGTCGTCAGAAAGATGAGTGAGAACGCCGCGGAAAGACGTAGTTGTCATTATTACTGAACGGTATGCAAAATAAAATTTCTTCGACAAATCGTCAGAGCTTTCTCTCTCTCCTTCTCTCTCCTTGTCACTCGACGATGTGACAAATAATTCTTGATCTATTCGAAAAACATTCTGCGGATGAATGAAAATCCAATTTCCGTCAAGTTATTTATCTATATTATATATATATATATACATTAAATTTTTCTGACAAATGTAAAATGGTGCTTCACAAGCTATTTGTTCTATCTCTGTATGTACTTTCAAAAGCACTAATACATGCACTTCCCGGTATAGACTTCCCACGTTTATACATTTTTTTTCCACTCGAGCCATACGATGTAACGAATTTTCCCGACGGCTGTCACTCGTACGCATGCCTCTCGTTCGAACACACAAAAGAAAACTCTCCTATCCCCCGATCGTCATTCACTGAAACAACGAGGCATATCGCATAATTGGTATCCCGCGAGAAAATTTTCCACGCCTTTCCAGTTCGCGACTTTTTTATACTTCAGGAACAATGTGAAATACGTATATACCGTGTAAATTATATATCCGTCACATTTCCTCGATAGATAAATCATCTGATCTCGTTCGTTAGCGTTAAAATATTTCTATTCTATGTTTGCATATTTCTCCGAAATAATTGTATCTAAGATAATTTTTGTTCTAGCGATCGACCATGTTCCGATGTAATGCACGAATTACCTCAAGTAACGATTTTCATTTTATATATGTACTCGCGCCGCTTTCAGTCAATGGAAATTCATTTCGAGGCACGGAAATTTTTCTTTGGTTGGAATGCGGTGTATTGCAAAAACGGTTACCGGACAGGTTTTTAAAGACATTCTAGTTTCTGGAATATCTTGCTACATGTAACCACGCGCCTGTTCTATTTATACGACAATTTCACCGCTTATCAATTTGCAACTAGCCCGACACCGCGACAGCCTTGTCTTTATTTGAGGGACTATGCCTTCACCCATGTGCCACAAGCACACTACTACTCTTAGTAATCCTGGTTTCAGTTATTAGTATAGCAGCTACCACCAAACTACTGTCATGTTGCAATGATATTTATGCTTTCAGTGAGGGAAAATGGTGTTTGTTTCTGATTCCTAAAATCCCCCACACAATAAATCTCGACATTATTTCGGAAACTTTAGATCCACCTATTGTTTCAACCCTACCGCCACCCTGGATATATGTAGTGTTTCTTCCGAGTTAGCATTTCAATATTTCTCGCATAAGGACTTGCGACAGTAAAATTTCCTATGTAAGTGATTGCTAACGTTGAATAGGGAATTTTGAAACTATGTCGATTTTTCAAAATCATAGGCGCCACTGCTATACATGTTTAGTAGGTTCTTTCATTTCTGATTTTTATTTTCCATTCTCACCGGGGACAAAAATATAGATTTACACGTTAAAAACTTCCTCGTGGAAAGGGAGCGCTGGCAAAAAATCGTAAGGGCATTCGCCATTTATACCTAAAAATGCGGAACCTCTTAGAATGAATTGTCAGAGATCCCCTTTCGCGAGGTATTTTTGGAGATCAAAACTTAATGTTAATTTTACAGGGGTTGGGAGTTAAATTTGTTGCAATATATTGTAATTAAAAAATAATGAAGAAAAAAATCATAATATAATAATTTGACAAAGCAGAGCATAATATATTCGAAAAAATTCAGCTCTCTCACCTTTCTGTAAAATAAAGTTTTGACCTCTAAAAACACCTTGCAAAAGGGGGTCCCTGGCAATTGATCCTAAGAGGTTCCGCATTTTTATGTATAAATGATGAATGTGGCACTCCTTACGATTTTTTGCCACAGTGCTGCCCTTTCGCGACGAAGTTTTTAAAGGGTAAATCTATACTTTTTTATGGTGGAAAACGAAAAAAAAAATCTGAAATGAGACACCTTAATATATATGTTCTTGTACACAATATATGCTGTGACCTAAAATACACGCGGGACTGCTGGAAGGGCTCTCTATTTCTTCCTCTGGTTCTGCGCAGCACCGGGACAATATGGGCATGGCGGTGCGCCGTTGCTTCATTCGTCTCTCTTGCTGTTTTAGCACTGGTACTACTATTTCTGTCGTGGCCTGTTTTCTCTGGTATAGTGTAGGGCTTTATTTGAATTTGCCGCTGATTGCCACAGATGGAGCATCTCCAATCCTCTCTTCGTTCGAGTGCGTCTACAGTCCGTTTAAGCAGAGTCAAGACAAACCACAGTGAAGTTAGCATATTCAGTACAATCGCGGAAACCAAATTTAAATATGCCGCAGCCAATCAAAAAGAAGCTTTGTCTTGACCCTACTTAAAGGGACTATAAGTTCGTCGCGACACTCGCGCCACCCAGGCATTTCGGCAGTCGTCAGCACTGTCATGTCGTGAGTAATGGGAATAATGCGATCCCGCAATAACGTCAAACATCATGTTATTGAGGTCGTGGTCGGCAGTAACGTTGTCGCCGAGATGCACGTCGAGGAAGATGCCAGTCTTCAAGTCTCTAGGCTAACGCGCACAATGTTATTGCTGACTCGCACCTTCAAAATAACATGACCGTCGAACTGTACCCCTAGAACGATGTCGTCATCGACCGGAACATCGAGTAAGACCTCCTCGTCGGATTGGAGCCCTGAAAACAAGACCGTTGTGAATTTAAACCCTGATAATAACGTCGTCGTCTACCTGAACACAGAGCCCGATGTTCTTGTCAAACTGGACTTCGCGAACAACATTACAGTCGACCTAAACCCCGGGAACAACATTCGAAACTCCACAATCGATGGTGTAATCACCCAAATTTGAAGTACATTCTCAATCCTTTTCGTACTCGGTAATGGAGTTCGATCTATTATATATAATTTTGGTAATATAAGTAATTGAACTTCATCCGTTATTCATTACGAAAATAATGGGCTATGAAATAATGAAAATAGTTCGCACCGTTAATTATTTTATACTCAATGGATAATGCATTATTTGTACAGAACATTTTTCGAAACTCGGGCAGACGCCAATGTCATCGGCAGCGGCGTTTAAAGCTGACCTTTCGTCACGGTCTTGTTGTTCGTTCAGGCTTGGATTTGTGATTAGGTAATACAGCGCCACCAGTGACCGCTACATTTGATGCTGTCGGTACCTCTCCTATAAATCTGCATCCCAAGTAGATGGCGCCTCCGGATCTACCGTTTAGGTGTATATGAATTATAAAATGTTTCGTTTTTCGATCAGTTTTTTTTTGCAAATGAAGAATGTACTGTTTTTTTTTAAGCGAGTCAATGTTGGAATCGTCCATTTACAGGTCCGCGTCCACGGATTGGACTGGTCACCCTATTAAGCGTTGACGGACTCCTCTGTTGTAAGGTTATGTTAAGCAGCAAGCGAACCCCCTAATAAATATACCTATTATTAAAGCTATAATTGAGTACTCTTTTAATTGTGGTATTATTATTTCCAATATAAATATTTTCCAATATGTCGTCTCTGCTGGTAATCAAGGCTTATGGCGGCGGCCGAACGATGGCGCTATAGTCGAGCGCCATCATGTGGCTGTCATAATTTTTACGAAATACTGGAAAGAGATGGGAGACCGCCATCATAACCGCAATTCAAATATCAACAAAAGAGCGAGACTTTTACCTATTATCAAATAAAGTTGTAACTATTATGCAGGCAATGCTGCGAGAGAATTTCAACTTTCTGGTTGAGCTATTTGATTTGAAATCACACAGTAGTGTCAGTTCAATTCAAATTGCAATTTCTGTAAACTTTAACACACTAATGTGCAGAATTGTTCATGCTAGAGACGTTTATCCAATTTTAGCTAGATCTTACCCAAGTCCATGAGCATGGACAATTTTGAAATATTCATAAAGTATTCACTTCAGCTTAATTAGTAAAAAAAAACAAACAACCAGCAACCAACGATGATTCAGTCATTTATTGTCTTAAGCCACATTAAGGATTGTCAGCAGAGCTCTTGTAAAAATGTATGCAATTTGCTTTTTCTCGATGGCGTTACGTTTGTATTCATCATTCCCTTTAATCTCGATAAATTAAGTTTTTGAGGTTTCGATATGGGTGTCTGCGTTTTCAGTTTATTCAGTAGACTTTTGTTGTTCTTCGATAAAGGAGTCAGCAACTTTGCTCCTCCTGTATTACCAGTTCGATTTGTATCGGGAGTTTGGCACCCACTGAGATTTAAACCAGCCGTTTTGTCTCTCGCTCGTTTCTTCTTTTTTTTCGACGACATTGTTGTGTCCGGACCATGTGAAACTTTTGTCTTTGGAATTTTTCGTCGCTCTGGCTTGTTGAGAGTGTACTTTTCAGTCCCGGAACAAATCGAACATAACCGGATGAGTTTGTTGGATTTGTTTCTTTCGCATTTGCGTATGAAGGTACGCAGACACTTGGGCAATAATCTCGAGTTACCGTCGTTTGCCTGGCGAATGAGATTCTCAATGCGTCTTTTAGGCTTTTTTCCTGCGGAAATTCGCGTTTTGTGCTTCGTCGTTGTCCATGAAGAACCACATCGACAACTCGTTGCGGAGGATCCCAAACTTTGTTTAGGCAATTCCATCTCCCCACTCAATTCTCTGCAACAAAGCCTTTCAAAAAGAAACGTGTATGTTACAATCAAGTTAGAATATGTCATTGATCTATCTATTAAATAATATTTGCCGTCCACGCGTACCCGTGCTAGCGAAAGATTTGTCTCATTTTGTCTTCATTTTCTATTCTCTTGAAGATGTATTGCACAAAACCGTTAAACTCTATGATAAATGAGAGATACGTTTGCAAAGTTTTAAGGTCATTTCAAGGTCATTTTCAAGGACTGACCAGTTTTACAAATACTGCCTGCTAAAGACGCTCGAACTAGAAATTTAACAATTGAGAGGAAATCTTTAAAAATATCAAATGTGTGCAAAAAGATAAGTGAATATATTTCATACGAAAAAAATAAAAATAATAATCACAATAAAATTTGTTATGAACATTTTTTTGTTGCTAATTTGTGGATCATTTTTTTTCATTGTTATTATTGAATATCAATGTTTTTCGTATCATAAAAGTAGTTTATTTATTCAGATTTTCATCGTAACGCAAAGTACGATGAAAATCTGGATTGAGAATTTATAGGCTGGTGAAGCATCCTCAACCCTAAACGTACACAAATGGGGATGGGACCCAGCGAAAGTTTCAAATGTCCAGTACTGCAGGCCCTCAAAAGTTTTGGAGCCAGTAAACCGCAATTAAAAAAACTTGAAACTGTCCTCTACAGGTTCGCTAGTCGGAAATCGTTGCTAATATGCATCGATTGCGCGTAATACGTGAAATCATTGGAAATTAGAATCTCTACTCGCCAAAGTTTTCGCTTAATCGATAGGAAATGTGTTGTTGTATTTTTAACATTAAGATTTAAAACGTCATCGTTTAGAATTGGCAAAATATTCTTAGTTTACTACAAACTTAAAAATTTACAAAAAAAAAATGGAAATTACTTTTTTTGCAGTAAACAAAATTTTTATGAACTCAAACGTATTTAGAGAGCGAATTATCGAAGTAGGCAAATTTTCCAATGTCACAAGCATCTCCCTGAGAGTGCTCTCTGTTCACAAAAAAAAAAACCCGAAAACAGAGCTCTCTATGAGGGACCATTTTTTTTTTTTATGTTCACTTTATCAAAAGCTCCAGGCAACAATGTAAGCGGTCGGGGAGATCCAATAAAAAAAATAAAACTAAAATGGCAATAAATATCCGTGTGCTCTTAGAATTCAGAATCACTTTACGTTGATGTGAAGTGGAACCTAATTACTTTTTGCCTCAAATATCAATCGTTTGGGTACAAAAAAAGTGCTCACTTACCGATCGTGGCATGTCACTGTGACGTAAGGTGATGTGAAAACCCATACGAGGTCGAGAGAGACAGCTGTGATTTTCGAAACAATGCCATTCGAAGATGATTGAGATTTTGAGGAAAATAATAATTAGACCACATTCGTCGAACAATCATGTAGGTGGCCTCTAACTATTCTTGTCTTCGAAATCTCCACCAACACGGAATGGCTGTTTTGAAAATTACAGCTTCCAAAATTGCAGCCCTTGCACACGTGCGGGTTTCACATTGCCTTAAGACGATGTGCTACTCCTCTGTCGGTAAAAAAAAAATGCGTACCGAAAGATCAACCGTTTAGAAGAATTTTGGTACCGGAGTAAAAGCAGCTTTCTCTCTCGCACTCAGAATAGCTTACGCAGAAACTGTTTCACCAACAGAGAAGTAGCACATTACCTTAACGTAATGTGCTACTCCTCTATCGGTAAGATCGTTTCCAGGTAAGTTATTATGAGCGAAAGTCGCATTGACTCCCGTCCCAATATTCTCCTGAACGGTTGACTTTTTATGGAAACGATGAGAATAACGAACTGCAGCATCGTTATACGCAGATCGTGGCTTTTTTTTGTCCAAAACATCAACAGTTTCGGAGAAGAATGGACACCATTTTGTTACCAATTGAGTAGTAGTGCTCACGCCACGTCAATGTGCTTTGCCGGTAAGACGATTTCTGACTAAGCCATCATACGCGTGACGGATAAAGCTGCTTTACCCCCGTTCCATGATTGTCGTAAAAGGTTAACTTTTCGGGACAAAAAACGAAAACAGCGAACTGTACTGTTTCGCAGACTTTGTCATTCGATTTCTGTTCGAAAGGTCAATCGTGTGGGGAAAATAGACTACAGATTATCTTACCGACTGAGTAATAGCACATCACCTTAAGACGATGTGTTACTCCTCTGTCGGTAACAAAAACTGCGTACAAAAATTCTCTGAAACTGTTGATCTTTCGGGACAAACGAAGAGAACCACGAACTGCGTATAACGATTCTGCAGTTCGTGGTTCTCTTCGTATGTCCGAAAGATCAACCGTTTAGAAGAATTTTGGTACCGGAGTAAAAGCAGCTTTCTCTCTCGCACTCACAATGGCTTACGCAGCAACTGTTTTCCCAATAGAGGAGTAGCACATTACCTTAATACTAGTTACTTCATGCCACACAAGCCCAAAATCAAGTGGTTTAGTAAGAGTAATTTTTGCTTATTTATGTAACTTTCAAGCTAATATTAAAGCCAAATTTGATCGAGATTTTTAATCTATTTTATTCGAAGATTTTTCCAATTAATTTTTTTTACTTCAATATCAATTTAATCTTACGTTAAATTATTCTTCAATTATTGGTTTGATGCACTTTTGCTTCGCTTCAAGCTAAAGCAATAATTGTTTTCAATTTATTAGTTCTGGTATGAGATTCGTTAGGGTTAGTCGTAATTATTCTTACGCATAGTGCATCCGTAGCTTGTTGACTTCTGGATTTTCGTTATTCTCGAAAAACTTCGATATGTTCGACAGATGTACGATTGAGTTCATTGTTAAACTTCCTTGAATTGTTATTATTATTTTTTGTATGTTTCGAGCGCACGACTTTAAGGAGTTCGTCGCATTTTTAACAAATTCACTCTAACCTCTAAGTCGCACTACAGCGCGAAGTAAACACTGTTATGGACTGATAAGATCGAACCACCAGAAGCAATGTGTGGTAGCAAATGGCTCTACGTAAAAGAAAAACGAGATGGCATCTTATGCGCGATAAAAATCACGAATATTTTCAGGTAAAATAAGGCGAGATAGATTTTTTTAACAATAAATTATAAAAACTATATTTTTTAATTCTCCAAAAAGATCCCGTCTTCTTTTTTAATAAAGGGTCTTCTCTTTTATTATGTTTCACCGATTGATGGTAACAAATTGTGTTTCGTGTGTTTTTCCTCCGAGACGGCTGTTGAGAAGCAAATCAGGTTTATATTCTTCTATTTTTTCGCACTACAGCCTATTTTGCTATCACAATTTAAATAATTTCATAAGAATAATTTGTTATCTGTCGTCGGTATGTCCCATAACTGCAATAATCATCATCCAATAATATCAAGAAACGAGGCTGGGACAATTCACAAATCGCGCGAGGAATTGGAAAACATTGTTTTCATGCGTCTGTTTATTCCGCATGAAAATCCAATTTGCTTTTGTTCGAAATATCAACTGTAACTGAGAAAAAATATATAGACTCCGACCGATTATAATATTTTGGACAAAAGTAAAATCAATTCGGCGATTTGTTACTGCATATAGGAGTACAGTATGGGTATGGCACATCTCCTTAAATGATAAGCCAACCGAGAACTGGCGCCACCAAGCGTTATATCTGGGAAATACGATTAAAATCATCAGTCGTCGGTAAGTACAGCAAGAATAATTTGCATCCGACCTCTACGTCGCCATTGTATACTCTCAGAGTATTTTGAACTTTTGCGGCTACACCCAAAGCACTTTATGCTTCAACAACTTGATATTATGCACGAGTATTTCGGAATAAAAAAAAATTGCATGAGCATTCTTAATTCGTGAGTTGAATATAGGCAATCGTGACAAGTGCGGGATGCGGGAGAGGCAAGTAAAAAGGAGATAAGTTATTGATTGAAATTGCCGTGACGTCATCAAGGATCACGCCACAATCCCCTCTTATGCGGCACTGCGATCTCATTGGTCCAGGTAAAAACAGCTGTAGACATTGTCATGATGTATAGCTAGTGCCAGTCCAAAGTCCGAATTATGGAGCCCACAGCAATCAGTAATGCTCAATGGTTTGAATCTTTGCGGTAAAAACGAAATCACACTTTACAATAATGATACGGTGGGTCTATTCACGTTTGGGTTTGGGTTCAATCATATGAGTCCCCTTTCCTCACAGGAAAAGACTAACTAACGAGATAGTTTATCCCTCTCCACTATATTTTGCTATATAATATGTTGCTTATCTATAAGCGCTGTGTATCTGGCTTTACAATATTGCACAAGCGTCAACGAGATTTATAAATTCAAATCTGTATTCCCGGGAGGCTGCTCGATCGATATGAAATACCGTACATATAATATAGTTCAATATGTTTATTATTTAAATCCATAATACATGCGTAGAAGAGATCTTATGAAAAAGAGTCCAATATTTACAATTAAATGTAAAACTTCCGTTATCGATAAATGTAAGTAGATGATACGACCAAATTCCTCGACTTTCATCATATGAATAACTCCGCAGTTGTCGAGAATATCGATAAATTTCGTCGCATGCTTCGTCGTTGATATGTACCTGTCGGTCCTTGAATGACCTTTTTCGCGCCAACGCCAACCTCTTACGCAGTATATTCTTGTCCTTTATACTGTTCTCGCGCGAGCTATAGGCAGTTCAGTTTCAGTCGATGTTTCAAGCCTATAGGAGACGGTAGGGTCGCGCTTGGTGCTCATCTCGATACAGAGAGAGAGAGAGAGACTGGGTAGTTGTTACGGCGTACCAGCACGTTGCGCGTTAGTATATGCGGTGAAACTTAAGATACAGGACGTGCATTTCACATCGTCCTCGCAAAAATAAAATATCTTGTATCCCATAACACAACTGCGCGATTTTGTGAAATTCTCGTTTAAACGGTAATATGCGAAGAAGTTGAGGTTATGGAAAGAAGTCGCGTCTTCTCTCTCTCTCTGTGTACGCTCTGTCTCTCTATGATCGCTGTATTATGATGAAGCTTCGCTGAGCTCACATGGGATTTGTATGGGCCAGTGATCGAGAAACATACGTCGCGTTTATGACGACGCTAGAAATAAAATTTTATTATTTGGAGGTGGCGACGAATACAAAAAAGTAGGAGTGGAAAGATCGGGGAGGTAGGGTGGAGTTACACATATAGGACTTTCTGTTGGCACACCGACTAAATTTGTCCAAAAGCACGTGGTATTCGTGCCTTTGGAATCGTCCCATTCGGTCGTATCTTGTTACATGACGTGTCTTCTGCATTGAAAGAGACAGTTGTGTGAAAATTCATGTTTAATATTCCGTTTGTGTGTGTGTGTTTCACACAAATTGACGCAGAGGAGGAAAGTGCGAGAGAGAAAAGAAGTGCTCTGTTGGCTCGGTCGCGTATCACGAAATGGGTGGGATAGCGTTAGTCGTCACCGGCGTTTATCTCCGGTAGGACGTAAACTTACGAGGCTTTTATTTAAATACTTTTTTTTTTCACGTGCACACTCAATAGGCAAATCAAAGCGAAAAATACACATACAAAAAAATCATTAATGTAAATCGAAGCTAATTGCAAATGAAAATGACGTTTTGTGCCACACGTGGCTTTTGAAACACTGTTATAAACAAAGTGGTCGTATCCTCCGTCCCATATAAAAACGTCCCAACCTCATCACGTGACCGTTTATCCGCTCTGTTGGTATGAGAAGAACGTATAAAACTTACGCGCATCAATTATTCCTCGTTAAACGATAATATCCTCACGGTGATTTCGGTGATAGGAGGGAAAAATTGTCGTTGAGGTTCAAAGTATCGTGTCATATCATCGTCATCAAAAAGCTTCGGGTATCCACGTCGAAAGAGCAAGAGTCAGTGTGTGCCACACGTAACGTAACATAATTGGTGAATATCGCCGGAGATACGGAGTTTAGTTGGGAGCTGACTCCCGGGGACTGTGTTGCGTAGAGAGAGAGAGAGAAAGACGGAGAGCACAGCCTTGCTTTTATTACTGCATCGTCTGCTATCGTATCTCGTTCTAGTTCTAGCTAAGATCTACGACACATATACATATATATTTCTTATTAACGTGGAAAATTTACGTTCAATTTTTCCTGCTGCTGAAACCATCTGGTAGACGGATTTTTCTTCCATTACTCGCATCAGCTGACTCGATCTTCCAGAGATACACATGTATATATCACCCTGTAGGTATATATACGGATATATACCGGGAAACGGAAATACATCGAACGATCATCGAGCAACAGTGCCGTCAGGTGCGTGACCTCTGCCTATTTAATATCATTTTTTTTTCATTCCTTCAATGTGTGCAGTATACAGATAAGAGATGGCGCTTCCTAAATAATGAAAAATTGTAATTTTTGTATTGTGGGGGTAATTCGGGTCACTTAAGGAAAAACTTGTATTTCTTCGTTATAAGCGGACATTCCTGAGTAAAAGGAAACTTCAGGTACACCTTGCATATTTAATGACTTTTCTGTATTTCCTTCTTCATTGTGCGCATTGTCAAGATATGAGATGGCACTGCCTGAACAAAGGAAAATTGTCAATATTAGGCGATGGGGGTAATTTGGGTCACTTAAGGAAAAACTTGTATATTTCTATTATAAATGAACTTTTCAGAGTGAAACGAAGCTTCTTGTAAACCTTCTTGTTTCTACTCTGAAATAGACGAAGGTCCTGAAGTGGACGCATCGATTTACTATTTTGTTTATTTTTTTTTTTCTCGTAAATATTTTCGCTATGATAGTTTCCGTGATCAATGCTACAGCTCGCATGATATTATTAATACTTTGCAATAAATACAAAAACGAGGATATGAATCAATATTTTAGTAATAGAATCGAGAAACGATCTATACTTCACGTTATGACAAACATAACCTATAATCGTAAACATACACATACACGCCATTTGTTTTCATGTAGCACCAGTTGGTATTTCAAACATTTTGGATATGACGTTCGTGAATATTTAGAACTTCTATCGTCGTGCGAATTCACATTGGAAGAATAACTTTGTGAGTCACGAATACTGGCTATCTTCATATTAAATTACACGGATGAATTCTGATAATATGGGGAAGTGTGGTGAATGGAGGTCACTTCAAGACGAAGTTATATTTATTTCCGTCAGGATCAAATTTTTCTCAATTAATCAAAAAACTTTCTTATGTCTGAAGCAAAATGATTAATCCGAGGAGTTCATACATGAGACGTACAACCCCGAAAAAAAAAAAAATTGTTCGTTTCTCCATGAGTTAAAACTTACATACACTCCACAATTTTCTCTACAGCGTGTAAAAAAAAAATCAAAAAATGATTCATTCTGTTCGGAGTTAGAGGCACTAGGTCTGGGAGACTCAGTGTGTACTTGAAAGTGGAAAAAAAAATGTCTGTATTTCTGGAGTTAAAGGTCGTGCCATTGGAGCGATCGATTTTTTGGGGGTTTAAGAAAATTTTATCTATTTCCGGGGGCAATGGAAACAACAATATCCTTATTAATATTTACAAAAAATATCAGGAAATATCGTTTGATGATACACGTTATGATTACATAACCTTATCATGTGAACATAAACATAATTTGTTTTCATGGAGGCTTCGTTTATCCCGTGACTCTAATCAGATATAGGGTGAATGAATCCACCAGCGAATGACTATAAACAGATATCAAGCAATAGCAAGATTATAATAAAGATGTATAAAGCGTTTTGGCACTGGATATATGCATTGTACTTGGACTCCCCAAAACATTGATAAGATTTACTACCCAAAAATACCTCGTATATTTAATGGAACTAATTGATTATTGCAAGACTGATAGCTGAACCTCAAAATCACTTCACGTGACACCAAATCTCATTCTTAAATATTATAATTAAAAATCAAAAGAAATATAATTTTACCATTGACGTTAGAGATTGTTTAAAATCCATCGGAAATTGTTTCGATGCTACTAACTAAGAGATTCTAATGAATGTTAATATTTTTTTTTACAACCGTGGTAATCCTCCAATGACCATTCATTTGTTGATATAGCCACTACCCTGCTCTCTGAAGTTAATATTCTCACTTCTAACAACGGATGAATTGACATTGAAAGAACAACATGATTGTGAGAGACCGATTACGACTTAGTATTTAAAATTACGTTAAATTCTGATAGTAAATTACTAAAACGTCATAGGGTTGCATAAAAAGTGGCCTAAAGCTGATTTTCTTTAGAAAATCATTTGTAGAGCATGTACGAAGATCATACGAAGGTCAATTAGTATACGTTTGGATATTATCGAGTATAGATAATAGGCTGGTTAGCTATAAATTTGGGGATTTCTCTTATAACGAGTGATCCCCATTACCCCGATGACCTCAAGATACACTTGCTCGCTTTTTTGTCGAGTATAAGCCGCAGGCGTGTTATGCGTGCGTTGTGCTTTCCACTGCACGGTTTACATTGCGTTGGACACGTACTTATGAGGGATGGCGCGTGTTTTCGTCGTTCCCTTGTTATCTTCGTGTTTAGATTTTTTTCTACAGTAAACAAAAATCGTATGACCGTTAGAGATCGGATGTGGAGCTATTAGCGGTTAGAAAACGGCGCTGTTCACTGTAAAATAATGGTCAATAAACCATGGAAAAAATTAACAATTTAGTCGATAGCGCCATTTCTCTTGCGTCACCGCGTCGTCACGTGACCCGTCGCCTTGAGGCGGTTATTACTTCGTAGACAATTAATGCCTGTTGCTCATACCAAAGCTTAAGGATAATTTTAAACGGTATTATGCAATGTTTGAATTTTTTACCAGTAAAAAAAAAATGGCCAAAGACTTTCAGAGAGAATACTAGTGATAGAAACCGTCACTATTTATGTACTTAGGACCGTGTATAACGGATGCGTAAGCATCAGAAATCCTTTACCCATTGAGCTGCCTCAATGGCGTATAAAAGGCGTATAAAAGCTGCAGCAAAGTAAAGTTAAAATCATGGCCCTTAGCAGACTCATACTCTTTACATTTTGACAAGACCTTGTATAATTAATACGCGCCCACAAATAAGGTCCGACCAGTTAGGCAGCATAGAAATTACCCTAACCTAAAATAATTTATCCTATAGTGAGAATGCGCCAACTTGGTTATCGCTATTAATGTATATTTAATAATATATATAATTTAAGGGGTCGATATTTCGATGTTCTTTTTCTGGCAGATTTTTTTTGCCTTTTTAGAGTAGTATTTAGCTAGATATGAATGAATATATACATTTGATCTCTGGAATTTGTACGCTTTTAAGAATTTCCACGAATTCATGCATTTTTTCTGTTTACTCATGGGTGCCCGACAATACTTTGACTTTCAGCTCCCCGAAATTTACTCTAATTCAATGCAGTAAAAAAGCGCGACAGGCCTTACGGCGAGTAGTGATATTAATATTAATAATAATAATAATGTGTACGTTAGATGAAAAAAATGGGGAAATGATAAGTTTAATCCAGTGTGATACGAACCCGAGAATCTCCGAAAAGACTGAAAGACGATAATTAGCAATTTTTCTAATTATCGTCTTTCGTTTTTTCCGGAGATTCTCGGGTTCTTATCATCGATCATCAATAATTATTTCTCGGGTTCTCGGGATTCTCGGGATCCTCGGTTTCTTATCATCGAACATCAATAATTATTTCGTCGAATCGTCATGACCCTAGAGCAACGATTATCGACCGAGAGGTCGAGAGTCTTTTATTATTTAATAAAAGACACTTGAACAAATGATTAATCGATGACGATACGATACGGGATACATTATGTATACACCTGTGATGCATAACGAACTCATTGGCGTGTTGGAAAACAAATCACTCTACGCGTGGCCGAACATCAATAATTATTTCATCGAATCATCATGACCCTAGACCGACGACTATTGACTGAGAGGTTGCGCAATTTGTCGAATACTGATCGATTAATCATTCGTTCAGGTGTCTTTTATTAAATAATAAAAGTGTCTGTTATTGAATAATAAAATGTCTTTTATTGAATAATAAAAGTGTCTTTTATTATAATAAAAGTGTCTTTTATTATAATAAAAGTGTCTTTTATTATAATAAAAGTGTCTTTTATTAAATAATAAATAATACTTGAACGAATGATTAATCGATCAGTATTCGACAAATTGCGCAACCTCTCGGTCAACAGTCATCGCTGTAGGGTCACGACGATTCGATGAAATAATTATCGATGTTCGGCCACGCGCAGCGTGATTTGTTTTCCAACACGCCAATGAGTTCGTTATGCATCACAAATGCATACATAATGTATCGTGTATCGTATCGAAATGTACACAATGTTACATATGTATAGCAACAACGCATTAAAGTTTCGTTCGTCGACTAATTTATTTTTAATCGAGATGTTTCGAAGCGACTAATATGCAAAGTCTTTTGAGAGAATATCTTGGACATGAATTAAGAGTCTTACCTACCCCAAACCACCCCTAATATTCCCTATAGATTGTAAAATGAACGTTTATGAAACCAGCTCGAAATTATTATGTTGAAAGTTTCATATCCACAATTACAGAATAGAATTGATCATCGCCATATTTTAAAAATCTCGGTCAAAGTGGCGACCCTCAAAAAAATCCTGCGAAACCTCATGAAAAACGTCAGAAAATTTTACAGTGATCAGAAAAAATTATTAAATTGAAAATTTGAAAATTCATCAGGGTGGTTTAAAGCTTCTAATTAAATGTTTTACGGTGTTTTGTGCTTAGAAAACATTTACATACTATGTGAGTAAGTACACGACATAATATAACGGTAATGCATACTGTGTTAATGTGGTATAAATTGGCTCATAAAAACATTTCAGCCCGTTGCGTATAATTTTGCGTAAAATATTTCAGACTTAGACATCGTCGTCAAGGCGCGACTTTTTTTCATTGTGCGCGCTTAATTTCGAGACAAAAAAAAATCATAATTCTTATTTAACCCTTTAGCAAAAAGAAATGCGAGCCGTTAATTTTGTTCGCTCCTTGTAAAGTCGCCTCTAGTCGAAATGTTTTTATGAGCCAATCTTGACCACAGTATATATATATATATATATATATATATATATATAGAGAGAGAGAGAGAGAGAGAGAGAGAGAGAGAGAGAGAGAGAGGGATAATTAATAATAACGAAGAAGAGTTCGGAGATTCACGAACATTATTTACATTCGAAAATAAATTAAATTTATCGAAACATGGTGCAAAAGTGATGACTAATGAAATTGATTATTAATTTTCATAATTACTTCACTTTTTACGATCTCTTGAAATGCTGTCAAGGCGAAATTGATTGCTATTATCATGGTTAAAGAAAAATGGTCGTAAAACATGTAATTGGTAAAATAATAAAATAATAAATTTTAAGAGTAATGAAAGATCTTTTAAATGTCTTTTAATGCCTTTTATGCCTTTTATGGTCTTTTAAATGCCCGAGAATAAGAACGACCGTGTTTCTTTCAAATTTACCACACAGAGATTGTATTTGCGTGCAACGTTTGTCACAGACATTTTTACGAGAAAGTATAATCGCTTGAAAATAATTATGTAAAGTTATGTATAATTGTTTTTTGTTATTTTGTGAATTGACAAAAAAAACATTCAGTAATGCGCTGTCCGTCCACTACGAGTCAATAAATTATCGTCTTTTTGAGCAGTTTTTTATAGTAACAAATTCACTGCTAAAAACCAGTGAATTTATTACTATAAAAAATTGATCGTTGGAAAACCAACGATCCTTTGCGGTGCATAGAATGGAAAGAATCGAGGGACTCTTTTCTCATATATATATACATATATATAGTGCAGTACAGGGAAAAAGTCGTTCGCCAACCGCAGTTGCAATGCGAGAATGCCAGCGTCCTCGACGTTTGCTCATATATATATGAGCAAACGTCGAGGAACTATATATATATATATATATATATATATATATATGTATAGTTGACGACGATAACGTGATGTTGAATCTCCACGACTAACGAGAGTCCATCACAAAGTCCCCCGTCTCTGCCACACGTATGTATGGGGAATTTCACGACAAATCAATCGCGTTGCCATATTGGATAAAAAAAAAAAAATTAAAGTTCTAATTAGTACGATAGATTGAAAATTCTCCAAAATAAGAAGCAACATAGAAAAATGTTCTAATTTTATTTACGAATCAATTTGTCAATTATGATGAAAAATTAATACTGTTGGACACTATATTCATATTTCTAAAAATTATGCAATAAATTATTTGTTAAAAATTTAGTTTCTTTTAATCACCTACGAAGATGGCGAACGAACATGAATGGGATTTGAAAAAAATTGAACTTTCAATGTTTTATATTCAAAGAATAATTTCATGTTGAAGAATGTTGAACATAATATAACATTTGAGGCTCAAATAATATTGAAAATTAATATATTTGAGAATAATTATTTATAATAATTTTATTTAAAAATTATTTCCAATGGTTGCGGGAGCTTGGAGAGCGCAGGGCTAAGCTGAAGGGTTCCACATATTTTTAAAATGTCGATTATCGATTTTTCCTCAAAAATCACAAATGATCGAGTGAATTGAGTTATGATTCTCCAAATACCGATGTAGTTTTTTCATCTCACTCCACATAAAAACTCGTTTAAAAAGACTATGGCTTTCAGTTTCCCATTAATACGCTCAAAATTCAGGAAAAATCCATACGAGTATTACGTTATTTTAGCCATTTTGTTTTTAAGATGAAGTATTTTTTTGACTGCCTGGAATGGAGTAGCATTCTACTCCATGGTTTCATGAATGTAATAAGTGAGGACAGGACAGGTCATGGACAGGTCAATTTTACACGGAAGGCCCCATATAGAGATTATATTCGTGTAGCTTGAAAATCTCGGACATTTTACCAGTTGGTGTTGGAAGCTTCTCTCTCTCTCTCTCTCTCTCTCTCTCTCTCTCTCTCTCTCTCTCTCCCTCCGTCCTCCCTCCTCATGTAGACGTTATACATACGTAGGAGGGGTGCGAGTGGGATAATAAAGGAACTACGACCGGGAAAGCAATGCCGGTCTCTCGTAGGTCTCTCGGCTCTATATAATACGCAAGCTATGTGGGAGAGATCATCATCATTGGGTAATGTGGCCTGGGCTGTGATGCTTTACCAAGCATCGTTCGTTATAATTTTCTCTCTCGGTTCTCGTCCCTCTGTAATCTGCGACAGAGACGAAAACATCGACGACTTCCGGTCCATCAGTACGGTGTGAAGAGAGTATAACTCTTGTTTGACAAATCCTCCAGGATGGCTAGACATTCTGTCACTTTGGAAAAATTAAAAAAAAAAAACAAATAAATCATAAATTTATAGTATCGTCAATGTCCTGTATGCTCAAGTATTCTTCTCATATTTACCTATTTACGGCGCGTACACTCTCCTATATCTAATAAAGTGCTTATATATCACTGTCGCTCGCGTAATAACTCACGATGTGTAAATATTCATGTCAAATGCTTATCGTCAGTTCATTTAGTAAAAAACCTGTTAGCAGTTGCAGCATATATTAATTTGTGTTGAAGTGGCAAATTAAAAAAAAAAACAAAATGTTCTTCCTGAAGAATATATTCTTTTCTGTCACGATAATACAAGAAGAAATATACATTGGGATAGATTGAAAAACATTTTAGAAAAATATAGTTTTTCATAAATTTCAATATATTTTATTTATTCAGATGATTTTTACTTGAATGATTGGCTAATAACATATAATATATTATTCATTATAAATATTTATGTTGATAGTATTGGATTCTTTTTGCTTTTTGGTGGGAATTGTTAGCTTCATTAATATTGACAGTGATTATATTTTGACCATGTATACGATCCACCAAAATCGAAGTATCTGCAAAAAAAAAAACGTGAATAACTCACGACGTGTAAATATTCATGTCAAATGCTTTTCGTCAATTCATTTAGAAAAAAATCTGTGGCGTATGTAATCAGTTGCAGCATATATTAATTTGTATTGAAGTGGCAAATTCAAAAAAAAATATATATATTCTTTTCTATCACAGTAATACAAGAAGAAATATACATTGGGACAGATTGAAAAACATAAAAAAAAAAAATAGATTTTCTTAAAATTCAATATATTTTATTTATTCAGATGATTTTTACTTGAATGATTGGCTAATAACATATAATATATTATTCATTATAAATATTTACGTTGATTGTATTGGATTCTTTTTGTTTTTTGGTGGGAATTGTTAGCTTCATTAATATTGACAGTGATTATATTTTGACTGTAGTATACGATTCACCAAAATTGAAGTTTCTGCAAAAAAAAAAACGTGATTCTTAAACTTTTCAATTAACCAAAAAGTTTCCTCCAGTTCTCGCTCGAGGAGGATAACTGAGGATTTTTTTTATAATTCAATTTAAGCACAAAATAAACTTTCGCCTTGTCCCATCTAATATTAATCCGCCATCGATTTGACTGGATTAATTGGTTTTTACAAAATTTCGCTGACTTGATGAAATAATATTCGTGTCAAGTTGACCTCGGCCAAATTAGCTAATGGATTGTTTCGAAACAACGCCACAAGCATTGCCTCATAGAAAAATATTGATATTTTTTTCGGGTCATGGCGTAAATTTGTACTGTCATCTTCGCACTATTGCTCCAATGACTCGATTCTACAATAACATGACGTATACGCGATGCAGCAAATTTATATCTCAGCTCCTTAATGGGAGAGATCCGAAGTTCAAAGTAACGAAACTCCACGTTCTATTGGCGCAGCTGCTGGTAGGCGAGTTAATTACCCACATTTCCGTTCATCTATGCTGAGCGATCATGTCTCTAATTTTCGTTGGACTTTTTTATCTTGTAAATAATGGATATATGTATATGGGCAAGACTACGAATCAACTTTTATCATTTTTGATTTTTCGTTTCTAATGGCCGATATAATTCACAGTCAACGCTGGGCCCCACGAAAATCATACTTTCCCAATTTTGTACATTAACAATCCCTCATTTAATGATTTGATGCATATATATGGCATTCCATGCCAAGTCAACCACCCAAAAAATTACTAGGTATAGCTTAATTTTTTTTTTACATATTGGGGTATCTAAGTACAATACTTTTACCGAGTATGAAGATCGATAATGCTTTATTCGTTGGAGTACACGGATTTTGTCATTTTTTCTTCAAATAGATAATATCCTAATAATGGTGCATCATATTGGAAAATTATGAAGAATATAAGTTTTTTTAATTTTCATAACCTACGATGAAAAAATATGTATAAATTTATTAGAGCAGCATAAGCCCGTTGGAAATCTCAAATAAGTATTTTCATTTTCCAAATTGTGATTCTTATTGTTTTGGTGGACTAAATCATTTTTTCAAAATTGTATGACTGATTTACGACCCTACTCTGCACCTATGGTTGAAAACCTCGAATAAGCATTTTCATTTTCCAAATTGTGATTCCTATTGTTTTAGTGGACTAAATCTTTTTTTCAAAATTGTATGACTGATTTACGACCCTACTCTGCACCTATGGTTGAAAACCTCGAATAAGCATTTTCATTTTCCATATTGTGATTCCTATTGTTTTAGTGGACTAAATTTTTTTTTCAAAATTGTACGACTTATTTACGACCCTACTCTGCACCTATGGTTGAAAACCTCAAATAAGTATTTTCATTTTCAAAATTGTGATTCCTATTGTTTTAGTGGACTAAATCCCGAATATTCTCCCCGAATCAATCGTGCTATAGTCCTTTGATCTCATGTCCCAACTTACATACGCTCGTAGCTCTTTCAGTGCCACAAATACTTTTCGCGTATCCTCCATGCGGATAGGCACGCGAAGAATCGACGATGTCGCGATGTCCCCGACCCCACGATTCTATTTCTATCCGGGATCTCTCGTCTACGTTTGTAAAGAGCATACAGCTCAAACGTTGTTGTTCTAGAAAACGCTTTATAGATTCGAGACACTGCATCCAAATCATTAAAAATTGTTTCAATAAAATATTTATATTTTATGGATTTTTTTAATTCTAATTAACTCCATATAAGCAATAATTTTATGTTTAAAAATATAAATGAGTGCATAAGAATGTACATGGAGTGTCAAGCGAAAGTCTTACGTAACATAAATTGCACTTACCCTCTCACCATGAATATTTCAACAAATGCTTGAAAAATAATTCGGACACTAAAAATAATGGCAAGGAAAAATACGCGTTTAAAAAAAAAAAGACGTGGCGTATCCATAAGATAATAGTTGCGTAATATAATTTTTTTTCAGGAAAACACGAGATTCAAACAATTTTTTTTTCTTCTTAAATCATCAGCACACGTTTTACGTTATATATTAATTTCCTCGAATTTCTACGTACTAAAATTCCCCTAAACGGTTGATCTTTTGAAGAATTTTGGTACAGGAATAAATTCAGCTTTCTCTCGCACTTTTAAAGGAATATCCAGAAACTATTTTACCGACTGAGCAGCAGCATATCGACTCAAGTGTATACGACGCTAATTCGTTATAACTGCAGTGAGATCGGCTGTGGCTGTATTTTTATAGCTAATCAATGCACAGTAACGCATGACACTTTGAGGAGATGCTGTGGTGCAAGCAGAGTTCATCCACCTGGTCGTTATTTGCCTGACTTTCACCCTACATTCCCCAGATGGAGCAAAAATTACTACCAAATTTTTTCTCCAAATCGATTTGACGGAATGAAAAATGAATATTGGGATCATTTGCAAAATATATAAATTACCTAGACGGCCTCCTCATACGTTTTTCATCCTATCGAAAATACATTAAAATTAGTTTGACGTTACGTTCACGAGATCCATCGGTTTAAGGGGAGATGAAATACCAATGGAGTTTTCATGAGTGCGAGAACGAGAGTTTGCTCTTTTTTTAGCTTGCTTGTTCTTGAATTGATTATTTGTTAAAATCAAAATGGTGTATAATTGTTCTTTTCCGAAAAATGGGATGAAATATTTTGTTTAAAATCGTGAAAAATATTTTGTCGATAAATATTTCATCGCTTATGACGTTAGTCTCTTCGAGTCGCTATATCATTGTTTTTAACAAATTTAAGATTTTTGTACGAAATAATTTTTTTTAAATAAATTTAGGTATTAGACATTTGCCTCAGGTGGCCGGTCAATTTCCGGTCAAACAGCCTTATTTCCTTAAAAATAAAATAATTTTTTTCGGGAGCTCTTTACCACAGCTGGAATTTATTAATTGGACAGATGGTCAGAAGTCCTTCAATTGAGACACAAAACATTCACATTTTATAAAAATTATTTTTTTACAGTTTACCAATAAAGTTAAGTGTGCCATATTCGAAAACAAACCTACCCAAACACTACTAAAAAAAAAAAGTACATATTAATACCCATTAATATATTTTTGATATGTGTATATCGAGATAAAATTTGTATAAACTAAAATTCATTAGTATCAACTCCGTACACCACTGTACAACGACAACCGTTAATAAGATATTTTATTAGTGGTATCATCGCCTCTCGTTGCTCTCGGATGATTCAGTGACCTCGTTCGTGTTACATAATCCACGGGAAACGTGTGTACCACCTAATACGAGTTTCGATCTCATTCCGTGCACGATGCAATCTCTGTCTCTCTGTCTCTCTGTCTCCCGAGAGACAAACCTCAATACTAAATTTTTTCTCCATTATAGGTATTATATATAGAACCGTAGTGCGCTTCCTTGAATATAAATCAGGATTTTCTCCCTTGTGAAATTCAGAATTTAAAATAGTTTGCAAAAATTTGTCCATTTTTCATCTATATAAATCAATATATTCTGTTCCTAAATAATAAGAAATAACATCTTACCCTATAATCTTGCTAGAGATATTGACCAAATAAACTTTTTATTTCTTATATATATATATATATATATATGGGGCTTTTCATATATAAAGGATGGTTTTTTGGCGAGTGGTCAGCAATTTTGGCGCCCCTCTAAAATGAACTTTCTTTTTGCATAATATACGTCAACTGTCTTCTATAAATTAGAAAAAAATAGACCTATTTGATACAAATATTAAAAATACAATTTTCCCAATTTCTTTGTTAGTTATTTAAAAGATGATATTTTTTTTGGAAAATCTAATTGATATATGTTATACTTGAAAAGAATTCCGGTGAAAATTGATGAGTACACTTTTCTCGTAGTTTAGTCACTTCCAAGATATATGGGAAACAAGATATGGTACAAATAGTTTTCGGAAGTTCACAGTCATATTATTTCCTATAGGGATCATAGGTGGCATTATATAGGAGACGATTTATATGAAGAAATTTAAAGTAAATTATATAAATGGGCGTCCAAATCGTGCAACAAAAACGTACCTATTTCGGGTGGAAAGCCCCATATTGTAATCTCCATAGTTCATATATATATATATATATATATATATATATATATATATATATATATATATATATATATTCCACTTATTCTGCCGATAAAAGCGATTTAGAAAAATTTCGTTCAAGAGCAGAGCAATTATTGACGTAGCGTTTCGTAGTTCCAAAAAATGTATCTTTTCGGACACCTGTTTTAATAAATTTGTCACTTTCATTTTAGACATGTTCTGCGCACATTATTCGTACCAAGCACAGAGTTGATAATATTTGCCCTTGACAAATTGTAAAAACGAGGCAAAGTTCAGTTTGACATTGATTTGGCTCCAAAGTATTACGTACTTCCTCAATCGTACAGCAGCCTCACTGATCCGACTTGATTATATTAACACGTGTTCCAAACAAATATATTGACTTTTTTTTGAGATCATGTCGACCTTTAGCCTCCTTGTAATGGTCGCACATACTAACACCGAAAGTTTTGCCTTTGACTTTGCTCCCGCGATAAATATAATACAAGGCTCAAAAGCTTCTTCTCTTTACCCTCGATAGCTTTGATTCATCTATAGATCGTTTCGCATATGTGCAATATGATCGTGATGCGAGAGTCTATAGAATAAGACGAAGAGAAAAAGACAGAGAATAAAGAGATTGAGAACCAGCTAGTACAATAGATAGATGAGGCATGCACTACGTGCTGGCTCATCTCTCGTATATATATATATATATATATATATATATATATACGAAGTGGCGAACAACGCGAATTCATCTTGACCATTGGTCAACTCCGTACAGACGGATTAGATAAATAAATATAACGGATGTAGAAGACGTGGATGGCCATGACGTTAAACTCATGTCCTAGTGTGTGTGTGTGCGTGTCTATATCTACTTATTCACAGATGGTCATAAGCATTGAAAATTTAGCCTTGAACATACTGAACCATAATTTGTCTGAACGTGTCACATACATACACAAGGTCTCCTATTTATATATTTTCCTCGTAATTTCCATGTAAATCATAAATTGAAGTTAACAATTTTTCAAAAGATATAAAAAAAACTGCAATATTTATTTGTTGTATATAGAGGTGATATCAATATTTCAATTTCACCCCCTTCCCCCTAATTAAAATGGAACCGCATATTTTTGCTGTGCTCGACTGCCGACAGACAAACGCTGTAACTGTGTTCGTCTCTCAAGCTATAACAATCGATGCCTCGACTCCTTTAAAATAAAAAAATGATGTAGCTTCAATTTATTTAAATTCATTTCCTACTATTAAGAACTTAGTAGTAAGAAAATCAGTATTAAAAACCGTGACGGCGCTGATTGGCGCGGCAGTCGGAAGCCCCCCACCCAAAGTTGTATAGCCAATCAGCGTGCAGCCCACGCATATAAAACAGCACTCTCCAGAGCTCCCGTTGTCACTACGCGACCAGCGACCGTACTGTGAACTACTTGAATAATTGTAACTCATCAACATTGAAGATAAAGTCAAAACACTATCCTAAAAAATCCTTTCAGTTTTAATTTCTCGACGACCCACGATTTCTCCATGATACTTTGGATGGTAATTAATAGCAGAAATAAACATGGGACACCAAGTGTATAAATACGTCGCTTCACGAATAATCTTAAAATAGGACTTTGCCTCGTAACATGATTAAGTTATCTCTGGGATAAGCATAATATATTATGTCGCGCGTTCAATGAAAAATAAAATACTCTGATACAAAATAAAAAGTTCTCGAGACTGTGATAATTAGCTGAGTCAATCTAGAGTCGTCTACGAGAATTTTGTGAAATGATGACTCATGGGAGGCAGCAAGGCCAGAAAGGGCATTCAAAATAGCATATGTTGTAATATTTTTTGGATATTTTGCCTGCCGAAGTTCCTAATTCTAGTTTATCTTGCTGGTTTGAACTACCAATTTTTAACAGTCAACATATCATCTTTTCGAAGATTGGAGGATACAATTCATATTCCATGAACATAAGGTACAGTGAATATAGCCATGGACCCTATAAGGGCCCTCTAGACGTCTAGGGCCATAATTCAATTATCAGAGGTGAAGGGAATGCATGCTATGTTACCAGAGGATCCCATTCTCATCCTGGAAGCACCAGTATTAAATACATTAACAGTATACTCTCATTGTACTCTATTTTAATGGACAATGCGATTGAAAACTTTTTTTTCGCGATAAATGACTTATGTCAGAAATAAAATCGTCCGTCTTAAAATTTCCGTGATGATAAAGCTTTACGGTTGTTTCAACCATTGTTTTGTATAATAATGAGGGCCCTCTCTAGGGACATGCATCTGACTTCTCCAGATAACAAAAAAAAAAGAATGATGGCAGTACATTTGCTTGCACATGCTTGCAGTATATTTGATGGAAGAAGTTTAGGAAAATTGTGTACAATGATTGGACAAAGTCTATGTAGTAAGGGAGTATGAAATTGATACAAAAAAATAATTATTGAGTGAAGGAATGATAGCTCAAAGTGGTCCATAAATGGGCCATAGTGCGGAAACTTTCGTGTCTAGGGCCTGGGTGTTAACACAACAATTAATAAAATCAAAAAGTCATTCGTACGAAACATTTTTCATATTATACAAAATATAATCCCGCGAATAAAATTCAGCCTGAAAATTCCTCATGGAAGTGCCGGTAGGCACCATTACGAAGCTGCAAATCCAACGTTGTTTATCGAATTCAAAATATAACCTGGAAGAATGGAGAATATAATGGGCCGTTAACAGAAAGCACAAAAGGTCAAATGCTGGACACTTTTTTACGTTCTAAATATCCATTTGTCATTTTATCCTCCTAGACTGACACACGCAGGCAAAAAAAAGGAAAAGAAATATTTCATCACGATTTTTATGGATGGCATGTTATGATGCATCATTAATCATTAAATATGGAAAGAAATAAATTTACTACGAGATATACTCAAATTCACGTTTAACACAAACAAAAACTCGAACTCGAAAGCATCGAATGGCGTGTCGTATAATATTTTGTTTTGTTAACAATATTCATATTTCCAAAAAGATTTAATGGACCATGTTGGGATGCATCATTAATCATTGAATATGGAAAGAAATAAATTTATTATGAGAAATACTCAACTTCATGTTTAGCACAAATAACAACTCGAACGTGACCATCAAGAATACACCGCCAGGCGAATAAAATAGTATCGAATTGCGGTCATGTACAAAACGAAAATGATTTAGGTACTTTATATATTTGTGTATTTCACAACGAAATCATTTCACTTCGCATTGTCCTTAAAAATTACAACTCAAAGTCAAAGTCAGCGGAACTTGATCATTCAAGTCAGAAAAAATTTCAGATGTTTATTTGAAAGTATTTGGATGCCAGTGGTAAATAAATCCTATTATATGGTAGACGCAAAAGGATTTTCTGATTTAACAAAAAATCATCAGGTTTATTAGTACGAGATTGTGTTGCTAAAAAAATATTATTTATTTGGGTTTGAGTTTGATACACGCAAAAGGATTCTTTGAAGAAAAATTCCATTAGGTTTATTAATACGAGTTTGTGTTGCTGAAAAAATAATATTTATTTGATTCAAATATGGACAAATACTACTGAACCGATTTGTTTTTCTAAATATATAATTTATCAGATACAAACTAAAAATCAGCAGAAACTCAACGACTAGCCAAGCCCTTTGATCAATAAGTGAACAAACCTTGTACCTCCAATTATGGCATCAAAGTTTCCCTAATTTATATATAATTATAAGAATGAATAATAACAACCTCATACTCACATACAAAAATATTAACAGTGATTATTACTAACAAGTTTTAAAGGTGTTGGGAATCTATGGTTTTTCTTGCAGTGATCATTTATCGTTCGTGCGAGTTGCCGAAATAATAAAGAAAAAAAAAAAAAAGAAGGAAAGACAACAGTGAGAATCGTAATCAAGTTGACCCGGGTGCTGTTTAAGACGACCAGATAAGCCGCCACCATGATCGTGGAGGACAAACTGTGAGTTTCTCGTGTGCAATTGTTGACAAAAAAAAAAAAAAATCGCTCGGAAACGCTATACACTATGCCATTGATGCTCTGCTGTTGCTACTGCTGACTGTTGATGATGATCAAGCTGCACTTTCTGAGATATGCTAGTTTACTTTTTTTTTCTTCATCTTCCACGCAATTTGCACCACAGTGAAGCATTTAACCCGAGTGCAACGAATTTTGAATGGTGAACACCAGCACACACATTTTTTGTCTGATTGATCTCGTTTGTTCTGCTCTCGACTCCGTTTTTGCGGCACGATGAGAGTTTTGTATACGAGTCACTGACCGATTTGCAAAGCATGGCACAGTGTTAGTTGCACGCTCGACACAGTCGCATGTCTTCTTCTTCTTATTTTCTAATTTCTCTTCGTAGTCTTCTTCTTCTTTTTTTAAAATATTCTTCTCTTCATTCATTTCTCAATGCTTTTCTATAGCTACAAAATTCTTTTTTGTTCGTCATTGCAATTATTTTTCGTATTATTGAACAATATTTTTCTGTGAACGTAGAAAATGTAGAGTTTTTTCCATTAAAAGATTGCAGCTGACAAAGAAGTCCATTTTTAAATATCTTCGTTGACCCAAGGTACACTTTACAAACTGATTCTTGCTGGTACGTCAACATCGTTGAAAAAAAGCTTGAAAAAAAGTTTTTCTCCACAGTTTTACGTATGTAAAACGGCTTCTAACAGGTTAGCACTTGGAAATTTAATTTAACGAAGTGCTCATCCATGATGAAAAGTGTAATCCCGCTATCCCCTTACAATATTGCACTAAGTGTAATACACGCTTGGTTGTATACTGTAGTACACTTATCATAATCCACGCCCAACCTGTTCATATGTACCAAGAATATACCATATAGGTAAACCAGTTGTCAGATCATTTTGATTACTGGCTTTTGCCAGTCTCATTCCCAGATCATTTTGATTGCTGGCTTTTGTCAGCATCATTGCCAGATCATTTTGATTGCTGGCTTTTGTCAGTATCATTGCCAGATCATTTTGATTGCTGGCTTTTGTCAGTATCATTGCCAGATCATTTTGATTACTGGCTTTTGCCAGTATCATTTTGATTACTGGCTTTTGCCAGTATCATCGCCAGATCATTTTGATTACTGGCTTTTGTCAGTATCGTTGCCAGATCACTTTGATTACTGGCTTGTGCCAGTATTACTGCCAGATCATTTTGATTACTGGCTTTTGCCAGTATCATTGCCCGATCATTTTGATTGCTGGCTTTTGTCAGTATCATTGCCAGATCATTTTGATTACTGGTTTTTGTCAGCATCGTTGCCAGATCACTTTGATTACTGGTTTTTGTCAGCATCATTGCCAGATCATTTTGATTACTGGCTTTTGTCAGTATCGTTGCCAGATCACTTTGATTACTGGCTTTTGCCAGTATTACTGCCAGATCATTTTGATTGCTGGCTTTCGCCAGTATCATTGCCAGATCACTTTGATTACTGGTTTTTGTCAGTATCGTTGCCAGATCACTTTGATTACTGGCTTGTGCCAGTATTACTGCCAGATCATTTTGATTACTGGCTTTTGCCAGTATCATTGCCCGATCATTTTGATTGCTGGCTTTTGTCAGTATCATTGCCAGATCATTTTGATTACTGGTTTTTGCCAGTATCATTGCCAGATCATTTTGATTGCTGGCTTTTGTCAGTATCATTGCCAGATCATTTTGATTACTGGCTTTTGCCAGTATCATTGCCAGATCATTTTGATTACTGGCTTTTGTCTGTATCGTTGCCAGATCACTTTGATTGCTGGCTTTTGTCAGCATCATTGCCAGATCATTTTGATTACTGGCTTTTGCCAGTATCATTGCCAAATCATTATGATTTTTTTGAAAATGATCTGAAAATTGGTTGGCTTGGTATATTTTTGGTGTACATATGAACAGATTTGGCGTGGATATGTCCATTATGATTAGGGTAATGTGCTGCTACTCAGTCGGCAAAACAGATTTTGTATAAGCCACTATAAGTACGAGAGAGAAAACTGCTTTCACTCCGGTGCCAAAATTCTCCTAAACGGTTGATCTTTCGAACAAACTTAACAGAACCACGAACTGCAGAGTCATTATACGCAGTTCGTGGTTCTCTTCGTTTGTCCGAAAGATCAACCGTTTACGAGAATTTTGGTACGCAGTTTTTGTTAGCGACAGAGGCACATTGCCTTAAGAATACCTTTTCATAGTTAGATACGATTAATTCCAAAAGTTAGTAGCAAAATTCTCTAATTCGTCATCGATGATTTTCGGTATCGTTAACGAGCCTATATGAGAGCTTCATCGTTCTCCACGATTATCTCGGCAACCAGCTGTCGCTATTTAATGACAGCGACAAACGTCGCTAACGAGTTTGAGAATCCCCCTACAAATCCGATTAAAATTGAATGGTCATCGTGAATGTGTAAGTCACGACTATCCGCAGACAAAAAATACAAGATTTATGTGTTCAAAGTACGATCAGATCATCCAGACATTTTTCCATGTCATCAATTTTCTTAAAAACGGAACAAAATAACTTGATGGAATTTTACCCGCGAGTTCTGTGTGACTGATGACGTCTGTTTTGTCAATACAAATAGTTTTACGACACATGTCTAACTTTTCTTAGTATATTAGTAATTTCTCTAATTGGTTACTTTTTCCTGCTACATTTGTATCTCAATGGAAAAACCTTCCAAAGTCTAATTGATTTGATTTTTTTAATCCAACTGTGTTAGGCGTTCCATAATAATTTGTAGCCGAAAAATATATGAAAATGTTAAATTATTTTTCATGATATGATATTAATGGTCAAATTTTCGTCTATTTGACATGGAATTGCCTATATATGTATATATACATGTGGTTATGGTAAATGTACGCGGTAGCCGAGAACATCGACGCGCCTAATTATTACGTTGTAGGATGTCAAACGAGCGGATCAAGTGGGTCGCGTTATTTTCATGCATCACATGAGCTTCCACACGATGCATCGAGTATTGCACGCAATTTTACTGTTTGTATATATACGTGGATCGTAGATTTGCATATATACGTGGATCGTAGATTTGTATATATACGTGGATCGTAGATTTGTATATATATGTGGATCGTAGATTTGTATATATACGTGGATCGTAGATTTGGATATATACGTGGATCATAGATTTGTATATATATACGTGGATCGTTGATTTGTATATATATACGTGGATCGTAGATTTGTATAGATAGAGCCTGAATAACACTGCAGGAAAAATTATACTGTGTACAGATTATTTTACCTCGGGTTTTATCACTGGTGCTACAATCGTCCTCCCCAATCAAACTGTGGAAAATTTTCATTGCGAAAGATTTTATGAGAACAAAATGACATTTAATTCCCACGAAAAAAAAATAAAAAATTACAGTTCATTAAATTGTAGCGCTTTGAAAAACATCTGGTGGGAATCTTTCATGATAGCGTTTAATTTCTGTTTAGTTTTATTGTTTTAATTTTTCCCTTCGTTTGATTTTATCGAGTACGAAAATTTGATCCAGCTTCAATGTCGATATAAATTCAGAATAAAATCAATGATAAAAAGTTCAATATTTGTATTGAACGATTAATTTGTATTATATTGTAATTTAATTTGTGTATCTTTATAGGTCAAAAATCAGTTTATAATTGTGAAAACAAAATTCCACTCGGATACGTGGTAAATGTGCGTAACATACATTGGTGTTATTTCTGTGTGCGGAGAGTAAGACCGAATGGCGCAAACTCGCGGCCATATGTTTCCTCGCTGTTATCAATGACGCTCAGAGACAAAGAGTAAAGATTCCATTATTAATACGGAAAAACAACGTCGCGTGTTAGAGCAATAATTTGCTCATCACAACTTATATAAACGCGTATGTCTACTAACTCAATAATAATAAAGTAAACTTTGGACACTCAACAACTTTGGACTGCGAATATTCACAGACATCACACAAGGCTCAAAGTTTCTCATGTTAAGGTCGATTCACACTATACAGCACGACTCGTTACGTAATGGCACGTACCGGCACTGACACGAAAAAATTTTGTAGCATGGATTTTATTACTTCGACTAGTTATCGCTGCGAGTGCTTCGCGCGCCGTTTTTTTCTGTATTAACTTTTCATATCGCCGCGCGTATTGCGCGCGGGCTCTTCCATCTTTTAAATGTCGTACCGGTGCTGGTATACGCGCCGGTGCTGGTACACGTGCCGTGGCCGTTATCACAAAGGATCAAAAACACTCTCGTGTACCGGCACTCACAGACGCCCTTCATCCTCATACACACACCTCTTTCTTGGTGAGTTTTGCTGTTGAAAAATGCTCGGCGAATTTAAAGCTATTAATATTTATGATAATATTCATCGTTTATAAATTATAGCCTTTTTTTTTTTTTTTTATGTGGTTTATATAAAAAATAACTAAACTTGTCCATCATTCAAGCATGTAAACGAAACATTTTATCCGGTAAATTCGTAGAGCATTAATCAACGAAAAGAACATTAATGGGCAAATTCGGAGCAACTTTAATAATACGACAAAGTGGGGCAACTATTTACAAATTCATCGTTATCAATATTTTTCTGTGTCAGTGGCAAATTATTAAGTCTAGCCTCACCTTCAGTCCAATCGGTAGTTAATTCAAAGCTTATACATATAGGGTGATCCAATAAAAGGTGCAGGATTTGTTTTGTAAATCACATTTACATCCTGCACTTCTTACTGAATCCAATAAGAGGTCCAGGATTTCTTATGTAAATCACATTTACATCCTGCACCTCTTATTGAATTTAATAAGAGGTGCAGGATTTCTTTTGTAAATCACATTCACATCCTGCACCTCTTATTGAATTTAATAAGAGGTGCAGGATTTGTTTTGTAAATCACATTTACAGCCTGCACCTCTTACTGAATCCAATGAGAGGTGTAAGATTTGTTTTGTAAATAAAATTTACATCCTGCACCTCTTACTAAATCCAATAAGAGGTGCAGGATTTGTTTTGTAATAAAATTTACATCCTGCACCTCTTACTAAATCCAATAAGAGGTGCAGGATTTGTTTTGTAAGTCACATTTACATCCTGCACCTCTTATTGAATTACTCTATATAAGCAATTTATAAAAACTGGCACATTTTTTTCCATCCATTACGAACAGGATTAGCTCAATGTAGCTCGCTCTTGGAGATTTTGCAGAAGTAATTTTGAAAAGCAAAATGTCCATTTTGGCTGTACAAATCTATATTCGTGCACGGTGGAAATAGACGACATATTTGCACGGTGCATAAACTCAAGCAGAATTAACTTGCATAGGTAAAAGACTGTTTACTAATTTTTATAAACTGATAAAGCAATAGTTGCATACGAAAATTTCCTTACGAGTGGCAAGTTCACGATGGAATGTGTAAAAAAAAATGTAAGCTTGCACAAATAATGCGCTCATTTTATATAATATATAAAACAGTCTCCTATATCAAAAAATAATCTATCTCTCACTCATTCTTTTCGATAGCTCGGATTAGTACCCAAAACCCCTAGGCAATCGCTGCCACTCAACTTTTCCTATATTTCTCCTCCACCCACGGAGCGAGTAGAACTTTGAGTTATCGTGAATTGTACCCCCCCGCGCAAGTTCTAGTTTTCCACAGAGGACTTTGAAACCCGATACTAAATCGTTCATAAAAATCATTTTTAAAAATCCACATATTTCGAGACACACTTCGTATCATCGATCCAATATAAAGATATTGGTTCGATGGTAGCATCGGTTTTTAACCGGAGTTCACGGGACTATTTATAGAACGATATTGTGTATGTGCATGTTTCGATTTGATCTTTGATTCTATCAATACATTTAAATCGACGAGGAATACTGATAGAGGCCACACGTCGAGTTAAAAATGTAAAAAAAAATCGTTGAAAAAATAAAATATATAAAATACAGACAACAAGCCGTCCTGAGATCCATAATCGGTTATAGATAACGGGTGAGATCAACCTCTGACAGTTTTGTTTTCTTTTTTTTTTCAACACTCGATAGTCCATGACAGGCGTGAGATCGAGCGATGACCTGCACCCAAAGTCCAAGTGAGATAAGAATTCTCGAATTTCCAGAAACTATGGACTCTGTAACGTGATAGATTTGTCGATCGAAAAATACGAAATATTTATCTCGCGCGAGTGTTGAGCAGAAAAAGTTACGTTTATCTCACAGTTTGAAGCTACACAAGCCATAATTAATTTCTACTCCATGCGTTCTTAAAAAATAGTTATTTAGTCCTCAACTTTTCTTCTCGTAATTATATTGTCTGTACGCAAAATGAAATTAATTGGGATTAAGAAGTTTAATTTTATTAGGTAACGACATGGTTAAAATAAAAGATCTAACTGGTTTCGTTATGTATGAAAATATATTCGTTGAGTGCGAAACTTGAACCAAAAAAATCTGTTTAAAGGTATCGAATCGGTATCGCCCTGGCGGATTTCTGATACATAAGTCAGTAAATTCGCCTTAATTTGTAATAATAATAATAATAGTAATGACCCGTAATCAGCTGATATTCATAGCTCCCTTCTCAATCCCACTTTATCGGCTGGGTTCATCAGTAAACTTTCATAAAAAATTTAATAACCAATGGAATTTATGTACCATTAGCCAAAAAAAAGACTTCAATTGGTTCGTAGACATTCTGTACCTTTAATGAAGTTAATTTTCCTTCGATTTTTATTTCTAATATTTGAACTTATTTGAACCCTTTAACGGTCGACTTTGTTCGAAGGTGAGGCATTAATATTCAGGTGTCAGTTTTGCAATGATCAATTGTCATTATTGGATAATTAAGGTTTATATGAACATTAAATTTCACGAGTGTCGCGAAATGCAACGTTTCGTATGATTATTTTTATTCAGCTATTGTTTCATATGTTTATGTGGCCATTTTCGACGAAACCCAAACGATTTTCTTTCATGTCTTCATCATCATACTGTTTCCTTCGCTTAACACTTGTGCATACGAAACTTTGGTTCATCTCTATGCATGGTGTATATAGTATTTTCAATCACATACTTTTCGATTCTTCAAATGAAATTATAGATAATTCATATTACCAAAATTGCCTAACTGATTGTTCACTCATGGTTTATTCATCCTACAAAATTCGCATTGTATATATTTTGTTTAATTCTGGAAAAGTTTCGTTCAATTGTTACAAGTCAAATTTAAAAAAAAAAAAGGTACCAAACAGTTTTGTAACATGAGGTCATTATCGTTCTCAGCAGAGCACTCATCGAGCAGGTGTAGAGAATTTCTCACAACTAATTTTTTCGCGGCATTGTAGGACCCATTTCTTGGGAGGTTATCAGACCGGTAAGTCTGTCAATAAGGTTTTTTTCGGAAAGAATTTTTTTTAAATATGGCAAAAAAATCTAAAGCCTGTTATCAGTGCCAACTTATTTCTTTCTTGAGGAAGGAGAGATCACGTTTTGAGAGCGTGTTAAGTGGTACGTATGTCCATTAACTATTCTGGCTTTAATTACATTGAGCTGACTCTTTACGAAACAAAAAAAAATCTAATCATATTATTTACGAGATGAATAGCTGATTTTGAAATGACACTTGTCTGTTTGACCCATTGCTTATTTGTTATTAGGGTGATCTTGTTTCCATGCTGAAGACTTAATAGCGACTGTGGTGTTTAAAAATAAAGTTAGCTATGCTGTTCTATAAGTTATAATCCGGCTACATAAGTGCCAAATTATATTTTATCAAAGATTCGCGTAGATGCACTTTATTTAAAAAATTATTAAAGACTTCAAGGTTTAGTGATATATATTATAATAGTTTCGTGTTTTATCTAAAATGACGAAAAATGGCGATGGCTAATCTTCAGCAATCATGGTGATGATTTTTCGTACTTTACCAGACTAATTTAGGATAAAGTGAGACAGAAAAGATAGCATGTCGACTTATTATGTAGTGCATAAAATCGGCGAATTATTTTTGTGAGCTTTAACTTTTCGTAATTATTAAAGACTTCAAGGTTTAGTGACATGTATTATAATAGTTTCGTGATTTATTTAATTCTGAAGCTGACCTTGTTGATTTGGAAAATCAAAAGATTACATTTACTACTTCTATCTTAAGATTGCTTCACGTATACCGTCCCATCTAAAAATACGATTTTATAAACATTCAAGTACATGGTAATAAGATAAAAATCGTTTTCACAAAATAACTTATTACGCTGAATATAATATGAACTTGATTATAAATACATTTAATTAAACGATGATAATGCCGAGAAGATATTATAAAAATGGCTAAAGAAACATTTTTTTTTAAACGTTTAAAAATTGTTTTTCTTATCAAATATAATCGCTGTTTCAAGCGATGAGTGGCCCAATCGGTTCAGCTGATGTAATATTTGTGAAAAAAACAATAAGTGTCCATGAAAAAAACAGAAATCGAGGACACGATCCTTTTTGTAACAATTACGATTAGATCGAGCGCAATGCATTCTGGTTAATCATGGGCTATTCCAGTTAATGGTTTGGCCATATTCGCAATGTGCATATGGGCAGAAAGTGGCAATTACTGACCGTCAGCGATCGTGGTGGTGATTTTTGGTACTGTACCAGGCTATGGTATAGAGTGAGACAGAGATAGCATGTCTGCTACTGAACGTTGTTATATACTGTATAAATTCGGCGCATTATTTTTTTGTCTTCTAATTTTTTTATCACATTCGATCGAGGATTTGGCAATTGTAAAAAAAAAATCTTATGCCTATATTGCATGCCAATATTCCTTTATCATTATATAAAAATTCAAAAGTCCTCGTCTATCCATGCAAGCGCTTATACTATCGCGAGTACAAGAAGTACCAAAGCGAACCACGAGTGGCGCTACTTGCACCTAACAAATATCTTCGGAAATATTATCTTTAACCTTTGAGCATTAGATTTGGCTCTGTCGCGCAAGAATTCAAACCAGAACGACTGGGACCAATTGATTTTTCCGAATGCTTTTTCTGCGAGCACTCGGTGGTTAGAAAATCCTGAGCCTCGGACATTGGACCAGTATTGAAGAGGTTAGGAAATTAATAGAAAGTATAAGTTCCGGAATAGAACTGAAAAATTATGTGCGCACTGTATGAAGAATGCCTAAAAGTCCAACAGAGCAGGACGACCTTCAGACTAGAGTAGATTAAAATCGCTGATTTATTTGAAGGAAATAAAAATGGTGTCAAATTCTCTTTTCGTCTATCATGAAATTATCGCATTTTTCGAAATTCTTTAGGAGACCCTAATTATAAAATTAATCTTTGAATTTTTTGAGACTTCACAAGTGTATAATATCGGACGTTTTATAACGATTTTTAATCAATTTTTATTGCGTGAAACTTTCGAATGAGAATCTCAAACATCCCTAAACGTTACTTCCACCAACAAGACGTTTTTCTTGCAAATAATTTAAGAAAAAAAAAACGTCAGTAACTTTCGCCAGTTTCTCGTTATTCCCCATTACTTACTGAAGAATTAACAATAAAAATAATTCGTGAGTTTCTGAAATAGTCAATTTTGAACAAACGAAGGGATGAAATAAAACAAAATCCCTATTTCAAAACGACCATGTGTATTTCTGTTGAGAATTTCTCGAAAAAAAAATCATATTGGTTAGATATTTTGTACATTTGTAATGTCGAGTCGTTCTTTGTGTACTTACGCAAGCGTGAAAAAAAAACAAAGATATACATCGAAAATTCTGATAGAGTGAAGAAAAAAAACCAACGGAACAGCCTTTCGTGTGTGTTCACGCACATTTCTCTGTGTCGCGATAATCTCCCGTGTCCATACATTACATATTATCCACAGCGAGAGGGCCTCGATCGTTCAAAGTCCGAGGAGATAATATGATGTCTCGTGGTCCGGGGAGCAATTCGAGCGATGCCCTACCGGTCTCCTATCTCGTATCTCCCTCACTCGTTCTCTCGGTCCGCACACCTATGTATGAAGAGCTCGCACGTAACGGAATCAGTCGTCAGTCGTCACCGCGAACGCGATCCGAACAGAACATCCGATACTTATAAACGCGTATTCATTGCGGTGATGCGGTTTTTTTTCCCACCTTTATCGCTTCAATATTCAATCATCTTCAAATGACTCGATAGATCACTTTTGTTGTAAAATTCTCAAAGTGACGCGAATCAACTTAATTTGAAATAATAATAATAATAATAATAAAAGTGTTTTCGTAAACAAATAATAAGAATTCGTCTCAAATATGATGGACGCAAAACCACGTGGATAAGTAGTGAGCGCCGGATCAACGAATCGTCCTCAATCTTCATAAATATTCTCACGTGTTTCCCTTTACAATATATTCAAGTTTCAAGATCTCATGAGAACTTTTCGTCCGAGTTAGACAAAACAAATTCACTGATATTTCAATACGCAAGATTTTCGTCGGTTTATAATCACAGAGTGAAATAGAATGACGACCGGAGGAGCCAATGGTGGCTCGCAGATTAGTGCCAATGTCGTAAAGTCGAAAAAGTAAGGTTTATTTCGTATTATATCGTCCAGACTTGCTCTGCTTTATTCACATTCGTAATTTTCAATTATCTATAATTAGTCCTATAATTATAATTGTAATAATTTTAATAAATATGATGATAAGAAATAATCGAGTATTTCGTAAGTAATCCAAATATGCTATCGCATATTTGAGAAGTTGTGTAACATATCTTCTCGTCTGCAATTAATTACGATAATGATACGATTTTTATTATTATTCTCAATTGGAAAAGATACTGCGATACTGATTTTTAATTAGAATGAGTTAAACTTCTATCCTTGGCGCGTCCCTGAACCTGTGCTTCGGTTTACATACACGCATATGTATATATATAGAGATGCAATGGTAAAGCCTTTCACAAAAAAATCGTTTCGATCATTTATTTCGGTAGTAAAACCGAGTTTTCTCCTCTTGTTCGCTGAAAAAAACCTTCGTCTCTAACTCTGGAGCTTTTATTATTTTCATCGTGGTGAAATGATATATGGGACAAGGTCATAACGTTGCGGCTATATATACTCACCGTTAGACCAATGTTCCACTTTATTCGACTCTACAATTTATTTTTTCTTGCGTTTCTGCTTCTTTCTCTACTTTTCTATTTCTCTCTCTCTCTCTTTTCTTTCCTTTCTTTCTTATTTCAATGTGCCTGTTATTGCAAAGGTTAGTGACCCAGTAATCACCAGTGTATTATTAATATTATTCATGTAATAGAGTATCAAATTAAGGGTACGTTGGATCACGTGATCCAATGGTTATACTCAAAATTTCGGAAAACTCATCCGCCATTTTTAAAACGATCTAAAACTTTCTAAATCATCAATCTAAATTTTTCGCAATTAATTTCAGACGCGAAGATATGTTGCACAACTTCTTTATTGCATATGGGGATGACTTACGATGTACTCGATTATTTCCTATCATCATATTTATTAAAATGATTATTATTATTATAATTATAATTATAGGGCTAATTATAGATAAATGAAAACTACGAATGTGAATAAATCAGACCAAGTCCAATTCATCTTATTACAAACAGTCATAAACAAAGTATTTGATGAAAAATGTTATGCGTCACTCGTAAAGTGAAGGCTAAATGTTCAGCTTATAATTTATAACGTGTAAAATTTTCCATTCGGATGGAATGATGAATATGGAGACATATTAGTTGCCCATTAGAGCTTTAAAAATAATTTTCATTTTTTATCTGATGTTTAAGTAGCTGATTTTTGTAAAAAATATTGGTGCATCGACAAGAGAACAAAATGGATGCTCAATTCTGGTTAGGCGAAATTTTATAATCCTCAAAAATTACAGGTTTTCATAGTATTAACGAGAAATTTTATGGTGAAATCTTCATAAAATGTAAACATTGACTAAAATCATGCATGAGACAATTTTTTACAAAAAAAAATAGTTGAGCGACTGGGAGAGCTGCACCAAATGTCACGGTGGCACACGTAATTTCCCAATATAGTACGATCACGTATCTTGTAATCATTTTTCGTTCATCTTATTATTTTGTTACGTGTAGTAATAATAGTAGAGGCGAAAATATAGACTATATTGAAAAAATATAATACCCAACATTACGTATCATGTGATATTATTAATATACTGCATTATTATTAATATTACTATGGAACATTTCACGGAAATAATATTTCCATAAAACTTGTTGCTGAACTTGTTGCTTGTTGCTTGTTGCTTAATGCTAAACTTTGTCAACTTATAACAACGTACGAAAGAACGTACGAGGAAGTGAATAGAAATTAGGGAAATAAAATTTGTCAAATATCAGCATTTGATGGGCTCAGTCCAACGATTATATTTCCACTTTTATTATCATTTATAAGATGAAAGTTTCAGATAGCGTATTTACCATTTTTGTTTTGAATTGGATCATGCAATGGAACTTCTGGCACAATATCAGAATCTTCCGTTTACTGAATTACTCTCTACACATACGTTAGATATAATTTTATTATCACGTTAAAGTTCCTTGATCTTTGAACTTTTGCTTTCTTCAATATTGAATAGCCAATTATTTTTCCCAGTAGGTGCCAAAGTACAAGTGCTTTAATATTTTTTCGATTTAATTTTTTTTTTCTACTCAAATCTGTACAATTTTTGATAATTAATAAATAAATTCCAATTTAACTCAGTTTGATACAATCAAAAATCTACTGAATCGTAAAAATGTCTTATTATTTTTTTAAATTTGCTATTCTTCTTCCTATTTTATTATTTTATTGATAGAGCGTTGTCAATAGTAGGGTGAGTGCACCAGTGAATGCCCAGACCCCAGTAAATGATCACTTCACGCGAACTATATCTATATATAGTGATTTTAACACCGGAGGTCATTCACTGGTGCACTCACTCTACGCCTCTCTGCACAGCTTATTGCTATTTACCTCGCACCTTTTAGAGTCTTGATTCTATTTTTAAATTTCATTTAAGAAGTTTTCTATCGCTATAGCACGTGTAAGCTAATTGTATTAGATGCTTAGCAACTTTCTCGTATCCTCAGTCGAACCACAACGAGCATTTTTTGATTGTCGATCCATTGCTTTTGCGATGCTATATAAATAATATATATATATATATATATATATATAGTGCACTTTACTCCATATCTCATCTCCTGTTATAAATCTTGCAACATTAAATTGATAGCGAACACGTGATTGAATAACCCGTGCCAATCGCAGAGATGTAACGTTGCATAACGTTTCTTCGCCCTCGATTGCCTCGTAAATATATATATGTATATATGAGGCCTTCCGTAGTAAATCGAGTAACGTCTTATCCTCGCTATATTTCGGATCTAATCAATTATTTTTCATACCATTATTCTTCCCCCCCCCCCCCCCAACGGGCCTTACTATCTAAAAAAATCATGCAGTTATTTTTCAACTCGAGTTGAAAAAAAATAATCCTGATAGTCCGGAATGAAACAATTATTTCGAACTATTTTCGAATTTTTATAAATAATTTTTATTTATTAATATGCAAGTAAACGCTTTCACAAAATTATATTTAGAGAAAGGCCAGAATCGTAGCAAAATTTATCAAAAGTTTATGAAAATCAGTAAATGATAGTTTTTCCAGAAAAAAACAGTGGAAAAATAAATGAATTTTCTTTTTTTTTTCTTTAAAAATGATTAGGTTCCTCAATTTTGATCGAGAGTTTCGTTTTTCTGTGTTAAAAAAAATATTTTTGCTGATATAAAAAAAAAGAAAAATGAGACTATCATGCAGCGTCAGTCAAGTTGCCATAGAATGCCCTGAACATACAAACCAACGAATCTTCAGTTTCACTCATCTCGCTCTTCCCCCGCCAATGTAGAGCAATTGCATATTCTTTGAAGATCACGCGACTCTCGCACAGCCGTTAATCAATTTCGCGTGATCCGAATAATTCCAGCTATTTATAATAATTTTTAGTTTTGATTTTTTACATTTATTTTTCTTCTGTCACACTACCAAGTGAATGTCCGTGTGAATGTAACGTGTAAATATTTTTGGAAAATATGTAATATAACAGAAATGGAATGACCGATCATTATGAAGATGAACCAGGCAACCAATAATATATCATTTTTAAATAGGGGTCCTGTTTGTTCTTAAATGTTCACAATAAATTTAAGTGATTTGTAACCCCCACCTAGATAATATCTCCCACAGCCAAAATTTTCCAGGCTATTTTTTTCTTCGCTGCTTTGAGACTTGAGAAAATCTTGCGAAATGTAGACGAAGTTTGTAAGAGCTTTCTTTTTCGCAAAATCTCAAATCATCCATGAAACAAAAAGATTAAGTTCAGCTTGTCGACCTTTGGCATTTCATTGTATCTCAACCATACCGTAAAGAAAGCCATGTGAAAGCTTAAAGTAATATAAAAGTACTCCAATGGTAAAAAAGGTCCCTATACTAGAATTTCCGATTTCGGTCAACCTTATGGTATGATTGCATCAAAACTAGAAATTTATACAAGATAAATCATGAGTTCAAGGATAATTAGATTCGCTCAGTGCCACCTCTTCGAATGCCATAATTTTTACAATGGATTCGAAATCGTGGAAACATCAAAATTCTCCAGATTCACATTTTCGTCAGAATCGAATATCTCTTTGATTTTTTTGGGCAGCCATATTGACCCTACCAATCCTTTGTACTACGATTTAAGTCCCGATTTAACGATTACGATTAATATCGAATCGAAAGCCGAAACTATTTACGGTGAATATCTTCGTGTCGTTTATCTTGTATGCATTGGTTTTTTTTCGACAATAATACCGTATAATCGTGAAAAAAATAAGAATCGCTGATTATAGGTATCTGTTTTATCGACTGATGGCCCCTGCGTAACTTTTAAAATTTTTGGAACTCATCTATACTTCTATTACTTGTAAAATCAGCCCTCCTTTCTGCGAATTAAATCTCGATGAGAATGAGATTGATGTGAAATGCAGCACATTGGAATCCCGAGAGTGGAGATGTTTTGTATTCTTTTGCATCGATCACATTTTTTTTCCAATATGTAGCTTTTGCGCGTACGGCAGATGAAAAAAAAATAGCAAACCGTTTTTTGCCTCATAGATTAGCAGCCATTAATAATTATCTGTTTGTGTAATTTTTTTCAGAGAAATGGAGGGTTTCTGGATATCCGGAGCGATAAATGCTATCAAAGCTCTGTCTTACGTTTACGATCTTTTGACGTTTCCGGTTTATCTCATACTCCAGCGACCTTGGGAAAAGAGAAAACTGTCGAGAAGAATAAAAGCCAAATGGATATCAAAAGACGATCACACGATTACGTACAGAAGCGTCGATCCACCGGGTCCGTTGCACATCACGCTTGAGCGTCAGAAGATCGATACACTGGAGAAAATGCTCAAATGGGTCACGGATCTGCACAGTGGCAAAAAGTGTCTCGGCACTAGACAGATTCTTGCCGAGGAGGATGAGCTTCAACCAAACGGCAGAGTCTTCAAGAAGGTAAGATACAAAAAAAAAAAAAGAAAGAAGGCGTGCAAATTGAAACTCGAATATTACTTTCACATAATTTTTTTTTAACACTCATCGAGCATTGCCTTCAAAAAGGATATTATTTTAAAAAATTTTGAACATTTGCGATTAAGCAAAACAGAAGCAATGTGAAATTTTTTAAGGTTTTTTTAAAAGTCAGTTTAGCTTGTTTCGAGTGTTACTTTATCAATGAAGAAAGTTGCATTTTAATCAGAATTGAAATAAAAGTTATCACGTTGAAGGACAGAATAGTTGAACAAAAAAACGTAATCATCTAATTTTGAGCACTTGACGTTATTTTTTCGTTAAACATTATTTGAGGAATTATTTTATCCATGAAAAATTGTAAAAAGAAAGTACAAACGAAATTGGGTCAATTACCCGGAATCAATGTCGAATTTCCTTATTTGCGGAGGTTTTAAACTTTCTCGAAATGCATGTGAACCAATTATGAGTGCGAAAGAGATGGCTCGCGTTTTTCGATACTAAATAGGTCCGAGACTAGAAACGACGAACTGCATATTTCGTAAACGTAAAGTTTGAAATTCTTAGATTTTTCTCGAGATATCAACCATCTTTAAATTTAGTTCCATTGAACCAATTGATTGTGAGTTATTTCGCATCGTCTTACGAAGATGTGAAAGTTACGTGATACAGTGCGGGGGGGGGGGGGTGGATGACAATGCAGTCACCCCATTTTTTCTCAGACGATTGATTTTGTCTTAAAGATTGAGACGCATTGAGGCGTTGTCAAACAGACTCAGTCGGTAACAAATCCGCGATTTCCCGATTTTTCTCATAATTCCTTCATATTTTGGAAATACAAAACTTACTTCATACAAAAGGAAATTAGGTTTTTGGGCAAAATTGACTGATCCATGAAAACGTAATGTAGTTCCATCTATAATATCGACGAAGATGACCTCTATCTTCGTTGATAATATCAACCGTTTCTCCGAAACTAGGGAAACGCGGCTTTGTTACCGACTGAGACTATTTGAGTTAAGCTCCAGCCTATTTTACACCATCTTAAGATGATGCGCTACTACTCAGTCGGCAAAACAGATTTTGCGTAAGTCATTGTGAGTGCGGGAGGGAAAGCTGTTGTTACCCCGGTACCAAAATTCTCCTAAACGGTCGATCTTTCGGATAAACGAAGAGATCAACCGTTTAGGAGAAATTTGGCACGAAGTTTTGGTTACTGACAGAGGAGTAACACATCGCCTTAAGAGCGTATGTGAAACTCTCGGTCGGTAACGAAACGTTTGAAACGTCTTTTTGCAAACATGCGTTGAGATATCGAGAAATCACAAATTCAAATTACTTATGTCCATCACTGGTTTATTTTTGAATTTGCCGCTTCCCAAAAATTCTACGCTGCTCTGAAAAAAATCGTTTTAAAAATACTCCATCCATCTCTCCATATATCTTGCGACGTTACGAGTATAACATGTAAACTCTATAAGGAAATATAATCCACAATTAAGAACGTTCCCTCTATATTTTAGCTTACCTGCGATACAACCCTTAAAACTACCCTGTAATTAATTGAAGACTCCCAATTTTTTATACGTACATGACACATTCATCCAGCCGAACACAGCATATTAAATAATATCTTTCCCGCAAAAATTTACAACAGCAAAAAAAAAAAAATCTAATGTGACGCTCATTTGTCTGCTACGAATATCTCAAAGTTCTCGATAATTGAGACCCAAAGCTCCTTGGATGAAACAGAGCAAAAAAAAAAGTTTTACGTTCATAACTAAGTTTATTTGCATTGAACGGAGTGAGACACTTTTATTTTGTTATCGGTTCTCATTCAGCCTTTTATTGTCAATTGTTGCAGTACAAAATGGGCGACTACAAATGGAAGAGTTTTACGGAGGTCGAGAGGCTCGCATCGTCCTTTGGTCGTGGTCTTCATGAGCTCGGACTGAACCAAAAGAAAAATATCGTCATATTCGCGGAGACTCGTGCCGAATGGATGATAGCGGCCCACGGTTGTTTCAAGCAAAATCTCTCGGTCGTTACGATCTATGCGACCCTCGGTGACGAGGCAATTGCACACGGTATCAACCAGACAGAAGTCGACACGGTCATCACCAGCCACGAATTATTGCCGAAATTCAAGCGTCTACTGGCAATGACACCGGAAGTGAAGAATCTCATATTCATGGAGGATCAATTGAAAGAAACCGACAGGAAAGGTTTTAAGGTAAGAACAAATTTACAACTCTACAAAAAATACAACCCTGCCGAACATTTTCATCATAGTACAACTTTAATAAATAGTAAGTTTACCAAATAAAACGCCCTGAACGTCTGTATCAGAAAACATGTCTCCCGAATAATAAAACAACAAAAAAAACTCCCGAATAATAATTCTCACAATTCGGTTGATAATTCGATGATAAACGCATAGCGTTCTGCTCTCTGTTGTTGTCCCAGGCTCGAAGCTTTATCGTTAATCGTTACCACATGAAGAGATGTTTTCTGGCAGATTTTATCCGAGCAAGTTATTCGGTAGAGTTATAATTGGAAAAGTTGTGAATGTCAGCAGATCTAGCATATCCTCGAATTTTGCACGAGTGTTATAAAATAACTTGAAAAGTTAAACAATGTCGCCCTGAATTTCCGTGTTACTCTGAAATTGAAGGCAAAATTAGAAACAGAAATTGCCGATAGTAGCACTATTAATCGATAAAAATAGTTACCACGTACCCAAATTTATACATATATATATATATATTGAAACTCAACGCCCTAATTCGCCGTCGGACGGCGGAGGTTCGCTAGCCGCCCGCCAGATGGCTTCTCGCGGAGCGTCTCGCGTGAGTGAACTGTCGCGTGGCCTTATATAAAGCAGTCATCTTACCAACGTTAAAAAATATAGCATCAATTGAAGCCAACAATGATTAACGAGCGCCATTTTAGTATGTTTAATCTTTAACCGCTAGGATTCCTTGCATAATTCGTGTTTCCAAAATAGCGTCAATAAAGAGGCACCTCCAAATTTCGAATCAACAAAAAAAAACCCCAATCAACATGGACAGTTTCATTTTCAAAAATAATCCTACAGACAAATTTTTAATTGTCTCTTTATTAGGAGGGAGTTCGTCTGATGCCCTTCTCTGACGTGATAAAGAGGGGAAACTCGTCAAATGCCCAATCCGTACCACCAGAACCCGAGGATACAGCCATAATAATGTACACTTCGGGTTCGACCGGTGTACCAAAGGGTGTACTTTTATCACACAAAAACATCATAGCCACATTAAAATGTTACGCTACAGCTGTTGTCATACGTCATGACGATGTTCTTCTCGGTTTCTTGCCGCTCGCTCATGTCTTTGAGTTCCTCGCTGAGAGCGTTTGTCTTCTAACTGGCGTTCCTATTGGATACAGTTCGCCATTGACGATGATAGACTCGAGCAGTAAAATCATGAGAGGGTCAAAGGGCGATGCTTCGGTACTTCATCCAACCTGCTTGACTGCTGTACCCGTGAGTTTATTGCGTTGTTATTCTACAGTCAAGGTCAATCCTCTAAAATATTCACTTCTTTTTTAAATCATGTGTTCTTTGTACCTTTAGCTCATTCTGGATCGCATCTCCAAAGGAATAAACGAAAAAGTCAAAAAATCCGGAGCGTTTAATCAGGCAATCTTCAATTTCGCGTACGAGTACAAGCTCAAATGGACCAAACGAGGCTACGAGACACCGTTGTTCAATCGTTTCATATTTGGTGCTGCAAGGCAAGTTCTTGGAGGTCGCGTGAGACTCATACTATCCGGTGGTGCACCTCTCAGTCCTGACACTCATACACAAGTTAAAGTTTGCCTCTGCGTCACGGTTACTCAAGGTTACGGCCTGACCGAAACTTGTTCAGGAGCGACGGTAATGGACAGTGAGTATCGACGAATCGAACTATTTTTTAAGGTCTAGGGTGTGTTCGCCAATAAATTACTGGCCAATGGTGTACTTTGGTAAAAATATATATATATATATATTAAAGATTCTTAACGTATACAGGGTGAGGGATTTATAATAACTAGGGCGATTTTCTCGAAAACGAAGCGAAGTATCAAAAAAACTGCGGGGGAGGGGGTTTCGAGGTGGCCAGAACATAGCGTCATTGAATTTTTTCTTGAGTACACATCACAATAAGATTTAAAAAAAAACTAGCTAAAAATTAACCACATTGAAATTACTAAATCGATTTTTTCGTTCATAAATTAGAGTCTGGTTTGTGTCAACGTAATAGTCCTTATCGTTTTGTCAGTAAAAATCTAATTCAGATAATGACTCAAATCCACACACACAAGTCTCTACGAAAAGAAGACCCGATTGTTAATTTATCCTAGACGGGGCTACGGACCCTAAATTTTGCTTGATAAAAATTATTCGTGTGTTTATATTATCTGTGATCTCCTGAACTACCAAAAAAGTTTATTTTTTCTTTTTTTTTTCTTTTTATTTACAACATTTGAGGCCAAAGGTATACACTGTGAATAAGGATAGAGGATACGCATTTTGGCCTTTAGAAAAGCGATATATTTATAAACAGGAAAATAATTTTTCATGCTGCTATGTCATTCGTAAGTTTACTGATAAAATTATTTAATTTTTATTTCCAGCGTATGATAGAAGCACGGGTAGAGTTGGAGCTCCCACGGTGGTGTGTGACATACGATTGGAAAATTGGGAAGAGGCCAATTACAGAGTCACCGATATTCCTTATCCAAGAGGCGAGATTCTTATAGGAGGTGACAACGTGTCGGCCGGATATTACAAAGTACCTGACAAGACAAAAGAGGACTTTTTCCAGGAGGACGGCAGACAATGGTTCAGGACAGGAGATATAGGAGAATTCCATCCAGATGGATCTATGAAAATCATCGGTGAGCAATTATTTGTTGTCATTCATAAATCATTTCGCAAATCGATCGATCACTGTAACTTTTAAACGAATATGAGCTCTATAAAATAACTTTGCAACAAAAAAAAAATGGTTTATACTTACCGAATATGAGGGGAAATAATCGATCGCTGATAGAACTTGGCCCATATAAAAAAAATAAAAAATCTCTCAAATATTATTCCAATCACCTTCGATCGTTCTAAATACGTTTGAAACTGCATAAAACTGCTGTAATCATATTAATGATTTTTTCGAAACCTTTTTGAATAATTGAAGTTACGCGGAAGGGCATTACGTATCAAATATCGGAATTCGTTCGTGATTCTTAATTAATGTTTATTATTATTAATTTATTTCCACAGATCGTAAGAAGGATCTGGTAAAATTGCAATTGGGCGAATACGTATCGCTGGGAAAAGTTGAGACTGAACTCAAGACATGTCCCGTTGTGGAGAATATTTGTGTCTATGGCGATCCTCACAAGGCCTACACCGTAGCTCTCGTAGTTCCAAATCCCCGAGCGCTCGAAGAGATTGCCGCTTATGTCGGTGTAACGTCGACGAACCTTGAGGAACTTTGCGAAAATCCACGAGTTGAAAAAGCTGTTCTTCATGAATTGGCCGAACAGGCGAAAAAATGTAAGTGTAACGAAATTGTGTGATATTTTGAAACATCTTTTACGCGATCGTCGTGCGGTTCTATCGGTTACCAAAGTTAAGCAGCATGGAGGCGAGTTCAGTACTCGGATCGGTGATCGCTTAGCCGAGCACTCGCTGGTGCATCGAATCGCTAACGCTCGTTCTCTCCAACATTAATCAGCGTTTAAAGTCTCGTTAACCTGTCTCAGAACTAGATTTTTAAAAAAATGAAGCTGGCTTAAACCACGTCGGTGGATTGCGCTTAAGCGGGAAGGTCATCTTTCCAGAGTTTGGTGATTCCATGTAGAAATACTAAAGTCCATCGAAAGAATCGACAGTTTACCGATACACTCGGCTGACAACTTATACTGACAGGTTTTTCGCAGTTTCGTATATGCATGAGGGCCGAGTAAAGTTAGGGAAAAACTGCAATAATACAATCAGCCCTTTTGACAGATTCTGGTGGTTCTACAGTGAATGAATACCAGACTCTAAAAAATGATGTCCCGTTCCACGATTCCTGTCGATCTCTATCATAGTTGTGTAGCATAAACGTTTATTATTATGTATTTGTACTTTTTCAGGCAAACTGCAGAGGTTCGAAATTCCCGGTGCTGTGAAACTCTGTCCTGAGCAATGGTCGCCTGACATGGGCCTCGTTACGGCGGCATTCAAGTTGAAGAGAAAGGCCGTGCAGGAACGCTATCAGCACGAGATTAATCGCATGTATGCCTCGTGATGTCGTGGCAAAATAATTGCACCAAGTGTAACGTGTAGCGTACACGCAAAAACGTAATCATTGAAGGACCGATATCTCGTGAGACGCAAAGAAAGAAAAACAAAACAAAAGAAACCAACAAAAAAAAAAAAAAAAATCACAGGAAACCGATAAATCACACTAGAGCACTGTTAAACGTGCTTGTAAATATGACCTGTGGCCGAAATTTGTACTCGGCTGTATTGAGAAGTACGATGGAGTGATAACTCATCGTGGTATGCTTTTGACAGTTTAGTTGTGTATTATACGTGGCTCTTGTGTATGAAATCCCGTTTTATCGACAACTGGCTGTCGAATCATCGAAAGTATCTTGGTCATGAGACCCAACAGAACGCATATACCGCACAGCATTATGATGGGAATTTCTTCAAGTATAAACTCCGCACTTACTCTTCTCGTCTTCCGTCAAACCCTCCAAGCTCGTTCCATTCGTTAACGCACAGACTAAATATAATTATATTTTTCTTTTTTAGTATCAGAAATCAAAAAGGCCGCTCGCTACATTATCAGATCAATTCAATTAATTTATAAATTCCACCGTACAAAGTTTTGCACTTTTGCTCTCAAATCGTGTATTTTTTTCTGCCCTTAAAATGTGTAGGCAGCTGCCACGACACGAATGTTCGCCCCTCTTGCGGCCAAAACTGGAACCCACCGTAATGGCGGTTGAAAATCGCGTTTCAGCTTTCGGCTAATATGCCTGTACTCTTAACTCATATATCAAATCAAATTCGGGCTTTTTGTAAGAATTTTTGTCGATCCAAGATTATGTGAAACAAACGATAGGCGCGAGACTGTGATGGCTGCAATTTTCCATCGTATGCACGTCAGCAGTCCGATCGGTATTTTTTCAAGTTTAAGTCAAACTTCTTAAGAACTTTTCATATCCAACAGTAATTTGTATTTCTGATTCCGAATCTGAATTAAGAATGTCAAAATTCACAATGATTGACTCAATGTACCAGTTCAAAGTTCAAAAAAACTTTTCCTTTCCATGAGATTTATATTTTTCAACAAAAAAGTTGCATTGATAAGGATGAGAATATTAGTAGCTGATTTCGTATCCGAGTGTCAAAACCACCTAAATTTTCATCATTTCCATCCGTTTTTTGGAATTTTTGTTGACTTTACATTCGAAATCGACGATCGTAAAAACTCGAGCGAGTATCGATTTTCATTCAAATCAAACTACATTTAAAATTTTTTGTCCGCCATTTTGAATTATAAAAATATTCTTATTTCTACACGGGATCCGGGCTTATCCAGCCTGAAAATAAACGCTACAAGTGAGTTAACGAAAAATCGCATGAAAGGAAAAATGTATGCTTCAAAGGGTTGGAGGCGTCCATTAGTACTTCCTGTTTTCTCAAATAGTCCAGTGCTATTGCGCATTAACGCAATATTAGTACAATCAAACGAGATTCCAACAATATCCAATGGACTAATGCCAGAAAAGCATATATAAGCGATGCACAAACAAATTCGATAAGCCCTTTTAACTTTAAGTTATCCGCGTGTATTTTCGCATTAAAACTAGACACGTATGAAACGAATGATTTCCATCCTCGGAGTCTCAATTTGACCGCAATTCACTTCAGGCTTTGTAATTCATTCTTTGAAATTCTGGAAATCCGTGTGGTATGGCAGAAAGAGAGAGAGAGAATTTTGTGTCGGCGTAGTTAATGTTCATAGCGTATTTTTTATGAAAACGTTGTGAAGAAAAAAAAAAGAAAAAAAAAAGACTCAGCAATGGTTAGTATAATAAAAGAATAAATGGTGCAACGTGACTTCTGTCTCCAATAAAAGCAGAGTCGCTACATATTGAATAATTTTCTGGATTTAGCTCTTGATTAACGTGGAAAACGATCGTTGATAATTCTCTGGAAATACTTATAGATATCAACGTCCGTATAAACGTCATAACGTTTTTTTTTTCTGTCAGCTCTTACGAACGAACGAAGGGTGTTCGTGTGATTAGAAAATCCCTCTTACTCCGTGATCAAATTGTATCAGTCGGGGATCTTATTCGATGTTGAATGAGCCGATTATATCGTAAAATGTTGGTCGAGTTATCGAAGATTTGCAGCCCGTATGACGCAAGTTAGAGTGAAAGGAAAGAACAAGAAAATAAACAACTCTCAACAAAAAAATGAAAAAGCAAAAAAAAACTAATAAAATTTGCCTAATTGTGTATACATGCATATCTCGTGGATGTATATTGTTTTAGCCGGATTGGCGCGTGTGCATGTAATTGTTAATTGCGTATTAAGAAAAGAATGACGGAACAATATAGAGTTGTAATAAATTCGCAAATCGACAGATAGTATCGCCACGAGTGCGTAAAGTCTTACATCACTTTAAAACCCAACAAATGAGGATAATGTAATTATAATTTGGAAAGTACAAATTGCCTTTTCTTGCGGCAACGAGAAAAAAACAAAAACACATTTAAAACAAAAGGCAAACACAAAAAACTCGTAAGAAAAGTGGCGTGAACAAGAGCGTTTTTTTTTTTTGCTTTGGTCTTTAGCTTTTTTGCTTTTGATCGTAATAACCAATTAGATTGGAGGAAATCGTGCGTATGTCACGCGGAGGTGAGATGAATTATATATACATTTGTGTCTTTACACAAATATATATCCCTGATGGTACGTTAAAATTAACACGGCGTCATAGATGAATTGTAATTAAGTCGAATAATTAATTTGTTACTGAGAATAAGTTGCGGCAATGTTTCTGCGTTTTTTTTTTTTTTTTTTCTAATTGCCAAATGAATCAAGACGCACAGTACGAAAACAAACGCATAACAAATATCGGGGGAAAGAGAGAGAGAGAGAGAGAGAGAGAGAGAGAGTGCGATTAAGATGAAAACAATAAATTGGACTTATAAGTTTGGTAGTCGGAGATTATTTCTTTTTCGTTAACGATGCGAGTTCCTACGAATAAACAGATGAAAAGAAAAAGAAAATAATGAAAAATAAATGAATATAAAAACAGTGGAAAGATTGGTACTAATTAATATTTATTGATGAAAGCGCACTGTATATTATTATATAGTTAAAAAAACAAAACAAAACGAAATATGATGGTGATTATTCTTAAACAATATTGGTTAATGTTAAGAAACAGTGAAATAAGAAAATAAATGTACAAATGTAAAAAAAAAAAAAAAAAAAAAAAAAACGACAACAAAAGACTTTTAGTGTTGAAAAGAAGCTCTTGGATCGGTTGCTTCGCCACATTTCCATCATACATTTCACATTGAGAAAACAGATCAGCGATAGTGCGCTGTCGTTGCAAATATCATAGTCGCTTAAGGACCTGATTATCATCCAAAAGTTTGATGCGACCAGAATTTAAACACTTCGCGATACGATAAAAATATGAAAAAAAAAATCAACCACACTGACGATAATAAGAATATTAATTTTTAATAATAATATCAATTAAGAAATTTGTTTATAAAAAAAATGTTTAAAAATTGTCCGGAAACCATTATTTTTTGACTTACAAAACGTATTTCCTCATTTTTCCGAATACTTATTTTGAGAATTTTCTCTCAATTTTGAAATGTTTCCGTTTTCTTGAGAATGTCCGTACACTGTATTTATGAAACTCCTCGTTTAATTACCATGAAACTTGACCCTAAAACCTTCCTATCATTTTTTGTGGCTTCAAGCCCTACACATTCCACAATCCTCTCGTTGGCGTAAAATACTTTTCATATCCGATAATAGGGTTCTATAATACATGAATCTTTTCGTTTTTTAATAACGAAGAGTTTAATGTATGATAAAGTCATTTTAGAAAAACAACAACTAGTAAAAAAATCATTTAAACCAAACTGAAAATGGCGCTTGCTAGCTCCGACGCGAATGTAAAATTCTTGTGGGGTACGTTTGTACCCCAGTGTAGGGTTCTAGGGTTAGGATCTGTAACATGGAACCTCTTTACGGAAACATATAAAAAATTTGCGATGTTTCGTCAATTTTTCAAATTTCGAACATGCAAATTACAAAATTAAGAAAATTGTCAAAAAATTAAAACTATTCGAATAAATCAGGGAGTATATTTGATAAGGAAAAAAAATATTAGTTTCCAGCGAATTTATTAAATAATTTGGTAATAACTTTTAGTTATTATTATTGTTTGAAATTAAAGTTTTCAGTATTTTTAATATGATTAATTTTTTCAAATTTTTATCGTACAGCGAAAAGTAGGTAAAGCATTTTTAGGTTCTGACTATGAGGATGGGAAGACAATTTAACGTAAAAATATAATTATAGGTGTGATGTAACAAGCATTTCCGGAAATGGAAGATCCCGAAATTGTGTCAAAAGTACGATTGTACGATTCAATATTTAAAAAATATTGTGAAAAAATTCATCTGAAAATATAGTTGGAAATTATTTAAAAAAAAAAATCATTCGTGACCGTTTATCTTTTGTCAATCTTCACTTTCCTACTCGTAGTTATTGTACAACTTGAAATGCTATTTTTTATAATTTTCCTTTGCCTCGAATGTGGACCTTTCAATTGCCATTCTGTCTCTTTATCGCCTCGTCGACTATAATCGCATTCTTAACGAGGTGCAATTATTTTGTAGTCAAATCAGTTTTGATTTTTGGAAGATATATTTTTTTTACATTTGTAAAACTCTGTCAAGGTAATTAATGCTCTGTTTTTCATTAAATACCGTGACCTAAATATGCACAAGATTAAAAGTGATACATTTGTCAGAGGTTACTTTGAATTTTTAACAATCCAACCCAAAAAATCGCATTTAGAAAGCCTTTTTTCAAGTTCAAAAAAAGCTCACTAAAATTTTCATGAAAATATCCAGCAAAGCCATTTAATTTGCAAAAAATTACGACAATATTTTATCGTCGTAATAATAAAGAGTTGGCCAAGCATATTAACATATATTCGAAGTTTCAGGAAAACAGGAGACCTCCTTGAGACTAACTTTTATTTAACCCCATAATTGTTAAATTAGCCAGTGACCTCAAAAATTCCCCATATATTCAGATTTACTCTCCAATCGATTTATTTTTTGATTTTCTTGGCATTGAATTTAAAATCAATGACCTCGAAATATCGTAGGTAATCAATTCTCATTGAAACGAAGTTAAACCTTTTTATTTTTATATTTGTTTTCCAATTTTCAATTTGGAAATTTCGACATTAAATGCGAAATCAACGACGTCAAAAACAAAATCGAATCAACTTGTCTTTTTTGCTATATCGATTTCGCTATTTTTAATTGCATTCCAATTTACATTTATCGATTATTAATTGTATTATTTAATTTTTATTTTTGCCAGTTTTTAAGTTGAATGTTGAAATAAAAACCCGTCAAATTTCATAAAAATCTTCGTCCATGCTTTTGGCTATCACCGTGGAACAAACAGATGGCACAAGATCAATGGAAGGAATTTTCGGTATAGGTCGAGTTTCAAGCGACATAGATCTGGCTCGCTCGTTCAATCGCCAAGAAATATTTATCTGTTATTAAGTATCATTTCTTGTAAAAAATAAAAATAAATAAAAGTTAGGATCCATCCATTCGCAAAGATTTCGATTCAATCTGAGAAAAAGTGTGTTCAGAAATATTATTTAAAAAAAAACTTGAGAAATATATCGCTCTAAATTTATTCCATGTTAAGCCGCGTTATTCCAATATAAAAATTGATAACTGAGAAAATTTGACAAATATGAAAAAATATTTTTTTTATTTAAACTCCAACACTAATTTGACTATCGATAATAATAATAGCTGTACGCTTTTTCTTTTGTTTTCCCAAAAATTCAGTACACTTCTATACAAATGAAATATCTATATATATATATATTTATTTATTTTTTAATTTGTCGTAATTATTTATATTGAGATTCAGAGACTTTTTTGCTTAAAGTAATCCTCTCTGAGCGACTGATTCATCATTTGGCCGATTTTCGTTCTTATCCATACCGGAGGAATGAGCGTAAAGAAGCTTTGTATACCATGGGCCCAATAACCGGTACTCGAGTTTATTTTGCCGAGTGTGACAACAGCGTTTTTTGCATAAGTCGTTGCGTCCGGTACAAATAAACTGGACACCTGAAATAAACGCAGAACGATAATAAAATAATAATAAAAAACATATCTCATTTTTTTTTTTTTTAATATTAAAGATGAGACGTAAAAGAAAACTAGTTTCACTAGTTACCTGAAGTCTCTCGCTGAAAGCATTCATTTTCGTGTTGACGAAGAGCGGTGTAAGATGTTGAATTGTTATGCCGAATTTTTCGTATTCGGCTCTCAATGCCTCGGAAAAACTTCTGAGATAAACTTTCGTTGCAGCGTATACAGTCATGAGTGGCAAAGGTTGAAGTTCCGAGCCCGATGAGACATTGACAATGGCACCTTTGCCACGTTTTTTCATACCACCGATCGTCATACGAGTCATCAGTGTCGTTGCACCAACATTTACGTTTATTATATCCCAGAGTTCATCTTCGGGCACCTCACCGACGTACATCGGGTATGAGTATTGCTTTCCCACATTATTCACTGCTCGCAGGGACAATTAATGCAATAAATAACATACACGGATATTAATATTATAAAACTCGAGGGAGAAAAAATGGTAAACTATCGAGTGTATTGGAAATTATTTCATAATTCACGTATGATTTGAAGTTATTTGAAGTTTCGTAAATTTTAAAATATTTGTATAGACTGTTAACCCTTTGCAGCACGGTGGCATCGACGAATCCCACCTTTCCTGTAACCATTTTCTGAATAATTCGCGCAGAGTTTTCACTCAATTTTCGATCTTTTTTTTTTGTGTTCTGGTATCAGTTATACATTCAAGAATAAGAATCGATGTGCAATAATTCAAAATCATGGGTGGTTTTTTTTATATAAATAAACAAACGTTAAAAAATTGCTGCATGGGAGGAAAAATGTATGCTTCAAGGGGTTAAAGTATTTATTTAAAAAGTTGATTTTGCGGTTCGATTGAACCATTTTGAGATCCGAAGTTTTTTTAATTGTAATTGTGATCAGTGATTTAAAATTTTTCATAGGAATCGATGGTAATTAACAACGAATTGTTTTATCGTCGTTGTGATCGGCCATATTGATATGGTAATTTTGAATTTCGAATTTACTTTGAACTCGAAATCAGCGACCCCGGAAATTCCAAGATGCCCGTTTTCAACGCTTTCAAATTATTTCGGTACTTTTTTCCTTTTTTTTTTAAGGTCAACCATATTGACTCCCCCATATTTAACTCTCATTCAATTTTTTTTTTTTTATTACGCCTTTTTCATTTCCGTATTAAAGACGAACCCCATCGAATTTGATTTGAATGGTCCACGCGTTATAAGGAGTTTAAAGAAAAAGACGAATCCCATCGAATTTGATTTGAATGGTCCACGCGTTATAAGGCGTTTAAAGAAAAAGACGAATCCCATCGAATTTGATTTGAATGGTCCACGCGTTATAAGGCGTTTAAAGAAAAAGAATTCAAGGGCATGTCCCTTGAATTCTTTTTATGTGTATTGTATCCCGTGTGTACTTTTTCCAGTTTTAAACTACACACTGGAGTCGTATGAATTATTTTTCTTGAACTCTTTTTCTTGCTGGGAGAAACTAAAATTGTGCAATGCGAGTCACGTGTTACATATTATAGATTTTCAGCACGTTTACGTAAGATGAAACTTTGAAGAAATAAAACCTGGAGTCTCTCAGACCCGGTTTTTATTAGTTCCTGTAACTTTGGGTAGAATGAACATTTTCAAAAGTGCCAAAAAGACAAAATTGAAATCCGTGTCGATTTGATAAATTGCCAAATAAATCCGATCGAGTGGATATAAGTTTCAACTCATGGAAAAACGAGATATTTTCGGTGGGTTTGGATTACCCACATGTGTACATTCTTACGGTTAAAAGACGATATGAAAGTCGCGTGACGATGTTTTCGGTGCTCGTATACTCTGGCGCCATCACGCAACTTTCACAGGCCTTAAGGTGATGTGCTGCAGACATGGGGGCGAGAGAGACAATATTAGTGGTGCCCATAGCGGAGCGAGAGAGACAATATTAGTGGTGCCCATGGCGGAGCGGGAGAGACAATATTAGTGGTGCCCATGGGGGAGCGAGAGAGACAATATTTGTGGTGCCCATGGGGGAGCGAGAGAGACAACATTAGTGGTGCCCATGGCGGAGCGAGAGAGACAATATTAGTGGTGCCCATGGCGGAGCGAGAGAGACAATATTAGTGGTGCCCATGGGGGAGCGAGAGAGACAATATTAGTGGTGCCCATGGGGGAGCGAGAGAGACAATATTTGTGGTGCCCATGGCGGAGCGAGAGAGACAATATTTGTGGTGCCCATGGGGGAGCGAGAGAGACAATATTTGTGGTGCCCATGGCGGAGCGAGAGAGACAATATCAGTGGTGCCCATGGCGTAGCGAGAGAAACAAACAGAGATTCAATAGCACATCACGTTAAGATAACGTGAGATAAGTTTATATCGTCCTCTCGCTCATTAATGGCCGTCTATAGGGCACATACAATTTTGCATATACTGCTGTGTCTGTTTCACATATTAATTTTATTATAAATGGAGAGATCCCAAACAGCTTCGGACAAACGGAACCAAAAAAGTTTGCACGGTCAGCGCGATATTTTTCGCCAGGCCAAAATTAATTGTCATTGGCTTATAATTATTCCCACCATTGGGATTTCTCGAAATAAATTATCGTCGATTAGTGCCCATTTTTACTACTTGCTTATTAGGGCATCAATGTAGTGCATACAAATCTTGAATGAAACCAAACCAAAGAATGAAGCATAAAGTAGGCACGACAGAATAAGTGGCACATGCAGTCACATCAGTGGCACATCAGCCAATTAAGGAAAAAAAAAGGCACGACACTCGATTACATTAATTACCCACATAATTTAATTTTCTTTCTCCTTAGCTGATAAAATTTCATCCTCGTTTTTTTGCCTTTCGTATTTTTTTTCAGGTCCATTTGATTTAATATTTGCTGACCAATATAACTCGATCCATTTTGAGACAGATTTGTGTTTGATTTCCTCGATACATTTAACAACTTTTTTTTTAACTATGATTGATAAAAATTTGATCCCACAAGTTTTTTTTTTAATATTTCACAAATCTTTACAATGATAAATATAATTAATATATTTTATTTTAAGTCATCATAAAAACAATTTCTCCCAAGATTTACTTATATCTATATTAATTGTATTTATGGTTACAAATAGAAAAAAAAATATATATGTTTTTCTATGACGACTATATACTATTTTACCTGCACTAACATATAGCAATAGTAATAATGACAATAATTTACCAAGAATGCCGATTGGCACATCTGCCAATTCTTTCGCAATGTCGTCGGAAACACCCCGTCCTTTGCTGAAATCGGCAGTAATTATTCGGACTTCGATCTTTGGATTGATTTCCAGAATCTCGTTTCTCGTGGTCTCCAGCCTGTCCAATGTTCGACTGATCAGAACGAGATTCATGCCTCTCGAGGCGAGTTCCTTTGCGTAAGCCTTGCCAATTCCATCGGTCGAACCCGTAACCACTATAAAATTATATTTAAATTGCCTCTCGATAAAATGCAATTTCCATCAAATTCTCCCTAGGAAAACTAAGAAACTATTTAGCTTCTCTCTCATCTTCTACGTCAAATTAGCAACGTTATGTGGAACGTGAGTAAACTATGATCTCCAGAAACATTAATTTAATTTTAAATAAAACAATATGTGGAAGAATTTTATTTCATCATTTCATTACGATGAAAATAATGACTCTTTATAAAAGTAATTAATCTTTTACAGGGCCTGAGGGTCTTCAGAAACACTAATTTAATTTTAAATAAAACAATATGTGGAAGATTTTTATTTCATCATTTCATTACGATGAAAATAATGACTCTTTATAAAAGTAATTAATCTTTTACAGGGCCTGAGGGTCATCAGAAACACTAATTTAATTTTAAATAAAACAATATGTGGAAGAATTTTATTTCATCATTTCATTACGATAAAAATAATGACTCTTTATAAAAGTAATTAATCTTTTACAGGGCCTGAGGGTCTTCAGAAACACTAATTTAATTTTAAATAAAACAATATGTGGAAGAATTTTATTTCGTCCAATTATTTTTCTACGCCTCAGACGTTCAATTATTGATATTTTGATTGATTATCATCATGAAAATAATTACTCTCTATAAAAGTGAAGAATCTTTAAGAGGACTTCAGGATTTGCTCTCGTCAAAGTTTAAATTTTTAATTTGCCTGGAAATAAAATTTACCCCCTTTTAACGATTGGAAAACCGAAATACAATTGAAATATTTGTTATGCTGATAATATGAAAAAAAAGGGCCAAGATATTTATGAGATACGAAAGTTTTAAAGTACGATAATCCGTATTAAATCGACTGCATTGTCCTGAATCGACATGAGGTTAACGTAATTCGGCGTTAAAAAGTTGAACCTCATTAGTTATAGTTAGGTATGTCGAGGATCCTCAAAGTCATTAAATGAATTCATTTAATCGGATATCGCACAGACTCTTTATGAATATTTTGAAGATTTTTTCACCCATACCTTCCCAAACGTTACACTAGTTTCAATGACGATTTTGAGATAAAAGTCTTGAAAAAATTAACTTGTCGTTTGGTTTTTTATTCACTCATTGTATTATTTACTTCATAGTTTATTTCTTACTTTGCTGTTTAGTCGTAGGTTTCATTATGAGTTTTTAATGAGCTGATGTGTATTTTCGAGATCTCCTTTAAGGCTGCCCTCAAAAATATAATCCTGTTCATTGAATATCGTATACGAAAACTAGTGAAATTTCTTTTCCTATTCAATTTATTTTCCTACTTGAACGATATAAAGTTTGAAAATCAAACAAACGAAACTGCTAGTCCCTGTGCCTTGAACAGTCTCAATAGAAAAGACTTTACCATAGATTTTTTTTTTTCAACGATAATGTATTGTTTATTAAACAAAATAAAAATATGTACTACGATAATGATGCCAGAGGAGTTCAACTTTAAGATGGGGATCCAAAAAAAGCAGGAAACAATGAATTTTTTATTTCATTATTTATCAAAGAATCGTATCAAGAATCCGAAATGAAAGCTTACTCGAAATCCATTGTTAAATATTTTCAATTTTTTAGATTTAGTTTTGAATATTTGTTTAGACGATCCAAGAAGTCTTTTGAAATATCGTTCCTTTGGAATTTTCGATAGCTATTTTTTCGACAAGTTGAAAAGGACGTTGTAGCCTCCCCCTTAGTCAATAGTCCTATAGCTAACTGAGGTCAAACGTTTTTTTTTGGGGTTTCCACGCTAAAAATGTTATCAATACAATTCGAAAAAAAAAAAAAAATGGTCCTCAAAGGATTAATATATTTTTATATCAATAGTATGTATGATGATATCTCACCTGCCCATTCACCAAATTTTTCTCTAAGATCGATGGGTGTTGAATCGAATATTGGTATGAGAATTTCCCAAAGAGCACGAGATACTCGACTCACAGGATCAACGACAGCCCAAAGAACTGTTAGAGCGATCAGCAGCCACAGGGCAATTAACATCAACATATTTCCTTCGCGACTGTAAATCGATGGATATGTTGGATAGATACGCGAGACGATTTACGTAATTTAAACGATTATTACTAATGACTAATTATAGCCAGCAATAAATCATTGCCCTCGGATTATTTCAAAAGCATTCCACGTCACTTCGACGAATCAAAACTGCAAGTAGAAAAATTGTAAAAAATTCAGTCATATGATTACCACAGTTGAACATAGTTTCAAGCTCATATTTTTAACCCTCCAAAGTACGCTGTCGCAGGAGTTATGTTCGTACTTTTAAAGAAAAATCTTCAGGTTTACATGCCCTGCAAGAGAAAAATATTTGCCAAAGTATTTCAATGATTTAAAACAAAAAAAAAAAAAAGTATTTAGAATTGAGGCACAAGATTTATCAGCAGTATCTTTTTAGTCTCATATTCGTCAAGCAAAAAGAAAATTTTGTACACAGGTATATTATGGATGGTCGCCAAGTCGTTCAAAAGTTAAAGGGATTTTTTGATAACAAAAAAATGTTTCACTTGAATTTCGAAGGAGGGAGGTATTTTTTTTCTCCTCATATTCAGCTCGTGAAAAAAAAAATGTTGCACTTTTATATCATAAACTTCATATATAAAGGACAGGTTTTTAATTTTCTTTTACATTCAATTTGTACACGAAGGCCACATGTCTTGCATATAATCTCTTTCCCATATTCGGCATGTAGAAAGTAGTTTTAATCCAACGCTTTATCCTGGAGCTCCGAGTCATTCAGGAATTGCGCAAACTTTATCAAATGAAATGTAAACAAAAAAAGAATTGGGCGATTGGTAAAACTTTTGAACGATTGCAAGTTCCATACCATAATTTTGCATAAAATTAGTTTGTTTACTCGTCAATAACGGGGAAAAAAAAAAGTTTGGCCCTCAATTTGAATAATAATTTTTATTAAATTATTAAAAGAAATATTTCAATCTTGTAGGACGTCAAAAAGTGCCGATTTTTCTGTTTTAAACATGTAAATAGAATACTATGTTGTTGAACTCTTTAGAGGAGTGGAAAAAAAAAAAAAATGATAGAACCTTATTGCTTTATTGCCTTATTAATAATATTGCAAAAGTTCTGGATATAATCTGTCTGGCCACTACTTTGTTCCTGGACTCTGACACTCTAGCCAAGACTCTATCCGGTCCTCTTGCCAGAGCACCATAGTACATTAGATGGATGGATTGTATCGAAGAATTTTCAAATACTGTGACCATACATCCAGCATACTCCACCCAGGACTTCATCCAAGACTTTATCCAAGACTCTACTGAAGATTCTATCCAAGACTCCATGAAAAACTTCATCCAAGAGTCCATCTCAGACTCTTTCAAGATTATCCAAGACTTCATTTCACGTATAAAAGTATTTCGCTATTTAGAGGATGATGGATTTGTAACTATCCAAACTGTTTTAATTATACACCGATAGGATAAATTTAAAAGGGCGTATAAGATGTGTTTATATATATATGTGAGTCATAGATATCTCGGTATTTTTCGAAATTTGTTGAGGTAAATTTTTCTTTCAGTTACCAAAGTAGTGTGGAACGGTTCATTTAATATGTATAATATGTATATTCGTATTTATGAAATTTATCATCTCCAATGGTGAATGGTCAAAAAATGATGTTGGAGCATAAGCTCAAATACGAGATGGTAAGGTCAATTTTTTAATGATTGTCACAGTAACGACAAAAATTCGTTTCGTTTACGAGGAGATTTTTCATAAAAAAACTGTGTTATTGCAGCAAAACTTTCGAGGAAGCAAAGTGTGAAAGTTTAAATACCTAATTTTTTTGTTCTTCTCTATAGCATAATGGTCCAAGATTTTCTTCATAGTATGAACGTTATATAAATTTTTTCTAACGAATTGAAGATTCAGAAAATAAAAATCCCTTTAACGATTATCGACAAATGTAACATAAAAAAAAATATTTTGTAAATTTATTCCACATGTGTAAAAAATTTTAGTCCCATATTAGCTGCAATTTGGCAGTTTATACATAAATGATTTTCCATAATTCAAGCCCAAGATCAGTAGGTACATTAATCGCTAATATACTTGCACAGATATGCGAGAGGGCGTCGATGAAATAAAAATATAATTCGTGCCAGCAAGCTTTTCGTCGCTTATCTTAACATATATCGTCAAAGAATATTGTCATATGATTTGGTCATATTATATTTATTTTATAATTCTATATTTTTCTCTTTTGATATCCTGTTATTTATTCAACTGTCACGCAATGCATTTTCTATCAACTATACTAGATGTCCTTTCTCATCCTTATATATCGAAAAAAAAACAAAAAAATTGCACTGGAATTATCGTACTTCACACTTTCTCATTTACTCCGTTAATTATCACCTTTCTCAGTTCGACAACCTCATCCTCATTTTCAACACATTTATTAGTGAAGTTTTTTTTTTTTCTTCAATCAATCTTCGTTATGAAATCGCGATGATCAATCGACCAAGTCCACCGGTCAACTGAATTCAGCTCTTGAGCCAACATCAGGTAACTGCACAGAAAAGTCCGACGAAGGTAAAACACTTTCTCTCTCGTCCGAGCTGACGTGCCCGCAGTAGCGAGTTCGTGAAGGATTTAACATTTTCGTTCCTCATCTTCCCATAATGCTCGATACATCGTCATAATAATCATCGTCGTAAAAAAGCATGCACATGTTTAAAAAAAGCCATTAAAAGATGCTAAAAAAAAAAAACTTATTCGTTGATATTGCTGGATAGAGTGTATATATATACATATACGTAATTTTTTTATTTCGATAATAAAATGGAAAATCGACGTCAACTTTTCGTCCCGTTGAAACTCTTCTGTTGAGAAGCGCCAAAAGTTATTTTTTGCAGTATGAATCGCGATATCTAGAGACTATTGTGCGTGAATCCTATATAGTACCATCATTAAACCCCCCCCCCCCCCCCCCCACCCCCCTCCGGCTCGTGGATATATTATTTAACTCTTGTAACAGAAAAAAAAAAAACATACAGAGAACTCGTTCACTAAATTCTCATTTTCTCTCGTTCGATAGCGATAGACAGCTAAATCTTTTGTATTATTATTATAACGATATATATAGAGCATCAAAATCTTAAAACATTAGGCAGCTCTCAGGTATGCTCGGTATTACGTTGCACAAAAAATATGTTATTCAATATTATATTCATATATTATTGAACGACGGTGTAACGATTAATTGGCCGAGCAAAAAATTATCATTATAATTCTGGAACGTCGAACCTTATAAGTCCATGCGAAAAGCCCATCAAAATGTCCCTATTTATAAGCTTGTAACGATCATTTTATAGGTACTTAGAAATTTGAAAAAAAAAAAAAAAACGTTCGTAAGACTTTTCTTTTAGCCGAAATCAAAAAGGATCTGTATAAAAATTAAATATGATTAAATTTTTCCTCGATGTTTGTCGCAACTTTTGTGTCGAGAACCTCAAATAGGCCTGCAGGCATTTTTCGCGAAAAAAAAAATGTCTCGCAAATGACGAAATGGACGAAAGTTAGAGTTCCGATTAATAAAACTGAGGACGTAATCGAGCGACGTTTATTTTGCACCAATCTATGGAAATAGTAATATGGATCTTTCGTAAGCTTAACAGTGCTGAAAAATCTGAAGATCTGAAATTTTTCAAATTATGCATGACTTTTAACCGCATCGAATGAGATGTGAGAATTGCCAATGAAAAAAAAAATTTTAGTGCCAGAAGGGGGGGATTTGTTGGAACGAGCGATTTATGTATCATGATATTGCATCAGAACAAGACAGCGTGTTGACATTTTGGCCATTAGCAAAACTTATTGTATGAAGCGACACCTTAACTTGAAAAAAAAAAAAAAAAAGTATTACGTAAAGTAATCGATGATTTATATCTGGCCGCGAGGTGAATCCAAGTAAAATGTCTATATATAGAGATATTACGACAGAGTCTTAAATCTTGTATAATGTACGGTGAGTTTGCTTAATATGAAATTTGCGTTTTATCTGAGACCCCCAGTGTTTATCTACAACTGAAATAAAAAAACCTAGCATAATTTTTTGCCGCAAATGCGCAGTAGCGAAATAATAAAAAGTAGCGAAGCTATATTATTGTTTTTACTCTTTGACTCGCGATTTTCTGTAACCGATAGAATTTTTTTTCCCTCGTCGAGTTTTTTTTTATACTGAGCAGATCGTCATGATTTTGTAACATTAGAAGTATTTTTTTTTTTAACAACATGTAATGATATTTCAATTCAGTATAAAATTTTTTAAATTTTACATCATTTATATCCTCATCCTCATCATTTACCTCCAATATACATATATTTCATATGACGTTTTTGCCGTTTTTGGTCAAAGACCAAAGAAGTCACATTTACGTGCACCCCAACTTGCTAGTGCTGACAGTGTTGGTTTACTATAGCGTCGTAAAATTGCGGGTATATAGACGTAATCCGTTCATTATTGACATTATATCCATACGTACACGTTTGACAGCCTACGCGAGCCTCGATATCTCGACTTAGCATAAGCCAAAGTCAACATGAAAAAGCTCAAAAAAATGTCTAATAGACCCCGAAATAGCTAATGAAACTTTTTACTTGATTCGGCTGTATCTCCAATTTTATTTTACATCGGAGAATCTGAATCGTCTGCGAAATTAAAGGCATACAGTCGGACCCCTCGAATTCGATATGATTCAGGGACATCACAAATTAAAGAGATCCAATCGTGAGTAAAAACGATTTCGAGGGGCCCAATCAGAAGCTTAACCCAATTCGAATTCGTGGGGTTCTAGTATATACATAAGAAGACAAATTTACGTGCACCCTAACTTGCCAGTGCTGACAGTGTTGGTTTACTATAGCGTCGTAAAATTGCGGGTATATAGACGTAATCCGTTCATTATTGACATTATATCTATACGTACACGTTTGACAGCCTACGGGAGCCTCGATATCTCAACTTAGCATAAGCCAAAGTCAACATGAAAAAGCTCAAAAAAATGTCTAATAGACCCCGAAATAGCTAATGAAACTTTTTACTTGATTCGGCTGCATCTCCAATTTTATTTTATATCGGAGAATCTGAATGGTCTGCGAAATTAAAGGCATACAGTCGGACCCCTCGAATTCGATATGATTCAGGGACATCACAAATTAAAGAGATCCAATCGTGAGTAAAAACGATTTTGAGGGGCCCAAATCAGAAGTTTGACCCAATGCCCAACTTGTCTCTAAATTCGAATTCGTGGGGTTCTATACTGGAATACGCAAATTATTATTTATATAACGATTGACAAAAAGGATCTCCGTCTGACAAGAGATTAATATAATTCCGAATAATTATAATAAATTAATAAATTATAATAAATTAATTACTGTAAAGTAGTTCTTGTCGACGAGGTCCAGACTTCTCGCGCTTTTCACCTTTTCATAAAATAATAACTTAAAATTAGCAAACTTCATGAAAAGAAATTAAATCAAAAAAAGTAGATAATAATTTTTAAAACTCCCAACTGTAAAATTGTTACGTATCCAGGAAATGAAAAAATAATTTATTCCTAACAAACCAGTCGAATATTTTATCTGATATATAAGAATTGAACCTCTGGAGTCGGGGCAACGCAAATATCTAAGTATATGGGATGTTGAAAACGCTTACGAAAGAACTGCGCAGTCATTTGACGGCATATATAATTATTATCTGTCAAATAAAGACATTCGACTGATTTATCAAGGAAGAATTATTTTTTCGTTTTTCAAATAACCATTTTTTAGTCGTGGATTAAAAAAAAAATTTGATCTGTATTTTATCATAAAAAATATACTAAAATAAAAAATGGTTCCCGCGAAAACACACGACTGTCTTTATGTCATTCACTCAGTTTTTATTTAGCTTTAACTATCCAACCGAATGGTATATTGAATTTTCAAACTTTTGATTAATTATTTCTATAAATTTGTTCTGATTTGATTAAATAGAACGCTAATTAATTAAAACCAAAAAAAAAAAAAACACATTCAGTACGAGCCGCCGTACTTTTATATAAATAGACACAATTGTCAAGCTTGGATTTTTTTATATTTGACACACAGTTTTTTTAAATTGTATATATTTTTATTTCATGTGAATTGTTTTTCAATAATGATCATCAAATATCGGCTGGCCAATATATATATATATATATATATGGGGCATTCCAGATCAAATTGACGGATCCGTGACTCTCCCTGTGTATTCTAGCGCCCATTTTTTATAGTGCCATTACAACCCCAAAAGGCAAGCAATTTTTTGTGGATATTTTTGGTAGATATATATGTGTGTGTGTGTCTGTGTGTGTGAATGTGTTACACCTGCGACAGAGTGCCACTCGAGAATAAAATTAAAGCGCTACACATCGCTTCTACAAAAATCTGGTGATTTCGTAATACTCGTCAGCAATCGTTTGTTTTGCCATACTTTCGCGCCATTATCTCCCTGTCTACGTATACAGGGTGTCCCATGAAAAAAAAAAAACGTTAGAATAAATCGAAAACATGAGGTCGTACAAAAAAATGTTTTCGTACAAAAGTTTTAAGGTTTCGAGGGGGACATCCGATGGTAATATATATATTTTTTTATTGACACTCATACGAGATATCGCGGTGACTTTCAATATTTTAAATGAAAACGTATATTTTTTAGTAAAATAGCTGATTCTCAGACGAATCCAGAAAAAAAAACCTCTCTAGCTCAAAAAACAACGAAGTTATGGCAATATGAAGATATTTTTGAATTTGAAGGTTTTCGATTTATTCTAATACTTTTTTAAAATGGGACACCCTGTATATATGTAGGTAGACTATGGCTCAAGCTCTGTACATACAGAAATATATAAACGTACCGTGTAATCTATGGACAGAAGCGAATGAAAAACTTTGCAAACCGTGTTAATGCCATATGTTTGTTTTATTCTCATAATTCTGAATCTCGAGAGTCATTAACCCACATAAGTTTTCTTGCTTGACTTTACCTGACGTTTTGCTATCTATACGTACACACACAAAAGTCATTGCAGCGTCCTCACTCCTCATCCCGGATACATACCATAAATTACCGTTATTAATTGACGGTTCATGGGCTGCTAATTCACTAAACTTTATAAAATGAATTTGACAACCAGAATTGTGTGATTCACAATACCAATTGGCATATTCCTGTCTATATATAGATACGACATTTATTGACATAATTATCGGCTCCATACCATCGTTTACCACGAAATAATGAAATAATTACCAAATTCCTAGTTACTGTTACCCACATCTCGAGGAATGCGAGATTTCCTATTGAAATTATAAAGCAAAAAAAAGTGCAATGTTCCGAGTGAGAAAATCGAACTAGACATGTTTGAAATTTGAGTGGTGTGACGCTGAAGTATCGTGATATGTCGTCCGTATGGGATGAAAATAACAAATCAACGGATATATATGAACGTGCTGAATAATGCATTGAGATACCATGAATGTCATTGTATGGGCTAATTCACTAAACTTTATAAAATGAATTTGACAACCAGAATTGTCTAATTCACAATACCAATTGGCATATTCCTCCCTATATATAGATACGGCATTTATTGACATAATTATCGGCTCTATACCATCGTTTACCACGAAAAAATGAAATAATAACCAAATTCCTAGTTACTGTTACTCACATCTCGAGGAATGCGAGATTTCCTATTGAAATTATAAAGCAATAAAAAGTGCAATGTTCCGAGTGAGAAAATCAAACTAGACATGTTTGAAATTTGAGTGGTGTGACGCTGAAGTATCGTGATATGTCGTCCATATGGGATGAAAATAACAAATCAACGGATATATATGGACGTGCTGAATAATGCATTGAGATACCATGAATGTCATTGTATGGGCTAATTCACTAAACTTTATAAAATGAATTTGACAACCAGAATTGTCTAATTCACAATACCAATTGGCATATTCCTGTCTATATATAGATACGGCATTTATTGACATAATTATCGGCTCTATACCATCGTTTACCACGAAATAATGAAATAATGACCAAATTCCTAGTTACTGTTACCCACATCTCGAGGTATGCGAGATTTCCTATTGAAATTATAAAGCAAAAAAAAGTGCAATGTTCCGAGTGAGAAAATCAAACTAGACATGTTTGAAATTTGAGTGGTGTGACGCTGACGTATCGTGATATGTCGTCCATATGGGATGAAAATAACAAATCAACGGATATATATGGACGTGCTGAATAATGCATTGAGATACCATGAATGTCATTGTATGGGCTAATTCACTAAACTTTATAAAATGAATTTGACAACCAGAATTGTCTAATTCACAATACCAATTGGCATATTCCTCCCTATATATAGATACGGCATTTATTGACATAATTATCGGCTCTATACCATCGTTTACCACGAAATAATGAAATAATTACCAAATTCCTAGTTACTGTTACCCACATCTCGAGGGATGCGAGATTTCCTATTGAAATTATAAAGCAATAAAAAGTGCAATGTTCCGAGTGAGAAAATCAAACTAGACATGTTTGAAATTTGAGTGGTGTGACGCTGAAGTATCGTGATATGTCGTCCGTATGGGATGAAAATAACAAATCAACGGATGTATATGGACGTGCTGAATAACGCATTGACATACCATGAATGACATTGTAAAAAATGGGCAGCAGATGTCATATATTTCTCTGGCAGTAGCCAGAGAAAAAAATGAAGAATTATCGCAGCAAACTGTTTTCCTTGCGGATTTGGATATCTGTACCAATCACAAACCGACCGATTCATAGGTGCGAAATTTTCAACGCAAATTCAAATTGTATGAATATTCTGAAATCAATCGACGTTAAATTCTTTGAGTTGAAAGTCTCAAGACTCGCAATGTCGAGCAGTTTCTGTAAAACCAATCGAGTCGAATCGAGAGGGGGTTGAAAGTTGGTCATGGTGACCCATCGGTCACCATGTTGACTCCTTTTCGATAAAATGAGTTCGAAGTCATTTCATTTTCAAAAATTCAATGACGAATAGACCTTGAGTAATTCAATCGACAGTTAGAAGTCGATTGGTTTTGGCAAATGGACCGCACGTGAGATTTCAGTGGGTGGTATGGTTGGAATATGAATATGGAATATGCGAATATCAATCAATGAAAACTTTTAGTTTGGCTACCTCTACAATGCTCCATTTTAAACATGAAGAGACGCGACGTTGTCTTGACATCAAGCAATTAAAAAGAAAGTTTGCCTAATTTTTAATCTATACACCTCCATAGCAACTGTTATTTGCGAAATATGGAAGAACAAAGGAGCAGGATGTACCAATAAGCGATTGTTCGCGCTCATATGTAAATTAGCTACTCTCAATTAATATTCCTATGCAATGATTGTTGGATATATGATGGCAAGATTTACAATATCGTGCAGTCAACGCCCGTTAATTGCATTACCTTTAGGCAACCTGACGTTATAGCTGTGAATGTGTTGAAAAAAAATTCAAACGCAAAGACAAAAGTAAACTCGGATGACTACTAGAAATGCACTGAAACGATCGAATTCCGGACGGTTTATGGCCATGAAAGTTTCTTTAAAGTAAAATCAAGACTCATTTTGCTGATAAAGAGAATAAAATTCTTCAAGTGATAGAAAAAAAAAGTAAAAACCGTGACATCCTTGAATCTCATATCGCCTTCGGGCATGCATTAAAACGATCGACTGCCGGACGGTTTAAGGCCATCAAAGCTTCTTTAAAATAAATTCGAGACTTATTTTGCTGATAAGCGGCTTTGATGTGGGGAAAAAAAATTCTCTTCATATAGAAGAAAAAATAAAATACGTCGGAATTATCTTGACCTCGTTCGTCACAGTTTTTCGTATTATTTTTCTAGCAATACGAGAATTATGTTTCCCGCAACGAAGCCAACTATAGTGAAAAAACATATTCATTTTATTATTTAAAAAATGTATAACGTCAAACCATCCGGAAGTTGATCGTTTGAAACAATTTATGAGACCGGTATGAGATGCAAGGCTCTCTCGCACTTTTCTTTTCGTTTATTTAGAGAATTCCTTACAACATAGCCGGTTATCGGGAAAATAAGTTTCCATTTTATGATAAAAAAAGTTTCGTACTGATAAACCGTCCGGAAGTTGATAATTTCAGTGCATTTCGAGTGCCCATCCGGGTTTACATTCGTCCTTGCGTTTGAATATTTTTTTAACACATCGACAGCCATAAGCCCAGTTAATCTCCAGGAAATCGATAAAACAATGGACTTTCCGGGCGGTTTAAGGCCACAAAAGTTCCTTTAAAATAAAATGGAGACTTATATTGCTGATAACCATGCAGCTTTGATGTGCGGAAAAAAATTCTTTAAGTGATAGACAAAAAAAGTAAAAACACCGTTTACCGTTATACATTTTGTTAATAATAAAATCAATATGTTTTTTTCCTCTTTTTTTTTTCCTAAAGAACAAAATTCTCGTATTGTTAGAAAAAAAAATAATACTGTGACGAACGAGGGTAATCAAGACGTTTGTAATTTTTTCTACTATACATGAAGAGAATTTTGTTCTCTGCAACACACAATTATGGAGGAAAAAATGTCGATTTTATTATTTTAAAAAAATCGCTTATAACAATAGTCCGTCTGGGTGTCGATCGTTTTAAAAAAATCCCGAGGGCGATATGAGACTGACGGATGTCACGGTTTTTATTTTTTTTTCTATCATTTAAAGAGTTTTTTTTCTGCGCATCAAAGCCGCGCGGTTATCAGCAAAATAAGTCTCGATTTTATTATAAAAGAAGTTTTATGACCATAAACCATCCAGAAGTCGATCGTTTTATGGATTTTCTGTAGATTACCTGGGGTTATGACTGTCAATGTGTGAAAAAAATATTCAAACTCAAGGACGAACGGCGTATTATGTATTACATGTTTCGGATAATTCCAGCGCAGGCTCAACAAAATTTTGTACATACTTTATTTGAGATTGTTTATGTAAATTCAATATCTGTGTATAGCAATTCATATAGAATTGCTATAATTGTAGACTATGAATCTAGCCATGAATTCGTGTTTCTGTTCTCGCCTCGCATTTTCAAAACAAAAGTATTGTGAATTAACATTATGCATATTGTAATGTTAAATTTCACGTTTATCCCATTTTCCATTCAACTGCAATTAAAATCCAAAGATCTATTGCATTTTTAAGACACCGTTAATGACGAATGAATTAATATACAAATATTGTTATTATTAGTCAAAAAAATGTATTATTACGTTGCATGTTGAAGAAATTCTTAAACAGGTTTGTAATATTCAATGTCATATATATTAAAATTCACTTACGAGTGTATGAAAATCAATGTTCATATATTAATTAAGCCATACAAGTGCATGAATTTTCATTAACTATACCCAGTTTGTAAATTTCATATGGCGTTGTATAGTTAATATGTTGTAAATTTCGTATCTTTTTTGCCAGTGTAGCTTTAACTTCAGAACTTCAAAATAATTCCTGGGTCTGGGGAACCCATTTTATTTGTTATGCAAACAGCTGCAAATATTCGATAATGAATTTATAAAAACTAGAAAGCTGGTTCTGATCCTAATAATTAGGTACATTTCTTGTGGCCTGAATCGTAATTTCTTTTTTCAATTACTTACAACGATTCTCAGAAGAGATAAAAGAGTAACCCTATCTTACTCGACCTTCGAATTTTCCTCCGCTCCACCCTATGAATCACTTGCACTTATTGCGGAAATGGGGAAGAAGGAAGAATCGTAAGGAAGTGTTGGGAACTTTTTATTGGCATCGATAATTTTTTTTAATGTAATTTTTATGTTCCAAGGTGACCGGGCAGCCGCTGATAAAACATTTTTACCTTCAAAAGTACACGTGTCCTTACATATATTTATCTGAATATAAATTTTATGCATTGTCGCGGAATCCTTTAAAAAGCGAAGAATTAGTACCCTATCTTACTCGACCTTCGAATTTTCCTCCGCTCCACCCTATGAATCACTTGTATTGCACCTATTGCGGAAATGGGGAAGAAGGAAGAATCGTAAGGAAGTGTTGGGAACATTTTATTGGCATCGATAATTTTTTTTAATGTAATTTTTATGTTCCAAGGTGACCGGGCAGCCGCTGATAAAACATTTTTACCTTCAAAAGTAGACGTGTCCTTACATATATTTATCTGAATATAAATTTTATGCATTGTCGCGGAATCCTTTAAAAGGCGAAGAATTCGCGTCTCTAGAGCATTAAACAAACGGCAGTTCGATCGGCCGATTACTTTTTTCCTGTGAGTACATTCCAATTTTGGCCGAGACTTTCGGACAAGCATTCTTTTCGCATCATAAGAAATAACTATACTGAAAAGCATGTGTGAAATGACTGTCAATTTTGTTGTAAAGGATTTATTCAAAATACGAGAAGGACGAGGATGACGAGGATGACGACACCGAACATAAGAAGCATCCGATTTTGGATTTTCGCGTGTCTGGCCATTTTACATTTGATCCAGGTGGTGTACGCAGCAGTAAGTATATAATCACAATGATTTTATCATACGTTTTTGACTAGAACTGTGATTCGAAAAAAATTCGACGACGTTATTATCTATTCTTAGCATATTTCTTGCAAAATTTACACGTCCGTGCTCGTATGTGCTCGAATGGAATCTTTTTTTCCTACGAGTTTAGAGTTGTTTCCAATGGAATAAGAAACTAATGAAAAACCATTTGCTGAATGTAATTTTTGTGACACAGAAATAAATTTAAAAAAAAATATTTTCAAACTTAAATGAACGAGACCAGTTATATTCGATAAAATCTATCGGAACAATTATGGTTAAATTTGGATCCTTAAATAAACCCATTTTTCACTGTATTGAGTCTTGTGAAAAATAATTAAAAGGGCAACGGGGATTTGCCAATGGTGTATCGACCATCAGTGTCGTTAATTACCATTTATTTTTCGTTAACTGTAATTTATTGCTCATTGGCAAACCATCACTCGTAACTGCCTTTCTTAACAGGGTATAAATTCCCATCTAACACAGCCGGAGTTCGTATGTAAGCCTGATGATGCTGGAAAGCACTTCAAATATCCGAATGATTGTGCGAAATTCTATCATTGCGACATCGGCGGCAGGGTATTCATTAAGGACTGCGGTCGTGGTACTGTTTTTAATGAAAGAGTATCAGTGTGCGATCATCCCCGGAACGTACCCGAATGCGATTGCTAAGATGGTAGGGATTATATTTGAAATAATTTGTTATCATTTGACAAAGGTTTTTGTTTGCACGAGTGGAGGAAACAAATCATACGGATCAGTACTATTTTTACATTAATAATTTTTTCGTTCAGGTATACGGCAGCAAGATTGAGGGAAAAATATGGAACGGTAAAAATCGATCGCGATACTAATATCGATCCTTCAAATCCACAATCTACAGATGTACAAAAATAATAAATACAAGATCTGACAAAAAGTTATTTGTATGAACTAATTATTCCCAAGCGGAGACAAATGAGCACGAAATTTTTCAAGTGAACCCAAAGTAACTCAAAATAATCCCAAAACACCTAGCCAAATAAAAATTGTCAGTTTTGTTCTCGATATATTGGAAATGGGACAGGGGGAGGTGAATTGAAAAATAAAAGCCGAATTGAAGGAATAAATTAAAAATAAAGCACCAAAATCCTTTATTCGAATAAAATATTATTAATGATATATTACATGTGTATTAATTATGCCATAAAGTATACCGGACGTTATGCTGCAGCGCCCCCTTCTTTCCTAATATGTCACGCTTTGATAACGAGGAGAAAAAACTGCAGCTCTTGCAACGAGGCAAAGTCCGCAACGATGTTCTCAGTATCAGTATGTTGCCCACTTTGGAGAAAAAGGGCTTTTGCGCTAGTGGGTATCGCTACGCTCGTCAAGCACACCTACATAGCAGGAGAGAATTTAAATAGTGTTTCAAATCTGTCGGCATTTCATTTTTCATGTGAATTCTATTCTCAGTGAATGATAGGATCCTTTTAACCAGCTCGTTGTGATATGACCAATGATCTATAGAGACGTTTTTTTTTAAATCAGAACTTGATTTTCTCCATGAAATTGACATGGGTTCAGTGGTTGCATTGAGACTTACGCGCATCTCTTTCGAAATGTTATTCATCGCTTCCGAACACGCCAGTGCATTGTTAAAATTAAGTTTTAAAAATTGTAAATATAAGAGGATATCATATCATCAAGGCAAGGTGATATGTTCGATATTGCCGAATCTTTTTGCGGGGTTCGCCTTGCAATCACCTTAAAGTGATGTGAAATCCTCGACGAGTGCGAAAGGGTAGCTGCAATTTTCGAAACAATCTCATATTAGGTGATCATAAAGGACCAAGATAGACTGACACACGCCTCTTTCACATAACTGCCACCAAGCTGTTACCGGAGCCAACCACAAATGAGAAAGTTAAGTAAATTACACATTGATACATAATGATGGAGGATATAACTAACCGCAGAAGTTAACTTACGTGAGGATTAATTCAGTAAAATTACGTGAAAGTCTACTCACGATCGGTCAACTTACGTATGAATACCTCAACATATGTGTGGTCAACTCATGCGAGTTTCTACTATACATATAGATCGTCAGATATTGGGAATTAAGCCACCGACAGCAAAGAGGAGAATGTCATCTACCGCCGTACATAATGCACAGGTACAAGAGCAAAAAGAAAATTAAGTACGCGGACATGAACGAGGATAAAGAATGCCTCGGAGTGTAAAAGAGAAATTGGAAATACGAGAAGGAGCGGCCAGACCACGAAGCGCACATGCCTGTTTCTCGACCCTGACTGTTATGTTGTAGCATTATAGCATACTGTACAGTGCGTGGTACAGTCAACGCTCGTTTATTGCACAACTTTTGTGGCTAGACATCGACCGCCGTGCGCAGCATTAACTGACCATGAGAGTTCCCCCTCCACAAGACCGCTCACGAGTACTCCCGAGAGAAACGTACGAAAGGAACGTCTCAAAATGCGTAGTGGTGGGGATAGGCAAGCGCGCATCAATCGTGAGCGAATGGAGGGGGTATCGGACAATTACCGAACGTGTTTTAAGTGAGCGTCCACTGTAATTAGCTCGCTCAATCGTTCGCTCTCGACCGTCCTACTCTCCGCAACTTTAACTCTTCGTTCGAAACGCGCGCATCGAGTCTCCTCTTTTCTGGTGACTGGTTTGTGTATATGCCCACTCACCGACCACGTTACGAAAGTCTTTTATGCATATCAGGCCGATAGGAGAGAGAGAGAGAGAGAGAGAGAGAGAGAGAGAGAGGCAGACAGAGTTTATCGAATCACACCGTGGTCGGCCAGTTTGAACTAAGTTCCGGCATAACGAGCACACCACAATAATCGAATACGACGAGAGTTTGAAAAAATCGTGCGATCGTTTGTTTTAGTACCAGATGGTGGCGCGATCTTCGTCAATGCGAACCTTTCGCTCGAATATATGATCAAGTGAGTAGGCAGACCCTCGCGTAAAGTATATATATACATGTATATACAATAAGCTCGACGCACATAGTGGAAACGAGAGGAGGCGGACAAAGTCGTCTGCCACCTACCGAGTTCCTTCATGCCAGGTTTAGTTCTCGGTTAACCTGCCGCTCGTAAGGATATAGCCACAGGTGGATGAGACCATTCCATCAAAAGTCTTGCGTTAATTTGGTACGCGTAAGTCAAGGATCATATATTTCATAATTTTCTAAATCCCCTCTTAAAATATGCACTCGAAGCTTGAAGATTCGAACTTGTATAACATTTATTACATCACCACATGGAGTTTGAACAAATTTCAAATAATTCCAGCGCATATGTAGATAGATATTGGTTTTTTTTTCATCTTGGATGATTCTTTTGGTCATGGCATTTTATACAATGGGAAATAGAGAGTTATAAGTACACGATCATCGCGTTTCTCACGCGAGATCATATTTTATACAAGATATCCATAGAATTAAATTAAGGTGATGTGGAACCCATGCGAGTGCGAGATAGCTAGCTACAATTTTCGGAACTATGCCATCCCATGCTAATTTTCGGAACGATGCCTTACTTTGAAACTGTCCCTGAAAATGGTTGGAATTTTGTAGAAAAAAATAGGTAGGACCTGACTGATAAACGAATGTGGGGCCTACGTGTTCTTTCCCTCGAAATCTCAACCATCTGTCAATAGCATTTGCTTACAGTTTTCGTTAATGACCGCAATATTATACCTCATTTTATTACACCCGATATAACACCCGAAGAGTATACATTCTTTTCGAGCCGATTAACGAAAAGTATGATTTTCGTGAGTTAAAAAAAAATTATCTCTTTTTGGACGATCTCGCGAGAGTGTGGATGGTAAAAATTTAAATTATTTAACATACTACTATGAATGTTGGCATGTATGTATATATGTATGGGTGATTATTATTATTATTATTATTATTATTATCATTATTATACAAAAAAAGTTGTATATAATGGTCCTATTATATTTTTTGTATAGTTATTCACGGTCGAGATTGTAACGCGGTTTGGGGGTCAACGGTGCCTCATTATACAGTTAGACGGTTCTGTTTGCTACGACGGTTTTGGCGGGAAAACAATTTCTTGATTGTATCCTATAGATTTTCAGTGCTTTTCTGTGTTTGATTCTTCATAGAATTTAACCGCGAAGCGAAAGACTTATTTTTAAACATTTTTATATCGGAATGATGGAAAAAAAATTTGAGACGTTTAAAAACTTCGATATTATACAAATTATTTGGTAGTACGAGGGCCCGGATAAAAAAAAAATACGTCAATCAGCAAATAAGGATAATTATTTCCGAGGTCGAAAACACTGAATGATTGCCTCGTTGAGGGATCCGTTGGAGAAAAATATTTGAATTTAGAAAAAATAAAAAATAATAATGCATTGGAAATTTAAGATAGCAATTTAAGATGCTATCTTATATTATATATATAATATAATATAAAATAATAATTATATTAATTTAAGATGCTTCTTCATTATTTTTGCCCACTCACAAATTCTCTATGCCCTTCACAATTTTCAACTTGCTTGCGTGAAGGAAACTTCGTGTATGAATACGCAAAAATTATGAGGACGCAATATGACGAGCTTTGTTTGCACCTTTTTCCCAACTTCTTTCTCAGATCGCATAGAAAAAATTAAGACATCTGGAGGACAGACAAATACTTTCGCAATGTATTCTTATTCGTCGTTTCTCGACTATTTTCTTCATTAATATCTTTAATATCTCATAATCGAAAACTTTTCGAAAAACGATTTGTTAGAATACTTTGAGAAATTATTTAAATAACTGTTTTAATATTTTTGCTGTGTGGGTTCAACTTTATACTTAGAGCTTTTTAGATTGCTCTGGAAATTGACATAAGAGTGTGTAAAAAAGAGGATCCGATTGGATATAGACGAATGCGTCGTGATCGAAGATCGAATAGCCATCTGGGGCCCGGTTATTCCACCTTTAGGTAAAGTTTATCTGCCGGATATCTTGTACTTTTGGTATGCAGGTCGTCTGGCAGGTAACTTTACCTAAGATCTGAAACGACTGACCCTGGGTTTTGACCCAGGGTTTGGGTTTGGGCCGGTTGTTCCAACTCTTAGGTAAAGTTACTTCGCTATAGACACTACTGCGTACCAAAAGTACGAGATATCCGACAGGTAAATTTTACCTACAGATGGAACAACCAGCCCTAAAAGTGGTGTTCGATTAGGTGCGACTCGACTGTACGAAACAAATCCAGAGCTGAGCGCCCACCTCTGACACGCACGTACACCCATTTTTTTTGGAAATTTCGTCCAAATACATTTCGACCCCTTTAATTCGTTATGATTCGATGAAAATAAAAAAACATTTTTATGAACACAAAGTTAACTCTACGAGGTAGCAAAAGACGTGAAAATTCGATCTTGCACATATTGGCTGTTTCATATTATTTTTCTTCATTGAGAAATTCCTTCCTTGTGTTGGCTCCTGTTTTGGAACATCATTTATTTTACAGCGATACTCACGTAGCTAATAAAAGAATTTCTATAGATATTTATTTGTCTTTAGAATACAAAGTTCAATAATCAAACGCTTGTGCTATATATTACAAAAAAGAAAAAAAATGTTTTTCTACGAGTCTGTGTGCATGAATTTTATCATTCGTTGCGAGACTCGAACGCCTTGAGACTTCAATGTATAGTTAAGGTCGTCGGGTCAAAGTTCGAAGCCAATCGATGTTGGCTGGTATGCGATTTAAAACGTAAATGAACGAAACGAGATACGTATCTACAGGCTTCCATGTATACTGACATATTTTACCATCTCTCTCTCTCTCTCTCTCTCTCTCTCTCTCTCTCTCTCTCTCTCTCTCTCGATGTCTTTCTGCGGATCATCATCTTAGATTGATCATCCTTATTCATTTGCGCCACTTCACTGTGCTCTTTTAATTCTATTATTACTCTTATTCTCCAGTAATGGATAGAGAATTCCCAAGAATGACAATAACGAACAAATTTATATCGTGAATTTTTCATTCTTGCTCTGCCAACTATTATTCTTATTTATCTTCGACTTTTTATATCTTGGCTTAATATAGTATTGACCTATAAAGTGTAATCTTGAAACTGGATATACGAGGATACCGTTCATACACTTTTCCATGCATGGGTACTAGTATATTAACTATAGTTGCAATTTTATTGACTACACATTGCAGCCTCAATTACAATCGGATTTATATATCTCCCTCTATATATAATAAAATAAAAAAATCTCGCGACCGACGATTTCGCAGCCGCCGTGTATGAGAACTAAGAGGATTAAGAGGCCACACGGAACTAGAGTTCCGTGTGGCCTCTCTTAGTTCTCCATCTGTGAGTTTTTCTGAAGCAAACCTCACAAAATCTTACAGAGGCTCTCACAACACTCACAGACACTCATGTGGTCACAGACACTCATACAGCTTTAATAGCTATGCGAATATGTCAAACGAGAATATACTACTTGACGGGGTTGTTTTGTGAAGTCAAAGTTGCCCCCCCCCCGCTAATGTATATATATATATATATATATGCACACATATTTTACCAACAAAGATAGAGATTTATCTATCGACATCCCGAATCGTCAATATTCCAAAACTTTGAGTTTCGCGCGTGTTTGATGATCTCGATGACCCCAATTGACACCAAGTATGCCCTGCGTTTATGTGACTCATTCTAGAAAGATTGTCGTCTATATAACGTTCTGGCATTATAAATTTTTTATTTTTCCGTCATCATCACATGTCATTGTATGTGATAAGAAATTTGATATTGTAAAAAAAAAAACAGTTCCGTAACTCTATATAATGGGCTTTCGAGAAAAAGAAAACGTTATCAATTTCATATATACAAGAACAAAAAAAATTACAAATATGTTCTCATCCCTTAAATCACTGCTCGAAATCAATCGTATTAAAATACTACTCGTGTTTTTTTTTTTACACAAAACAGATTCTTTTTCGTTGGTTAATATTATTTCAAATATGCCAAAAACGATAAAATCATTATTTCCCATTGTACAGAATTGGCAAAAAAACATTTTGGGAAAAAAAAACCAGGCATCTCTTGTGACATGTGTTACTCTTGTTACACTTGAGTTAAGTTACACTCGATCGCAACCCTGTATATTAATGACGACTGTCAATAAGTATCCAAGTGCCTATTGGGGTTGGGTATAGACCCACCCTCTGGGCTTTACTCAAGTAAAACTCGTAAAAATAGGCAAATTCGAGTTAGGCCATTTTCTTATAGTGATTATAATGAATAGATGAACAGATAATCGAAGCTGCAGAACCTTCTTTAAAAGAAAGCTGCATGTGACATTATAGTGTCGAGGCACGTCCTCATTAATTGCCAAATTGTGAACAATATAATCCTAATTTTTCAAAAGACTTATCGAATTTTTTGATTTTGTAACTTCTCCTTTAATCAAGCTCGACATCCCTTTCTTTTCCTTTGCTTCCAACAACTGATTCCGAAGTTTTTTTTATAAAAATGTTAACAAAACTAGAATGAAAATTTTGTGTTAGCAATAATTAATTTCGTTCGTCAGAAGAATTTCCAAAAAGTATGCCAATAAATGCACTTGCACACCTTAAGTACAATAACACGAAGCCCAGCATGTGACACTCTGGTCCGGTGGACCGCAGACCATGCAGCCTGTGGTTCCAAAAATAAATGTAACATGCTAGGATTGACATCGCTGGCAAAAAGTTTGACGAGCGTGCTGCAGTGTAGTGCATTTTGATGATTTTATACATACAATCATCAAAATGATTCGCTGGCAAAAAAAAGTTGACAATCTTGCTGCACTACATACAATCATCAAAATGCTTTCTGGTTTATAGTCTGGATTGAAAAGTGTAGAAAAATAATATACCTGTTTGAAAATAATCCACTTCGAAAGACATTTGTAAAAAAAAAAAAATGTCCTTAACGCTTTATCGACAACGAGGAAAAACTGCCAGATTAAATAATTACCGTCAAAGCTCATCTTCTAAAAATATATATTATTTTGTGATTGTTTGATTCACAGACGGTGGAGTGCGTCGTCGATAGAGATAAATCAATGTTCCCGAAGAAAAGATAAAATTATCATGACAACATGGCGAGCTACCAGGATAATATTGTGCACTTACGTCGTTGTTTCAATTTTCACATGGCTGACGATAGACGCGAACGAAGTTTCAATAATACTCGATGATGCACAAACGAAACGTGAAACATTGGATTACTCGTGGAACAGTTCAAACGCTCTTGCAAGATCAGCACTCGTTGAACGACAAGAGAGACTGCAATATAATTGCGATGAAATATCAGTTGTACCCGATGAACCAAAAAAATCGCTCATTCCTGAGGATTTTCGAAATCTTCTCGTTGACGATAAACACGAATTACTTTATTGCTACGTGCCCAAGGTAATGTAATAAATTTGTATAACTTGTTTTTGTTATTTTTCCTTTTTCATCAAAGATACCCTCATCGAGTGATAAATTTGGTGGGGAAAAAATAACGAAGAAAACAACACGAGACAAATGATTAAAGATTTGTTTTATCTTTTTCAATTTATTTTAGGTTGCATGTACCAATTGGAAAAGGGTTTTAATGATAGTATCGGGAAAGTGGCCGGGAAACGATCCGTTAGAAATTCCAGCTGATCTGGCACACTCGGCCGCGACCTTTCAACGACTGAGCAATTTTACCATGCCCGAGATAGAGAGTAAATTAGCCAACTATGACACGCTGATAGTCGTCAGACATCCCCTCGAAAGATTGCTCTCGGCTTACAGGAACAAACTCGAGACGAAAGACGAGAAGAGTCCAAAGTACTTTCAAACTCGTTTCGGTCGACGTATAGTTAAGGTAAATATATCGATTGTGAACAATTGGAGAAAAGGATCTCTTGACACTCCAGTCTCATCTCTTCTTTGAAATTCAATATTCCTTTTTTTTTTCTTACCACTATTTTTGTTAATTTCTATTTTTGCAGAAATATAGGCCCAATGCGACGAGAGAATCCTTAATAAAAGGTGACGATGTGACGTTTCGTGAATTCGTTGATTTTATAACAAATGACGAAGACACCCAAAGTAGCCGAAATGAGCATTGGCTACCAATAAGCGAATTGTGTCTACCTTGCACCGTTAATTATAATCTTGTCAGCAAATATGAGAGTCTTGCCGAAGATGCTACCGAGGTTCTCGAGAGGATAGGCTCTAAACCGATAACGTAAATATTCTATCGTTAAATTCAGACGAAAGAAAAAAATAAATATAAAACGTAATAAAAAGTGATTATTTTCTCCTTTAGATTTCCAACGCGACCCCACAGCAGTGAATCAACTTGGAAAAAACTTGAGAGATATTATTCAAAATTGAGCTTCAAACAACTGAGAAAATTGGCTGATTACTACAGACTCGATTTACGACTTTTTGATTATTCTCTGGAGGATGTTCTGGGATTCTCGTTGGCTTAATTATCCTCGTGTTAGCCATATATATATAACTCGATATGTTCACGCGCCTGTGATATTTATTAATATTTTTCTCTGCGTGCTCAACTTTCGAGATTTAATTTATACAGATTGTAAATTTTGATATGCATAAGTGAATGACCGAGTGTTCCTAAACACTCGTACTAACCCGCCATATTCAATGTACCTTGAACGAGCATAACAGTGACAAGTCATACAATTTATACATATGATACCGAATAAACCGAATTAGACATATATTTTTTCATATACGATAAAACAAGCAACGAATGACGACTCAAAGCTTTTTTTAATTTTTATAATTTTGTCGCTTGGCAAATAAAGCTCATTCAAGTCATTTCGAATAATTATGATAGTCAATTATTCGATAATTTAATCGATATAAATTAATATTACGATCCCACTTGCGTCGATATTCCATATGTGGAATATCGACGCAAGTGGGAAAAATTCACTCGTGGCTGGAAGTCGTCAATGTACCAAATAAGAATAAACACACAGCACTTATCATTGACCGTTCGATAGACCTTGCGAAACTTGCGAAACACACAGTACTTATTATTGACCTTCGATAACCCTTGCGAAACTCCCGATTGTAAAAAATGTCCATGTCATGTCAAATGTTGAATCGGTTCTTATCGTTTTCTCTCGCTCCTTCATGGCTGCGTATATAGTGCTATCTCTCTCGTACTCGTGCACACTTCAGCCTGTTAATGCCACCGAGTTTAAAACTCCAATAAAGTGACATGTGCAATGAGATCCAAAATTCGATTTAAATTGATCATGAAAACACACACACACACACACATTTTCGTTAAATCTAATTTTTTGGCCTGTTTGGATTATTACTGTGGCATGAGCATCTCAAAGAAAAGCTTTTTTACAATAGCTTGCTTACAAAATTCCATTAAAATTGATCAGGACCGATTAATTTTCAATGAGATTTTTTTCCATGTAATAATTTCAATCGATTTCTGTTGGATTTTTTAAGCAGGGAAAACTTCTTTGATGAGCAAACTTATTTTTACGTTTCTTCAATAACGCAAGAATAAATCGATTCTTCTTGATCAGAAAATGACACACAAAGTTCTAAAAATCGACTCTGCCCTGTTTTGGACCTTTTGACACTTTTTTGGGTTGAACAATACAATAATTAAAGTCCAAAATTTCTGCTGAATATACATGTTTTAATGCTTTCGTTACGGCTGAATGTAAATATATAGACATGCTGGTAAATAAATGTTTGCATCTAAGCAACTTTTTTTTCTCTTATTTTTATGCAAACATCTAAAACTATTTGACTTATTTTGAATCTAACATGATATCAGCGTTCTAATATCTGCTGAAAGTTTACACGTAAAATACAAAGTTTCAAGTTTGTATCCTCCATTGTTTCAATCTTTTGATGTTTTTCATTTTAGAATTTGGTGTGTTTTTTTTTTAATCCTTTAATTTTTTAAATCATTTTTATTTTTCAAAAAATTATCACAAGTACTGTAGCTGGAACAAACTTTGTGCTTTCACATTGATAAGGTTTCTTATATGCTTAATATTAAATTTATAAAATTTCAAATGTTTTGATAAATATTTTGCTGCTCTCATTGTTAAATGTATGTAAAAACTGAAACTATAGAGCGTTAAGTAGCGAAAAAGGATTTGTAAATGCGTGACACAAATGTTTCATTTTGCTTCCTCATAATTTTTATAAATGTCATTTTTCAAACACTCCCAACATCTCAATACATGGATATTTTTTAGCAATTATTAAAAAGTATTTGCACTTTTATACTGCGACGTAACGTAAATCGACTGTCAGTGAATAAACTGTGAAAAATTTCACGATTATACATATATATATAGAAACAGGACCCATAGTTTATTGATCAATATATAGCGGATTAAAACACAAATTGAAAATCTTTATCTAAAATATGTTGGCACGGATTTAATAAGGAAAATAGTTCTTCTTTGTGGAGTAATACTGAACGATGATACGCCATTCGTTTTGATAATTCGTTTTCATGAATTCGATCAATTTTCGAGCATTTCTCGCCTGTTGCGGGCTGCAACGCTGACAATTGTTGTTCAGGGCTTCCGGAAGTAATCCTGTGATAACGAATAGAGAACGAGGACAATATTTCATTAATATTCGCTCAATAAAAAAAAAACAAAAAAATATCTAATAAAGAATATTCCATTTTTTTTTAGATAATTTTTTTTTAAATTCGTTACAAAATTTTTTGATTAAAATGGAGGAAGTTTCAGTTCTCATCAGAATAAATTTGTTATTCGTTAGATCAAATAAATCTTCGCTAATAGAAAAAAATGCTGTAAGATAAAAAAAAATCTTGGATATTCGTTCTTTATTTTGGTGGAAAAGCATTCGCTGAAAAAAGAGAGAATCAATGTTGAATTATGTGTATGTGTTCTATTCACCCTTGATCTGTCGTCCGATATAGTCACATGGTCCTCTCTCCAAGATGCAGTTTATTTCTCTCTGAACTAGACGTTGGTCCATCAGCAAAATACCGACATCTTGAGCTTCGCTAAGAGCAAACACCGTCAGAACGACAAGACCAATTATGAATTGAGTTCTCATTTTTTATCACTGACTTGAGTAACAAAACTTTGAGAAAATATTTTTGGAGCAAGCAAGAATGAAGGATTTAACGTCGTACAATAGAAATATATAATATGGACGATCGGGCTGATCGTTCTCGAATGTGTTTGATTTGAACGTTAATGAACTTCTTATATTTATACTACAGAGTAGCGTTGCGAGAGCTCTTCGACCGAGAACAATAAAACTGTCATGTGCTATTTACAAATACTAAATTGACTTTCGTTTAACTGTGTACGAATAGAGAAATATCTGATAAGATTTTCAAACGAAATGTCAAGCATTTTCCTTTTGTAACTTTCACTATAGTTTTAATGAAATGTCGATTACCGTTGTGATTGATACAAAAGACCGATTTTAATCTAACAATTTCGTTGAATTACGAGACATTGATTGGCATGTTTTCGTTGACACGTTATTGATAAAATTGACTCTAAATTTAAAAACAAAATATTACTATAAAAAAACCCCACAGAAATCTTACATTCGAATTAGTTTACGCTCTTTTTACATCACATTTGAGAAAATTGTGTATGAATTTGGCCAATATATGTTCATATGCCAAAAAGATAGAACTATAGAATTCTTGAATTAAAAAAAAAAAAATGACCTTGATTGCATGTCGTTTTGCATAGCCAAACAATGTACAAATTTTTTTTACCAACTTTGAAGGATGAATATAGCAAATAGGTCGCATATAAAATATACCCTCCCCTTAATTATGCATCGCTTAATGTTTTATATATATATGTTTATACCTCGAAGTTAACTCGGTTTGAGAAATGTACACATCGATTTCTCGATTTTTCGCAAATTTTCTTTTCTTAATTTTTGGCAAATTTTCATTTTCTTAATTAATCGTAATCGGTTTATTCTACTTGATAAAACACTTTAGTATGATTATTGAATTCTCTGCAAAATGTACAAAAAAAAATTGCAGAGAATTCAATCCTTTTTAATATACTCTAAAACTATAAATTATAATGTACTGGCAACTATTTTAGGATCTAGTAAAAACGCAAACTTCATTAACGCACTAAATCAATGAAAATTTATATCTTCAAAACTATTGATTGTAGATGGAACTACTAAAAAATCTTTTTGTCATAAAATTGACTCTAAATTTCGAAAAAAAATATTACTATAAAAAAACCCCACAAAAATCTTACATTCAAACTTGTTTACGCTCTTTTTACATCACATTTGAGAAAATTGTGTATGAATTTGGCGAATATATATTAATTTGCCAAAAAGATAGAACTATAGAATGCTTCGATTTAAAAAAAAAAATGTCCTTGATAGATGCGTTTTGCATAGCCAAACAATGTGTACAAATTTTTTTTACCAACTTTGAAGGATGAATATATCAAATAGGTCGCATATAAAATATACCCTCCCCTTAATTATGCATCGCTTAATGTTTTATATATATATATATGTTTATACCTCGAAGTTAATTCGGGTTGAGAGATGTACACATCGATTTCTCGATTTTTTTATTATTATTTTTTTCATATTCGGGAAATGAAAATAAAAATTTCCCCAAAACTGCACAGTGGCACTCCCAGTACTTTGAAAGTTAAAGCAACTGTATTTTTTTCATAATCGAAGAATAGCTGTAACTTTTACCGTTATGGGTATTCCTTTCTGCAAGTTTGCAAAATATTTAGTTTTTACTTAACGATTATAAACAAACAAAAAATATGATGTCGTTCATAGAAGTGGGACTTTTCGGGAAAAACTAATATTTTTTTTATTATTTAAATATATTGGGAAATATTTTTTCTTGTAGAGCATAACAAACCGAGGCTTTCATTGTTGTTAAATTAAAATACGATGCCCCGTTTCCGAGATGCCAGATATGACTCTAAAGGAGAAATGAAAAAATATAAACATTTCTATTATTTACCGAGGTATGACTTTGAAACTGTGTGAAATTGTTATTATCGGATTATCCGAGTTTTTTAAAAGTTTTGAATAAAAGTCATTTCCTGGATAGCTGATCTGGCGCAAAATCGCTCAAACATTAGTAATCTAAATCGAATTCGTTGGTCTAACGAATCAACAAATTTAGGTGTGTCAATTCCTTTTTTAAATCTAGAAAGGGGTATAATTAATGCTTATGCGCCGTCCATACACTCTTGTCATATTACACCAAATTAGAGACGTTTTTTCGAAATGTTATCTTCTGAATATTTAGCACGTATTTTAAGTACTGTAGCATGAAAATCTCGAAACATATTTTTTGTTCTGCAAGAAACCTCTGTGAGAGAATACAAAGTAATTTATAAAAAGAACTCGTTAAACTGCCTAGTTTCTGTAGAAAACATATCACCAGGTGAAAAGTAAATATTTTTATAATCGCATTTAAGCATATATCTTACAAGCCTGCTGATTATGGTAATTATATCTAGTCGCAAAAGTAATGATTTACTGAGAATACAATCGATGATGCTGGCTAGCGTACTATTTTATTCAAAAATACGGGTCATTTGGCGGCACAATGTGGCCAACGCATGCGCAAGAGCCCACAAGCCTGCGCATGTCATTCTTTCCATCTTTCCTGCCGTCCGGAACCGAGAGGATGCGTTGCGCGTTGGGACAAGAGAAAATTTATGTCAAAAGTTTTTTGGAGAGATTATATGATTGTGTATGATTAGGTCGATGGATTATCCAAGTGTCTTTTGTTTTTATAAGTTCCTGCAGCAAAAATGTTTATTTGTTGATCAAAATGTTTATTTATTGATTAAAATGTTTGTTGATAATTAGTGTCTCCGGGATTTTTTTAATATCCGTACTAGTTTGGTTCTGGAGAAGTGGGTCGTATCACGATATATTATTGTCTTGATTTGTTATCTTATTGCCTGTAATAACAACACCAAGTCTGAATCCTTTGACCAAGTGTAGTGAAATTATAATGATCGAGTAGCGTCGATGAAACTCGCGATAGACGCTTGGGTCAAAAAGTCCGAACATAACCTATAATTTGTTCGCGCATCAAACGAACATCTTGTATACGTGTATATAAAAGTATATAACGATAATTATTTTGACGCCAAGAATCTGTGGCGTCTCTTGATAACATTAGAATTTATAGTGTCGTCATAATCAACTAACATTTTTTAAATAATTAAACCAAAAATAATTAAACCAAAATGAGTACACCTGCTAAATGTGAAAGTTCCCAAAAGAACAATTCTCATTCACTCAACAGACCTGAATCTCCGATAAAGTGTAATTTGTCGTTTACGTTGAATTTTGACGTTAAAACATCGATAAGCGATGAATCATCCGATTCGGAAACGGCCGATTTGGAAATCGACGTTGCAGAGATTGACGAGTACGAACCATCGAAAAAACGTAGCAGAATTGAGATAGACGAGGCTTCGGCGCTCAATGAAATGGAGGAGGAAATCGAGCGGCAACTTGATGCAAAAGCTGCAAAAATGAATTTAACGGCGACAAACGTTAAAAACATGCTAAGGCATGTAATTACAAACGAGCATGTAATGGCACTGGTGCAGAACAGATTACAGAATACGGAGGAGGGAACTATTTTTGAGCCAAAACTCACCAGAGCAAAAGCCAAGTATGTCCTCGAACAAATATCAATTTTTATTTCAAGTTCAGCATTTTGTCATCCATCAATGGATCTTCGAAAAATTAAAATAACTCAGATGAGCAGAAATTATTTATTATTACTCGATTATTATTAACAATAAAAGTTTCAACGGCCACAAAATCGTACATGCAAATAAACCGTTCTTCTACTTAATTTTGACTATATTTTATCACTATATCTTAAATTATGACTTTATTCACTTATTCATTTGTTAAACTAAACAACCATTTTTGCTCATAACGGAGAAACGTATTTTACTTGAAAATATAAGCAAATGGCATTGTTTTCAAAATTAGAGCTATCTCTCTTTCCCTCTCACTCACAAGAGTTCCACATCATCATATTATTGGCTGTTATTCGTAATCGTTGCAGCTTATCAATATATACGAAATTAAAAAATCCATCCACAATATTTGATAATAGATGATTTGTGGACGCGGCAAACTTTTTTTATTTAGTTATTGTCAAATTTACATATAGAAGTAGCCACGAATGGTACAGTGGCCACAAACGATACATCTAGTCTATGACAATGCCAAGCAATAAAGTAAAATTAAGTAAAATTGAAAATATTGTAATTTTTTTGTACGTTTTTGTAATGATATAAATATGTAATCGGTTTTGGCTAAGGCTAAAAACAAAAAATGGAAAATTCCCCAAGAAAAATCATATTTTTGGCAATTATTCGAAATCCGTGGATATCCGAAAATCATCATTGAGCATTATAGTATGAATCGTAGCGAAATTGTTAAATCATTCAATCAAGATGCAAAAAGATACTCGTTAATGGCAACATTTTAAGATTCTTTTTTTAATTCGAATAGGGAATTAGCAATGAAACAGCCAAATATGCCATGGCCTATGACGCCTATGAAAAAAACTTCGTCGTCAGAAGTACAAGAACTTATAGAGAAGGATCTTTCGGAGGATTCGTCCGACGAAGAGTACAGCCCCGAGCAAGATCAGCAGAGCGATGACGAAAACGAGAATGATAATTTGACAAACAGCGATGTTGATTCTCAGCCGTCAACACCCGCAAATACTGAGGAAAGACCACGAACTCCGGAAAAACAGACACCAACCGAGATTCATTATGATGACGATGGAATATTTAAAATACCAGGGTACGTCGTTTCTTTTGTGTAAAGAAATATTTTATTTCTTATAAAAAATTTTGAGAAAAAAAAAGATAAATGTTTACACTTTATGGCAGAATACCTCATGTTCCAACGGAAGACGAAAGTATAGGACAGAGAACAAGATCAAAGCTATGCCTGAGCGAAACACCCCTCGAGCAAATAGAACAAGCATTTATTCCTCCTGATATAACGATCGATATGTACGATTGGGATTGCGGCAAAGATCCTGACTGGGACAACTTTCTCAAGGAATTCACACAACCCCTGGGTCACGATGCGGCAAATGAGGATGATCCAGAAGCCGATCCCGAGTATAACATATTGGAGGACAAAGAAACGGATTTGTGTAATTATCACTTCGAAAATTCACAATTCATGCCAAACTCAATTCCAAACATCCTCGATCTATGATTTATTTTCATAGACAGTTATGGCTGTACAGTAAAAAGATTACAAAAATTAGAGCAACCACAGAATTTTTTTGAGAAATTTAATAAAATATGAACCACGTGAGATAGTTGGACAAAAATCCCAACAAATTGAGGAATTTTCTTCTCCAGTTTGTGTGTAAAGTTTCAGCTCGATTGATCAAGCCATTACCGAGATACAACCATTTTAATTTTTCCAGGCCAGTGCACACACAAAACCATGCATACATTGAGATATTCTTTGTAAATGCGTTTTTCTGACTATTTGGAACATTTTGAGCACTCTGTCATGAAAACCTCTTTTTTTCATAAAAACAAAGCTTCCTCTATAAGGAAGCAATATCGTACAAATTTATTCAAAAAGTGAAATTTCACAGTGGACAAGGAGGAGCTCCGCATGGACAAAGCTGTCAAGGTCACGAAAAAAGAATTAAACGACTTGGTTGCCGAGCTCTTCGAGTTTGAAGACATGTTCTCGAAAGAACAGGTGGAAGCGGTGAAAAAGCGAACTATTCCCGATAATTCTTTGACTTCAGTCCAGAATAATCCAACGGTAAAAAACCTACTCCGATATTTTTCTGATATGAACGTACTTGCTTTTGCGCAAAAAAACAATTAACTCGAACGAAAAGTGGTCATAGAAAAAAAATATATCAACCTCTACATCGCCTTAAGGATCTTCTCAACCAAAAGTTTGATTCGATAAGAATTTAATGCAAAAGTTACAGATGTCAAGAAAAAGTTAGCATATCAATTAGTAAAAACAAAGTTTGTTTATCAAGTGTCAGATTTTTTAAATGTGATATTAGATGTAATTGCATATTAGAAATTTTCCTGTCCTTTCATTCGAACAAAAGTTGTCAAAATGGGAAACCCCATCAGAACCGGAAACGATATACATTGGAATAATACAAATATAATAGCTGAATTTCATTATTTCCGATTTAACAGACTTTGCCTCTATCTTGAAAATTTCATTTGCGACAATCTTTAGGAGACTCCGTGATTATAAAACTGGTCAATTCGTGACCTTGAAATACCGCAAATCCCATATGAAACCTTTCATGAAAATCATATCCAAAAACACGATCCTCGATCTCTGTTTCATTGAAACTAACTTTTCGATGAGAATTCTTAATTTACACGCTGCAAACATTTAAATCCACTAAAGATTATAAATTCCTTGCAGAGCAATTGTATGATTGATCTTCTACCCGCGCTAGCAGAGCCTGAACTTCCAGAATTGGTCAGTCGTGGACAGACCAATCTTTTGGCAACTCAATTACAACAGCACGTACAATTAATGACCCAACACTTTGGAATGACGTACATGCATCCGCAATTACATTCGTATTCGAAAAAATGTAAAGAAAATCTCAACAGTCTGAGGTGATTTTTTTTTTCTCATCCATCGAAACGTTCTTGTTGCAAACAATTTCTTCATTTCTGTTTTTATTATTATTTTTATCTTGAGATTAATCGAATCCTTTGATAACAACAGCTATCTAAAAGACGGCTCGAACTCAGCATTTAATGTGGACAACTTGCCGGCAGCTTTAAAATTTGTCAATGATTGGGAAATGAAATTTCAAGACGAGGATTTCACCGCTGAATATACAAATTTTGTGGCTGAGGAAGTTCGCATGGACGTTACTCTGGGGAGTAAGCGTCACAAATATATACCAAAGTTTCATCCCGAGCTAGCGAGCGTATTTCTCAACAGCAAAGCTCTCATGTATCCACAACTATTGCCGCATACGTCGTTTAGGATGTCGGTTCTAAACTCTACCAGAACGCCGTATCTGAAATCTGAAGAATTGTGAGAATTTAACGATTGACCATTATTAATCAGGCCTTTTTTTTTTAAATACTTTCTCGCTGGGTGTTTCCGCTCCAGATGGTAGAGACAAGAAAATTAGTGTCTCAACTCAGCTTAAATAATTGTACTATTATTTGTTTCTGTTCTAAATTAATTACACAACGTAGACATACCGGAATGTTTATTCACGTACAAAAATATCAGAAATATTTTATTTAGGTAAATGATAACGCGTAAATAATGGAAAGTAATTAGACAAAAAAGGCTCCAATAATACGCATTTGCTCACGTATTTCAGATATTCTCCGTTAATTCAAGCATTTTTTTCCAAACCTCTTAAGCTGGATATCCACCAATTAACTCATAACATTTGAATTGACTGAGAATGTCTCATGCAACGAGCACGTAACGTTGCTTATTCATGCTTTTAATCTTTTTTTTTTTTTTAGTCTTATTGCACTGGGTCTTGAACAGTTTCTACCATTTGTTGAGGAAAAGAAGACAAAATTCAGGAGCAAAAAGATGCAACTGATGGACGTTGCACAATTGATAACACAATACATGATGCCTTGTAGGCCTCCCAATGCAATTATCAAGCACATTTTGTGCTCCAAAGCGAGCAGCAAGGTCAATCCCATAAAGGTATGGATTGCATGTGTGTCGTTAGATGCCAAATTGATCCTAATTATTGCTTATGTTTATTTTTTCGTTTATTATGTTGGGGAATGATTCGAGAAATAATTAACACACATTTTTAGTTTGTTTCACAAAAGTTGTCATATTGACAGTTTTAATTCTCAAAGAATAATTATTGCACATTGCTAAAGCATTTCTTCTCCAAATTATGTTGTTATCAATTAGTTTCTTGAATATTAGATAATGCACATTTTGGGGGAAAAACATGAATTGAAATTGTTTCATAGCACTTTTTCTAGAACGACATTCGTTAAAAATTTTTTAGTTTCCGTAAATTTTTTTGACAATTCGCAAACACCTGTATTTATCGAATATTTTCGGTAATAATAACTAACCCGACTTACGATTTTTTTTCGAAAATGAGCAACAGGTTTTTTTCTTATGATAGACGTAAAAAAAAATACTAGAAGAAAAATAATCAATCAATTAATCTCGATTATAAAACTTAATGATAATTTTCAGCATTTTTATGAGACTGGAGCTGCACCAAGAACAATTCACTGTATCGGACTGAATTGTGCGCTAGTAGCGCCGAAAGTTCAACCCCGTCAAATTTTACCTCCTATATGGCAGGAGTATATCGCGCAAGATCGAGAGTACAAGAAGAAGAAGAAATCATTGCAAAACGAGAGAGCTAAATTATCAAAAAAACAATTCGATATCAGCACATCAACGTCGCACATGATCATCGATGAAACCTTTCGAAATCCGATCGTGAACATGTTGCCCAGCATTCCTCAACCGGAAATATCCCCGTACGTGACGGTCGGTCCTGCCGCAGAATCGAATGAAGAAAATACGGATATGAGAGATGATGAAACATCACAAACAACAAGATCACCCCAGTTAAGAAAAACAACGCCTCGTTTAGCAAAGATACGAAGTGCTCAGAATATGAAATTAATGACACAGATATCGGGCTCGAAGGCACCATCTAATTGCGCCAGGTTAAAATCCAGGGCAAAGAGCGAATCCTCAAAAGACTCGGGAGAATCATGTGGCTCAACGAAAGGGGTGAGCGCAAATTTTGTTGGTCCATATGTGATTTTTATTATCATCAGAAATCGAATATGTAAGATGTGCGAAATTTTATTTTCCATCCTAGACGAAGTTTTGCTTTTGACGAAATAATATTTTCAATCTTTTAACTGCGAATGATTTTTAAATATTTCAAAATGTCCAAAATTACGTTCACGAAAATTTCGCCTACGCTCAGAATCTTCAATTTAATTGCTTGGAGAACTCTTTCTTTCACTTCTTTTGTTCGAAATATCGACCGTTTCAGAGTAAATGCGGAAACGATTAGAATCAAGATAGGGACACTGGAATAAAATGTAAAAAAAAGGTGGAAAATAAAACTTGAAAAATTGATCACTCATCACTTTCTCCTAATCGCAAAGCTTCCTCTGTAAGAAAACCAAAACTAAAAGATCCACTTGCTCACGGAGAAGGTTTTATCGATTGGAGAAAATAAAAAGGGAGCAATATGCAAGTTTCAATTCACACATAAAAAAAAAACAATTTATTGCAGGACAATGAGGACGAAATTGCAGAACTTATGCTAGCAAGCACGACAATAAAAAAGGATACAGCAAATAGGAAAAAAGCTAAACAAGCGAGAGAGTTGGAAAATATAAAGCGATTATTGGATGCTGAAAGCGAATCAGCCCGGGAGGAAAGAGCAACGAGTGAGTGTTTTGTTTTGTTTAAATACATATAATAGAATAATATTTGAACGTTCATACTCCATTACATCATTTGCATTATGTTGGAGCAGAATTTGCCGAATCGTATCTTCAAAAGTTACACGTTACATTGGAATCCACAAGTCCCGAAACTTTGAAAGCTGTTTTCCAATCATATTCGAAATACAATAAAATGCTCCAAGGTATAAACGAAATGGAGACTGATTATACAAATACGGAGAACGTGAGCGATGCTCGATCGGTACGCACGAAAGAAGAAAGAGAAAAAGCAGAACAAGCCAAAGATTTTCTTGCGATAAGTTTGTACAAAGATGTCTGTAAAATATTACATGATTATCCGGAATTGCGCACGGATTTTTTGTTATTTTTGAAGCCTCACCAGGCTGCTATGATCGACGAATCGACTCAGCACACGATGTTACAAAAAATGAGCGAATTCATGAACGTTGCACAGATCTATTTTGCTAAGCAACCTTCGCGCTTGACGAAAATCATGAAGGCGATTACTGCACTGGCTTCCAATCATTACGTCACAATATCGGATGTACATGCAGCTATGGATCCCATACTTAGAGGTCATCCATTGGTAATGGATATGTTTCTTCAAGTATTACCCATGGGAAAACCTCCCGATAGGTGAGCCAATTTGTGCTTCAGATCTTAACTGAGTATTAACATTTTATTTTATGCCAATTTTTTTATTTTTATTTTCATCCAAACCAATTTATTTTTAGCTTGTTCCCAATGAATCTCTTTGAGAATCTATCGTATCCAATGGGACCTTATGATAAGCACAAAATTTACACTGAAGATTCGCCAGAATTGTACGAGAACATAGAGTTGCCATTGCCAATGTCTCAGGAGGATCCATATGGTGGTGACAATTGCAAGTGTGACTGTCACGATCCGCTAGATCCCAATTTAAAGAATATCGCGGAGCATTGTGTCTCGTGTGGAACGAGGGTACGTAACGAATATTAAATAGCCAGTTAATAGCACTTTTCATTCTATTCGTGAATTAAATAGAAAACAAATCTCAAATATTAAAATGCTATTTACCGTCCTTAAATTTCATTGTCAGATTTTTTGTTTGTTCTTTACAAAAATTATTACGCTATGTATAGTGAAAAATTCTCAGGTTTGTTTTCTGCTCAGAATATTCCCTTCTGTTGATAATTTTTTTATTTTAATAACAAATCAATACTCTGGGGAAATATACGTCTTACAGTGAATATAAAATTAACTTTTCCATATGTGCATAATTTACCATTTGCACATACTTAAATGTTTCCTACTCTATATATTATTTCCCGTAATATAGTCAGTTAGCGGAGTTAGTCCTGTAAAATTAGCACAAATGCGGAATGTAGGTGGCATCAAGTTGGACAAAAGCTGGAGTTTTTTTTTTCGTGCTTCAGTCAGTCATTTAAAACGGTATTTATCGTGAAAACTTCGTGAAATTCGAATTTTGAACTTATAACTTATTTTTGGTTGAGCCTGCGGCCATAATAGTCATTATCATTCTTACAAAAATGTGAGAATTGAAAATTGCACATTGCTTTTTCATAGTTTTCGAGCATTTCTTCTCTTTGAAAAATAACCGTTCTCTGCTACGACTTCCTCATTGAGGAAGCTTTGTAAGTTCCACAAAATTATGAAAAACCAATATGTAAGTTTCAATTTGCACCTTTTTGTGCCCTTTCCAGGTGGTTTGAGGTTTACTTCAATTTGAACATAATAAACTAAACACAATCAATTTATCAAAAAATTGGAATTTTCCTAAAATCTAACCCCTTTGACCGATTCTCTACAAATCCAATACAATACGTTACAATTACTCCCTTTTTTCGAAAGATTTAACATTTAATAATATGAGACACCCATAAGAGATCGAGACAAAAACTACAGCAAATCAAGGTATTTTGCGGCCCGAGTTGTGTGCAAAGTTTCAACAAGATCAATCGAGTTGTTCTCGACATATAGATATGCACTCGGATGCACGAACATTTTTTTAAAATAAATTTTCTTGACGTTTTAGGAGATTTTAAATACTCTGCCAATAAAAACTTGCTTTTTTCACGAAACTAAAGCTTATGCTATGAGATAGAAAAAAGAAGAAGATGAAAAGATAACATTTTCAACGAAATGGAAAAAAAAAATCGTTGCCACACGACCAATAGTAAACTTGCAGGATTATTAAATGTCAGTATGCTTGCCACGCATTCAGCTCTGTTAACGGAGAGAATTATCACCAGAAATGGAAAGTTTTTACTTTCCATGACAAATGGAAAGTTTTTACTTTTCATATTCGTCAAACATTTAATATGTGTTTCAAGAAACGCGGCAGCGTCTTGACGCTAATATTTAAAAGTAAAAATTGATAATGGAATTTGACATTCATGTAATAAATAACTATACATACCATTAATATTAATCTGGGTGTTCAAGTATTGGGCCTATAGCCGTTCATAGACGAATGTCGTAGTGATTCTGATTTCTTTCGACATATCCTTATACGTAAAACGCACACGTACACGTAAAATAATTGTTATGTCCTGAAGATTACAGCATAGAGACCGTTTTTGTGATAAGATCATCCGGAAATACATTATTCGCCGAAAATGTAAAGCATCAAAATGATTTTAAACGTCAAGTCCAATTCCATCAGGTCTAACTCCAAAACTATTCATCTTACGGAAATAATTTTTTATTTTAAGTTTTGTAGACAATTTGCTCCTTTTTAAGTTTGACGAAAATTATTTTGGCCGTGCGGTAACCGAAAATAAGTTATTTAAAAAAAAAAGTATTTAGCAACATTTCTTAAATTTTTGTCCCACTTTCGATGGGAGCAACTTCGAAGATATTAGGCCTACGGACAATTTTTTTTCTATTTTATAGGGGTACGAGTCCCCTTTACCGTGTAAAGAGTTTTGGGTCAACGAAGACGAAATTATTGGGTAATAATGCGAAAATTGCACCAGCTGGAAACCTTTCGTTGAAGTCATGGATGGCACCAACTCCAAAACTATTGGTCGTATGGAACTGATTTTTTTTTTTTTTTCATTTCGTAGAGAGTTTTATCGTCTCTAAAATTGATTATCACTATTTTGGCTATAGAATCAACCAGAAGTGAATTTATTTAATAGAAACAAAACTTTGCAAGTTTTTCCTACTCCTATATTGTTATTAAGCCCACAATAAAGCATTGAAAAAATGAAACTCAAGCTTGGTTCGATTTAATGCAATCTCAAATGACAATTTCATTGAACTGAAGTCGATTATCATAATTCCGACTAATTCATGGTAAATCGTTAGTTTCTAAACGGAAGAATATATCTGCAAACTTCTGAAGGCTTGAGACCAGCAAAAATCACATTTGTCGGAGATGATGAGGAAAAATTGGAGAACATTGCTCGGGTTTCGCTCAAGACAACGGAAAGATTCGTTCCTGGTCCATCAACAACGCGACGTCGTAAATCCTCGAAAAACGAGCCCAGCTTGGAAGAAACTAATCAAAAACAATGCACGACGAAAACATCGCCGACGAAGGATAGCGACGAGGGCGATAAATCGACGTCAAAGTCTCGAAGAGGAGCTAAATCGCCACCTAAAATTAGTGAGAAAAAGCTCTCGAGAGCTGTGGAATGTACCTCGAATCCGGGTACAAGCTCTACGAGTAGAATCGCAGAGCCAACATCGCCGCTGAAAAGTAAACGTGAGACACGAGCCGAGAGAAGAGAAGCAAAATTAGAATCAAAAAATACAGAAGCCACTGAAAACAGCAGAACAAACGAAGAAATAGATCCGATACTCGGTGAACAACAATTTGATGAAACGATCAGCGATGTAAATAATCGATCGAATCTCGATAGTATCGATGCCGAGGCAAATGTTAATTGCGAGAATATCGATGTATTAACGATCAAATCGGACAATGATACGACTATGGATACGGAAGATTCGACGAGTTTTAAGCCCTGGACGAGACACGAAGATATGATACTTTTACAAAATATCAAGGAAAATTATTCAGAGATGACTTTTGCTGCTGTTAGCGCAATGCTGGGTGATAGAACAGTAGAACAGGTAATTACCAATAAACGAGAGAGACATTCAATCCCTACAAATATACATGTATTTTTTATTGCCTTACGATTACAGTACACAATGGTTCTCTGAGACCCATCTTTCTATTCGTACATGTAACTTCCGACGGAATGAACATTTTCTTGAATTTTTCTCAAGCTCTAGAGACAAATGCCTATAAGATATTTGTAAAATTGGAAAATATGTGCCAATTCTATAATGTGCCAAATAAATTCGTTTGAGTCAATGTAAATTTTAATCCAACTTTACTGAACCGAGTAAGCGAGCTATTTTCGATAGGTCTGAGAGACCCAGACCCATGTGTACTCCTAGAGTTAAAGATATAATAATAAAATCCTTTTTTTTTTTTTAAGGTGACCGAACGATGCCAGACACTTTTGTCTTTGCTCGAAAAAATGGTATAGCCGTGACGCAAAAGCGACAGTCTTTCCAAAAGTTGAATTAATGTTGCCTAATTCATTTTTCATGATATTTATTTATAACCGTTGTACAGTTATAAACTTACTTGTTGATAAATAAATACGATGCTTAATTTCTTATCGAATTATTTTATTTTTTATTATTATTGAGCTTTGAAAATTCTCACGTAAAGCATGACTATAAATGCTGACCTTAAGGTGTTGACCAATGCTATCGTAGTAATTTCTATCATTGGAAATATGACTTTCCCCGTTTCCACAATGCTCTGTAGGCTTTTTTCATATTGAAATGTGTTAGGTAAAAGCCCAAAAGTTTCTTCTGGTAAAGTTCAATTATCTTTATTCGCATCTGCACGCTTGGCGCTGCCCGAAAACAACGAATTCTGAATTCGTTGCCGAAACTTGCGCCCAAATTATTTCAGTGCTGTCAATACACGCGTCAGCTGATTTCATTCGGAGAGAAGATCTCATGCAAATCTCTGCTGTTCTCTATTTTGTATGTATTGCATAATCAAAACAAATCATTCCTTTTTACAATTTCATGTGCTTGAAAAAGTGTCATAGTGAATTATCAACAGCAATTATTTTAACTATAGCGTGATAACACAATCATGTTGGGTCGGTCTATTTCGCGAATAGTACAAAATTGTCGCTCACCATTGACATCATCGTGCGGCTACCGTGCATCAATGCATACGACAAAAACTCTCGATTATCAGAATTTGAACGTAAACAAAGAAAAAAGTTAGTACCAAAATTTACTGCTCTAACATTGATAATGATTTGAAACACTCAATTTGCTTCCTCAATCGAGCTCACATAGACGAAATCAAGGGACTTTTAACGTAACTTATGAATTATATGAATATTACATGGGTGTGATTTAAAAAACTGTTTGTGGAAATAAATTGGAATGGGTGATATAAAATCGTATTCTATATTAGTATGAAGAACGTGATCGATTTGTTGTTGTTTTTCTTCCTGCGTGTCACATGACTGGGTCCCATATTCCCCAAAGAATGTATCAGTACGTATTTTCTAACCTCATAATGATAACTTTTATTTACGTGATCTTATCATTGAGAATACTCTCTGCAGACCAGTCGTCTCGCTTATTTTCTACAAGTACGAGTTTATCCGTGCAAACTAAAATAATGGACGGTGCTGGAGATCGTAAGATTTTAAACGCTGATTTCGAAGAGATTCTGAAAGCACAGGAAAAAGGTGTACTTATTATTGATGTTCGAGAACAAACGGAAATCAATGAAACTGGAAAATTACCCGGCAGCATTCACATTCCAAGTAAAAAAAAAAAAATTTGTCGTCTCACATATTTTTGCTGTTTATCAGATATGTAACATTGTTATACTTTGCAGTGGGTAATGTGACCAATTTGTTGACAACTCTGTCTGACGAGGCATTCAAGCAGAAGTTTGAAAAATCAAAGCCAGATAAGAATACAAAGATAATACTTAGCTGCAGATCGGGTATGAGAAGTGGAAAGGTCCAGGAGGAAATGCAAAAGTTGGGATATGAAAAGTGAGAATCAACATATCTTCTTATTCTTGTTAATTTTGTTTTACATTTATTTTTATTTTTATGCCAAAATGCTTCAAATGTCTCAAATAGTAATAAAATAAGAAAAAATGTCCTTGTGTGTGATAGACTGGCAAAAAATTCAAATCTAATTCTCAAAAACATCTGAAGAATTGTGCTCAAACTTTCAACAAAAGTTGAGCATCAAACTCTGCTGCAATTTGTATGAAAAATGCTCAATGGATATTATAGGATTCTTTTTTTTTCTTTCGAAAAGCATCGATAATTGGTCTCACTTTTATTAATTTACAGCCATTAACTTTTCTACATAAATAGGTTTCATACCGCGTTGGGTAGGAATCGGTAAAAAGTTTCAGATTTTATGCAATTTTGAATTTTTCTCAAAATATGCATATTTTTGTACAAATAAAGTGATTTTCAAGGATTATTCATACAAGATTTGGCAAAGATTGACAAAACAATTCTATAGAATTTTGCACATTGCCTAATTAATTTTCGCGCATTCACAAAACTTTCTCATATGATATAACATTTACTGAAAATCTAATTTTTCCAGTGTCTACAATTACAATGGAGGATGGCTGGACTGGGAGAGCAGACAGAAAGTGTAAAAAAAGAAATTTATACAAATATGCTCATGTTCTCGAAACCATTTGAACAATAAACTCTACTAATAATTTTTTACTTTCCAATATTTACATTCTTTAAACTCTTAACTTATTTGATCTATAGATAAATTAAATTAATTGGTTTGCTCTCGTTAAAATCGCGATATATCTTATCCCCAGAATCACGCTGTAACATCTCTTATGTGATTATTATACACACCGTTACACTGTTATTATAGGGGTTTGATACATTATAACGAAAGTGGATTGAAATGGCCAAAAAAATGGAACATTACAAGGCACTTATTTATTTTGTTCTTGTGCCAATTTTTGATGAACCATTTCGCGAAATTGTCCCAATATAAGATTCTCCCTCTTCTGTCTTTCCTCTTTGCTGAACATTGCCAGAGCTCTCTTCTCATCTGCCGAATAAATCTGGTTCTCCTTACGAATACGAACGGCCTCCATGCGTCTATGACGACTGCCGCTCATGACATAGCCGACTGACTCGTAAGATGCTATCTCGTCGGATGTTAAGCCAATTTCACCACGTCTGGGTATTCTTTTTCCCTCGGCCACGTAAGCTGCCATAGCCGCACCCTCACCAGGTAGCAAAGCTTTTCCAAAATCTTTGGCTGACAATGTCACGTGTTGTTTCTGAATTGGACCAACTACGCCATCGTCCCCGCTGTCTTCCGAGCTCGAGCCTCTCTTTGACCTCTTCCTCTCTGTTGTAGCAGATTTTTCTACCCATTCCACCTTTTCCTCATCGGAATTGTCATCGTCGTCTTCGGAACTGCTCTCGGAATGTTTTCTCTTTCGTTTCTTCTTCCTCTTCTTCTCCTTTCTGGCTTTCTTCTCCTTCTTTAATTTTTTACTCTTCTACAAATATCAAACATCGCAGTAAGTCAAAGTTTTTAAAGAATAAATTTGTAAATTCATAGTAAGAAGTAAAAAGGGTCTAGTTCTCCTTTTTCTGACCGTTCTAAGATTATACCTCACCCTTGGGAAATCAAGGAATTAAAAATAGGTCAGGCAAAATTATTAAATTGAAAACTTGATAATTGAGGCGATTTAACCTACTGAGGACCGTCTGGGTATGCAGTCCCAGTACTACAATTAAAATAAGGGTAATTTTTGCTGTTTTTGTACTGATATGAATTTTCATTATGTTTTATAAAATTGAAATACCTTTGGTCAATTTGCATCATTACATTTCAGACAATCTGATGATTTCATTTTACTACACATTTACAAATTGAAAAAAAAGAAGAATTTAAACACGTTGTATAAATAAGAGAACTCATGAGTTGCTAGAGAACCTGGGTGGTCCAGATCAGGACACCAGAAAATGGTGGTCCTCAGTCGCTTAGTGTTTTTAATTGTATATTCTCGTGTGTTTTGTACTTAAGAAATATTTTCAAACCATTCAAACAAATCCACTACATAACATTTCAAAAAAAATAATTCCAAGGACAAAATATATGGAAAATATAACTATAATAGGTACTCTTGATAGATCTAGAAACTTTCAGACACCCTACAGTGAAAATAAACTGCAAATTTAAGGCTAGATGGAATTGGTTTGGTTTCCCACAGAATGATTTGGTTTTACCAAGGATTCATTAATTGATTTGGCCTTATTCGGATAGAGCTGACTTGATTTAACTCGAGATTAGTGCATTACTATTTTACCTAAAATGAATTAACTTTCGGTGATGAATTTTTCATCAGATTTAGTGGCCCGTCTAGCAGCAACGAGGGCATACTCAAAAACTGAGTCTTTTATACAAAGAAAATGTATCATTTACCTTTTTCTTCTCTTTCTTCTTCCTCTTTTTAACGCTCAGCAGCGTCTCGTCCTTGTGCTTATTTGTAGTTTCATCCTCATCGTCCGAGCTGCCGAAAAGCATTAAATTGTATTCTTATGAAATGTTTGAGCAAATGGTTCGTTGGGAGGTTAATTTCGCATAAACATCGCGAGTATCTTGGATATCTTTGCGAACTTTAAATTTTTTCCAATACATCCAAGTGTTGTTTATTTAACTTACTCATCGATTCTTGGGGGAGATTTGCCCCACACTCTGTCAACGCCTCGTAAACCAATTTCTTCGCGTTCTCGAATTCTTGAGTCCATTGCGACTCTTGCCCGTGTTTGGTCGTTTTCGCGTTAATGAGCTCCTTTGCGCGAAAAACGCGTTCAAGATTGTTATGGCGATTTCGTATTCATCTATTCTCTTAACTCGATTTTTATTATTGTTGACGTATCGTTTATCACTTTTTAATTCATCGCGATAATACAGCACGGTCTTCCATCTTCCGTGGAATGCAGAGTAAACAAAATGTGTGCGGCGTGCGTGTACACAACGAAGATTGTAGACCTCAATCTTCGTTGGTGTACATCAACGCTATTTGACAAACTGCGCCCCTAGCGGCAATTTTTGAAAACGGTAACAAGATCTTTTCGTTTTTAAATGTTATTCGATTTCAATGTAAACATCTTGTTCGCGCGGGGTAAGCATCAAGCATCAATGCAGAAAAGTCATTTTACGATAGTTATTTCACTCTTTTACTTGTGTTACGTCCTTCTTCATTTTTCAAAATAGATAGGAAATTCGAAACGGGCAATTTGTCTTTTCGGGTCAAGGCATTTAAGCCCTTTACTCCGGAGACGAAAAACTCACCTTCATCACACCGTAGATATTTTTCTTTATTAGGAGGTTCGGTAATAGTAACCGACGATTAACCCTATGCCCAGATGATCTGTTCTGCCAGCGCGTGCCATGTGGCTTAAGATTTGTGGAGACGGTGGACGGAGACTCACCGTAGTCCATGTAAATATGAATAACTGTCAGTCAATTTTTCACCCAATAATTCAATCGGGTGTTTATTAAAATCACAAAAAGCTTCACAAAGGTAGATACAGAAACGTTATTCAGTTACGATATTTCTAAACATGAAAATCATTTATTAGTATTATTTAATGCTAATAAATATTACACACGGTAAAAATGAAACTGACTACTCGTTAGAGTAGTTAGTTTTATACTTTAGTAAAGATACAACTTTCGCGGGTACACATCAAGGCGGTGAACAACCTAATTGATTCAAGTCTCGATGACTATTATGGTCATCGACATATTTTTCTCGCCCTTTTATACGAAAATTGTTCCGGTTTTGATAGTTTTTATTGACCGACAAGAACAGTCTGTTTGCCGTGGAGAATCGGGTTGTTGTACCTTTGGATGAGCAGTTCCCATAATTCTTACAAAAACGTCCCATCCGCTGTGGAAAAATTGGATATTCTCTATCTGTCAGGGCAGCTATAACTTTTCCTCTACTTTTGTCGTGATGAGCGGATGACTCGTGGCCTCCTCTCACATCTGCCGGCCGATTGTTATCAGTCGTAAAAGCGTGTCGACATTTTTGTTATGATATAAAAATACCGCCCAAACCATTTAGAAGAAAAAGACTACTTGAATTACTAATTGAAACATAAATATGGTGGATCAGGGGACATCAAACATTTAGCATAATCACAAAGGTTCCCGTTATGTAACACTTATACATAGCTACTTTTTTGCACATGGGACTTTCTAACATCATCGTGATAATAATCAATCGTATAGTCTGCAATGAATCCTGACAAATACATAAAATTCATCAGTCTGTCAAAAAAAGTGTTGCAAGACGATAATGGAGGATAATAACATGTTTTCAAGACTATGTAACGTTATGTTCGCGATTTTCCGTTCATTCAAGTAGTTTTCACCACTCTTCATATTATTCTCGCACATCATTTAATCCTTTTTACTTTAGCGCAAAAAATTCAGAAGAAACAAATGCACGTTGGTTTTGCGAAAGTTGTCAATAAAATGCGACCCTAGCGGCAATATGTGGAAGCGCTCTTTTCGAACTGAATCACCGGTTTACTCCATTATTCGTAAATGAAGAATCAATATCGCAAACACGGTTAAAAGTAAAACAAACAAAAAATATTAATTCTCGCGTAGGATAACAATCAATAGAACAAAGTGAGTTAAACATAATTATGCCATTTCTTTATTTGTACATTGCTGTTGTTTTTAATGCTAATTGGGTTTTCTCACATCATCATCATAATCGTCAATTATCGAGTAAACAATGAATAAGTACTAATATAAATACACAAAAGTCAGTCCATCAAAAAGAGTTATAGGAAATCCGTAAATAATATTTCAAGTGTTTTAGAAATACAGAATGAAGAAAGAAAGAAAAAGAAAAATAAATGAGTGTGCATATTTTTTTATGGTTTTGTTTTATGATAAATATCACATGAGGTGTAGATTATATAGAGATCATATTTATACACGTATAGGAATGAACTTATATTCTAGAGAGTTGTTGTAACAAGTTTGATGGAAAAACTGCCTCAAGTTTGTCCAGTAAATAGTAGAAAGGAAGCGATAGCCAGGCAATCATTGCTCGAGCAACGACACCCATTGTATCGGGATACTGATGGGTCAGTAGAGCCAAGAGTGCGGTAAACGAGCACAGTCCAGCCGTGAATAGTATAAAGAATGGCAATTCTTTCTTCGGATATACGCTTACATCGTGAAATGATGGTAATAATTCGCGATCAGCGCATTCCGTGCAAGTAGGATATGGATAAAATAGATGACCTCTTTCCAGTGGATATGGCAACATTCTAAATGTTCCCTCCCACGTGCAATGAAGCAAATTAAGCGCACCCTCCATTTGTTTCCAATGTGATAGATGAAAAAATGCGTACGCTATTGCTTCGGAATCGCCTCTTTTCAAAACATGCTCAGGTGGTAAAATCAATGGTTTCATCTCCAACAGATATTTCGGCACATGAGGATTAAATTCCACAGCTCTGTGAATTGCCTCAACAGCGGACATTTCAGCCGTTGTTAAACCTCTCTTGCTCGCTATATCGGGCGAAAATTTATCAGCAACAAGACGAGCTTTGAGCAAAGCAGCCGTGTAACATATTGTCGCTGATTTTGGCAAGCTGATGTCGTCGTACTTGGCTAATACAGCTTGTACATCGGCATAAGCCTGCATCTCGAGCAGCGCCTCGATGAGATTCTCGTGTATATTGAGCACGTTCATTATTGGCGGTACCTCTTTCGTTAAATCGCGAAACATTTTTATGGCTTCCTTTAATTTGCCAAGTTTTCTCGCGCACATTGCCAATCTTCTTCTTATGTATATCAAAACATTTGTATCTCTTCTGTGTATCGCCTCTGCTGTTGTTCCTTGATGCTGAGTATTTTGTGATTTTCTGTAATTATTCTCCGCTACTTTTAATGCCTGCTTCAAGATTTTTTCAGCCTCCAGTATAGTTGTCGCTTCTTCTTCTGCCAGTAGAATATAAGCTGGTGCACAATCTGGATTTCGCTCAAGCGCACTGTGGGCTGCTTTGATTCTGACAACTGGATTTCGCTCTCGCCACGCAGTTTGCATTATTTCATACTCGGCCTTTCCTGTGTCACCCTCGCATGTGAAAAATGTCTGATGATCCTGTGCCGAGAGATTCATATCGTAATAAGTCAGAGGTTCTTTATTGGTTGCCCAATAAAATCTCTGATACTCGGCACCGCGAAACAAATTTATTGGATTTCGCCATACTTTGCATTCGGGAACATTTTGCTGGCTTGAGGTACTCGTACCATTGAGATTTGAGGTATTTCCCTCGGTGCCATTATCACCACCCCCGATCCATGGTGATATGTGATTTAGCGATACTTGCTCGATAAACGATGTGCCATATTTTCTAAAGTACCACCACTCGAATATCAATATTAAACCTGATATCAGGGACGATGTGCCAGTCAATGCAACGTAAAATTTTGGGGTTAGGGTACTTAGGAACATTGTAGAGTCCCACATACTTGTAAATAACAGGGCCATTTATCGTCTCTTTTCACTCAATGATATCTTACTTTTAATTTTGCCTTATGATTAGTGACTTTTTGTTTGTTTGTTCTTTTGTTTTTCGTATTTACCGTTTCGTCAGATTGTAGGAAAAATATCGAGACACTAGCTATTGAGGGGTTATGAGATTTACTTGCTCCGTTTTCGCTCCAAAATCTTCAACTCGTTTTTGTTTATTTGCCACTGGAGTTTTTGGCTTTTTTTTCGCTCGTCTTTTTTCTCCAATAAAAGTTGCGATTATTTCATCTTTCTGTATATATCGTGTATATACACCAATTAAATACAATTGTTTTATGTTTTTTTATCGATATGACGAAAGACGCCATTTAACAAACAGACCCTGCGGGTAGGAAGTTCGCATAGACTGCTCAGAATCCAGAGGGCTCTTTAACCCTTTCACGGATCAACTACAGAGAATGTCTCTTCCCCCCCCACTACCGTGGTGTTTTCCGTGGCAATGCTCCCCCCCTCCCCACTGTTGATGCCAAGCTCCAAAATTCATATGCGTATATTTGTTTTTTTTTGTTTTAATTATGTGTGTCATTCAGGATAGGCAGATTTTGGGGAAATAATAATAATCATCCACCCCTCGTTCAATATAATGATTTTATTACAAAACTTTTGCAATTATGGGCTACAACATGTAATATAATAATTGTGTTTGGTCTAGACCCTTAATGAAAAGAAAGCCAAACTGCACCACATTTTTTCGATTTTCTATATTTGTTGTAGCAAATAACTACGGTGTAGTCTGCGCTCGAGGGAGATTACCTTTTGCTTTTTTTTTACTTCTTTTTTTTCTTTACAAGAACAAAAAGACTGTTTAAACGCACATAATTATTCGTCACATTGTGATGTTTTTTTTGTTTCTTTCTCTTTTCTTTTCATAATGTTTCGTCATAATTTTATATATTCTCCATAAAATTTGATTCGATACAAAGCCAATCGTTGAATCTCTTATCTTAAAACATAGGTAAACTCATTCTATATTATAACTCTGCTGGATGTACGATTTTACCCGTAGTTCAGAAACAAACAAATTCTCAGCAAATGCTAAGAAAAAAATACAGACACAAATGACCACGTCAACTGACGATGTTACTAAATTGTTATATATTTTTTTCCCCAAAAGCGCAATCTTTGCACGAATGGCCCGAAAACACGTCGAGTCTAGGGAAGAATGACAGATTGTACATTGAAGCTACATACAATCGAGATAGTACATCATCGTATAGGTGTAAAAATAATAAAATTATTATGTATAATCATCTTTTTGCTTACACACATTGTGTGCTGTTATTTTTTTCTCTCAAACGTTCAGTTGAAGTAAAGGAAAAACTATCCCAAGCTGCTAATTCTAAGATAATGTAATATCTTTTCGTTTTTTTTTTTTTTTTTTTTTTTTTTGTTAATAATAATTTCTATTTATATTAGGTATGCACGTATTTGCAATAACTAAACAGATACATGTTTTTTTTTCTTCTGCGAAACGCCACTATTGGCTTATAGGCCGTCGAAGAATATGAGACATAGTTGACCCTCCCCAAAAACGTTAATTGAAACAACAAAATATCTGTAACTAATATGACTTTTTGTCTTAGCTATACGGGCGATAATTTTTTTCCACTAAATAATGAATCGTAAAATGATCTCTGTCCAAAATTGAAATTTTGTTGTTTCAAATTGATCCATCGGCCACATATTCTTCCCGCCAACTTATAACTATATTTAATGATTTTTATAGAATAGTTATCAAGTAAAATTTGTAAAATACAATATACGGCCTATTATAAATTCTTAATCTTTTTTTTTCTTTATAAATAATTATAGTAGTAGTCTTCACACCATTTGTTATTCATCATTGTTTTTTTTCTTTATCAAGAATCAGATGCCATACCGCTTTCAAATTTGTTTAAATTTAAATATTACATTTGTGCCCTTTGCACTATTCAATTTATGGTATTTTACGTGACTGTGTGTATATATATAATACATGTAATATGTCTATTCATATATATATTCATATATATATGTATGTATATATGTATATATATATATATATATGTATATATATATGTGTATATATATATATAATCTAAAGGAATTATGGTATTTACATATATACATATAACACCGGCGTAACGCCTGCAATTTCCATCAATATCTCTTGTTTATTTATCTTTCGTTACTATTTATGGCCGATTTGTTCGAAATAAAGAGCCGAAAAATGTCATTAATCAGAAATTAAAGTTGTACACAACTCAACATTAATCTGGATTCTGGAAGTATATATATATTTTGTTTTATAAATATTTTCCAACGATTCAATTTTTTTTTTAATTAACGACCTTCTTACGCTATCAATATTTGATAGTCGTGTCAGATCTTTATCTTTTTTTTTCGTTTTTTCTTTTAATTCTTATCTTTATTCAGCTTAGCTCTCGCTCGTGTTATTGCGATAGCCCGTGGTCATCGTCAATGATCATTTGATTCTCGTTCACGTCGAAAAGATAATTTAAAAAAAAAAAACAATTTTGCTTCTTTGCCAGACAAAGAGTATAGAAAGCTTTCAAAGTATTAGGACGTTGATGGTATTATAGAAACCAGGTACTTGGCCAACCTTTAGATTCACAGTTTGGTGACTTTCCTCTCGTATATTTAATTGTATTCGTTTTTTTCATCCCATTTTCAATGTAAATTTTCTCTCAAACATTAGTTGAGTATGATGAAAGTCGCACTATACTAATGATCAGCGACCAAAAATCATCCCTCACCATCTCGCCAACAATCCATAGCTCACGTACCTTTGAGACATGTGTGAATTCTCGCTCAGTCATTTTACGAGTATTATTTCGTTTCTTTGATTTCGCCCTATGATAATTTTTCATGAAATCTCCATTTGTTGATCTGATCTTTCAAAGCCCCATTATCGCGTTGCTGGTCACGTCAATTATTTCGTGTTATTACGCCGTAAGAAAAAAAAAAAAAAAAAAAAAAAACAAAAAAAAGATGCAAGACGCAACTCGACAACTACATTCGTTCAGGATTGGCCAAGAGTTCACTCATGCTACGAGTCAAGATCATCCTCACGCTGGCTACTGAAGTAAGAAACGAGACCACCAAATTCTCCGGTGCCCTCCTCGTCGTACTGTTTGTTAGCCTGGCCAGGTTCATTGGGATGTTGCTGTTGTTGGCTCGTAGGGCCAGCTTGTGATTGAGGCTGGGGCGGTGGTGGGGGAGGTGGCGGCTGTATCTGCGGTTGACTCTCGGCAGGTGTTGAAAAATGTTCAGCCGAATATGGTGAGCCCTGATAAGCAGCAGCATCATCGGCCGTAGTCATCGGTGGTGGTGGTGGATAAGCTCCATAGTGATAATTCGGCGGTGGGGGTGGATGATAGGGTGAAAAATTGCCAGATGGTCGATTTGGCGGTGGTGAAGGTTGCTGCATAGCGTGATTCGCTGGTGAGGATGTTGGAAATTGTGGTATCTGATGTCGTGGAGGCATTTGTGGATTATCGGCAAATCTCGAGTGTGCAGTGGGTCCACCTCTGACATAGGGAGGAGGGGGAGGTGGTGGTGGGGGAGTTGGGCCACCCTTGGCAAGTGGACTTCCGGCTGCGGGTGGAATCATCGCTGGTCCAGGCCCGAGGGGTGAACTTCTGTCTCGGCTGTTGATCGATATCGGCCCACCGCCCGATGGGGAAGGATCCATTGGATGATGAGGGGTGTGATACAATTGAGGACCGGCAACGCGCATTCTCATGGGTGGTGTACCCGAGCGTACAGCCGCAAAATGTGGTGGCATCGGCGATGGGACTGGTTGCCTGTATGGAGATGGTATTCTGCCACGTGTTGACATGTCGTAATTACCCGGTCGTGGACCTGTCATCATTTGACCAGCGGCATTTGGACCACCAAAATATTTGTGACCCATAGCAGCTGCGGCAGCTGTGAAGGATTGTGGTGTACTCGAGACTGGCTGGGACTGTAACATCCTCGTGATGACGGAGGATTGTTGACCGGGCGGCAATGATGGATATACAGTCTGTTGTTGCTGCTGCTGTTGCTGTTGATGTTGTTGTTGCTGGTGCTGATTTGGAGACTGTGCAGGTTGTAGTCCTTGGCTGGTAACGAGACTGGTGGCCGGTGGTGTTGGTGGCGCCGAGCCCGAAGTACTGCTACCTGGAGTGGGAAGTACATTTGGGATATCGTCGTGTTTAACATCTGGATTTGAGTCGGTTCCAGTGATTCCGAGCTGGCTAATATCGGCACCAACAGCAGCTTTACCAGCTGCCTCAGCAGCACGTGCAGCCTCCAACGCAAGAGTTTTCTTACCCTTGCCGCGTCCTCGCCTCTTGGGCTTCATCGGTGATCCATCAGGACTGAAAAGTTGACCATCCGGTCCGGTCATCATCAGTGGTAATTGTCCAACATCGGGGCTTCTTTCGGTCTCGACAGCAACAGCAGCGCCAGCGGCAGCGGCAGCAGCAGCGGCAGCGGCAGCGGCAGCGACAGAAGCAGCGGCAGCAGCGGCGGCGGCAGTGGCAGGAATGATAATAGGAGCTGCCACAACTGTGGGCAATGTGGGAGTCGTTACAACTATATTAGGTGAGACCATGGGCGTTGTTACGTCCGTAACAACGGAAGTAGCGACCGCGGCAACGGTAACAGCGGCCGTTGGCAAAAGATTGCCAGCGATCAGACTTGGTACACCGTCGCGTCTCATTTGTTCGGCAAGTATTTCTGCCTTACTCCGACGACCACGTTTCTTCTTTTTTGGCAATTCACCGTCCGTACCCTCGGGCGCATTTGGATCTCTCTGCTGCTCAGCGGCTAGTATCTCGAGTGCTTTGAGACGAGCTTTTTCCAATTTTTTAGCCTCGCGCTCCTCCTGCTTTTTATTTTTGGCTATCTCGATAGCTGCTAACTCGAGCTGCCGCCTACCGTATTCCTCGTCCTCCATCATCATTTGCTCCAATTGATCGTCGTCCAGGGCATTTATGTCGTCTGGTGTCAGACCGGTCAATGAACCCTCTGGCACCTCGCCTATCACCGATCCTGTTGCCGACATTGTCGAGCCTGGTCATAAGGGCAATTATCGTTTTTGTTCAGCCTGTTACAAGTGCAACTCTCAATTTTTTGGAAATCGTTATTATCTATAAAATGTTATGCAACTTGATGACTTTTCTCAATTTTAATCTTGTTTTTTTTTTTTTTTTTTTTGACCATTACAAATTATAAATAAAAGGTGGGATTCTGGAAAAATAGCTTCACTTTGTCTAATTCTCTGCATTTAGCGCATTATTTTTCAAGGAGACGGTCGATCTTTCCATCCCGCTAAAAATTTACCCTCCACTTTACAAGCGATTTTTGCGAGATTTGTTAAGATTGATGTAACAACTTTTGGTTTATTTTTCGAAGGAATTCATTGAGTCATGAATTGATGGGCAAGTTTTGAGCAATTTTAAAATCAAACTGGCTGATAATGGTTTAGAGGTCACAACCAATTTCTCCCAATTGGTTACTAAAAGCTAAATTTTAGATGAGGACAAACTGCAATGTATTGTTACGAGTGTGAGCATATGGACGTACAAAGATATACAGAATATCATGAAATCTGATATAGCTCAATTATGACACCTGGAGAACGTTTCGAGTATTGACGGTATGCGGTATACGATATATGCAGATTTATCCTGGGTTTTTTTCGATGTTCGGTGGAGATGGACGAGGAGATATGCCGTATTCGCTCTGACATGAATGGGGAAAATGTACAGGAAGTTGAGCAGTGGCAGCGATTGCGGTAGCGCGTTCGGGTATTAAATCGGACTATAAGAGTTTGAGAGAAAGATTGTCGTCTATTAACAGGCTGCTTTATATGTTACATTAAATTAGCGCATTATTTGTGCAAGATCTTAATTTTTTTTACACATATTATTATGAATTTTCCACTCGTAAAAATCTTGCCAATATTGCTTTATCATGTTATGAAAATTAATAAACCGTCGTCTACCCTTGCTAGTCAATCGTATTCGTCAACGCGAAAGTTCCCAAACTGGCTCAAGTGACACCGCAAATAACTGCTGGACCGTTCACAGAGCGAATACCCATAACTCAGAATCCCACCAAATAGCCAACGGGCCGACTATCGTCCTGACAACGAAAGTAATAACCAAGAGACTCGAGGAAGGGCCATTTTCGATGGGGAATTAATAATTGTAATCAATATATTGGCCCCAACAGAAAATTATCATTTCGCTCGACCATGACAGTATAAATATCGAGAGTACCAGACAAAATCAGTGATTCATAATTGACATGGGGATTTTATGGAAAATGTATCAAGTTTCCCCATTCGATTATGGTTGCAAACAAAGTTGTAAAAATATCAGTTAAAAAATATGTTAAAATTGAAAAAAGCCATCAAACTGTAAAATCATCTAAAAATGATCAAGTGTACCTTCCATGTCCATTCCACGTGATATAGAGTCCGTGTCGTTGGGCTTAACAATGGGTGAAATCGACAGAGCTGGCTGATCCCTTGGCTTGTTTTTACTTCCGGGCTTTGGTCCTGGCTTTTTTCTCTGCTTCGGCGTGCCATTGTCAGTTAGGCTTTTCCTGCCACCTGGACTCCTCTTCATCTTTTTCGGTGATTTTGCCTTTCCCTTAGGCAGTTCCTTTGTCGGCGAATATATATCACCTGAGGACAAACTCCCACAAATTGGCAAACTTTCCAATCTCGAGGGACACAAATTTTTCCCCATATGCGAACATAGCAGCATTACCTGAATCTGAATCTTTCTCCACATCTTCGTTCAATTCTTCTCCTTCGTTCACGACAAACTCGTCCTCGCTCTCCTCCGTTTTTCGCAATACTTTTTTCAGCTCCTTCGGAAGTCAAGATAACGAAGGATGTGTGAGTCATCGTTATCACATAGCTGTTAGAGCTATTAATAATGGAAAACAGTATTTTTTATAAGGAGAAAAGTAGGAAAAAAAAAGAATTACCTCCTCACTGTCAGAACCCATGATATCCTGATAATTGATCTTACGACCGCGCGTACGTCTCGCAAGCGTCTCCTCTTCCTGTCTAGGTCCGTCATCGTCGAGACCACCGTAAACAATCTGCAACAAATAAAAGAATTATTTCATTATTTAACAGACCGTCCAGAAAAATGGTTTTTTGTCAACCTTTCGTCGTACCTTTCGTCTTATGCCCGGAGCTTTCTTCTGCTTTGGCGTCGATTCCTGGAAAAATAAAAAATAAAAAAATAAAAAATGATAAAAAATTTGTCTTACATTGGAAAATTATGTTAACTCCAATGCGATTCGTTTACCTTTTTCTTCTTTCTCTGATGCTCCACTTCGACTTGAGGAGTCTCGCTATTTGTCTCTTTATCCTGCAATTCTTCCTCATGATTTTCGCCCGTCGTTTTCTCATTTTCAGCATTTTCTGCATTCTCCGTGTTAGGCTCGGCCTGTTGCTGAGCCTCCGCATCTTCCGGCTCAGCTTCGTTTTTCGTCTCGATCGTTTCCTCATTATCATCGCTAGCATTGTCAGAGTCGACTATTATGCGTTTCCTCTTCTTTTTCTTGCGCGATTTCGTTTTCGACGTTACTCTGAGCCTCGGAGTAGGCAAGGTTTTACTCCTTGGAAATAAAAAAACATCGTTATTCTCAATATTCGAGCAAGAAAATTCACAATACATAGAGAGAAAAACTCAAAACTCACTTCTTCTTTCTCTGTCGCCACGAATTGTCGCTTTCCTCGCTCTCGGATCCATCCCACACGGATCGCGATTTCTTTCTCTTTGGACGATCGCTGTCGTCACTGTCATCATCGACTGTAACGAATTAAAGAGAGAAAAAAAAACATTCATAAAATTCCGCTATCGAGATTACAATACGAGCATCAAATATTGTTTAAAGCACATTTACTAAAATCTGCATCATATCGTGTTCTCGCAGCTCTGGTCGATCTTCGTACAGGTCGAGCCTCTCCTCTTCTTCCTCGTCGTTTACTTCTCGCGAACGAGTCGTCGGATGAATCGAACTGTTCGTCAAAATCATCGTCCTCGTCGCTGCTCGAACCTTTGAAATCTTCATCACTGTCAGGATCGTCCTCGCTGCTTATATCGAGACTATTGAGCTTGCGATGTTTCTTTCGCGATAATATCTTTTTTCCAGATGGTTTTTGCCTCTGTTCCTCCTCATCATCATCGGCATCGTCCTTGTCAACTTTGTAATCCTCATCGCTCTCCTTGCCCGATTTTTTACCATCCTCATCCTCATCGTCATCATCCTGATTGAGTTGCCTGCTCTTGAGCGCTTCCGCCTGAGCTTCTTCCTTCTCCGCGTTCACTATCGTCGCTATGTCCTTGCCACGTCCCTGATTTCCAGCACCCTGAACAGCATCCACCTCGTCCTGTATTGCCGCGTTTATCATATCATCGTACTCATTGAATTTGTACGTATTTGCGCAGCGTCTCTCGCGCAATTGATAAACTGGCTCGCTCTCCTCGCTACTTGAACTGCTCGAGCTCGATTCGGAAGACGATGATGAAGAGTCTGGAGATAAAAACAAAATAAATAATATATAATTCGTAAGTTATTATAATTTTAGCAATTAAGGTGATGCGAAAGAAGTTTAAGTATTGAACCTCTTTCACATCAAATTTAACCGCTTGGTCATACGATTCACGTTCCGATGGCGCGTGCCACAATCGATAGCAAACTCGGCCACGCGTTGATTTTCCACGAGCCTGACACGTGTTTATTATGTTTGGTCCGATTGCGGTACCACGAGTCTCACACGATATTGTAGGTTAAGGGGGTTAATTTATTTCTTTAAAATTGATGAAAAACCTCACCGTCAGATCCTCTACTGGAACCTCTTGAACTGTTATCCGCACGTTCGCTCTTGTGCAAAACATTGTCCAAGCTTATACCAACGAAAGCCAACCTCTTTTTTCGCAAAACTTCGTTCTCGTGCTTCTTCGAGTTTTGATCAAAGGTCTTTAAACTCTCTCGCAATTTATTCACCAGGACCGTCTATAAATAAATATAAAAAAATTGTCAAATGAATCATTAATAATAATGTAGAATTTCTAGGAAAGAAAGCCGCCCAAATAATAATGCACGGTCGTCAGATCCCATCAATTAACTATCATTGGCATATTAAAATTTACCAATTTCCAACATCGATTATTATACTAAAAAAAATGACGAAAAAACAACAACAAAAAAAACGTCCAAGTAGATGGGATTTGGTGTTCCGAAAAATGTAATTTCTTCCTGAAATTTCAAGTCACCCCTGATCACGATGATCAACAGACAAAGTGTTGAATTCAATTTTCCTAAGAAGAAATAATTCTCGACGGGCTTCCCTTTCGTTTCTTTGTATTTAACCGTGTATATCACGAACAAAGGTTTAACTTAAAAAAAAAAGGCAGAAAACGACGAAAAACATTGTGACTCTTAATTCGTTTGTAATTAGAGACAGGATCTGAGTGGAATTAAAAAAAAAAAAAGTTCAACTTTCATGAAAAAATTACATAAAAAAAATTGATGGTTACATGATCGTAAATTGATTGATCTTCAAAATGACGATAATTTTGCATCTTAACATCGTGAATGACAAACTCACATGCTGACACGGCGGACAGAACCAATCGCCCTCGGGAATGAGCATCAAAGCTGGCCTCAAGCAAGAGCAATGCCAGCCCTTGTCGCAAGTATCGCAAAGTAATATCCACTCGGGATGATCGACTTTGCCGCATTTTTGACAAGCGTATTCGTCCTCGGCATCTTCCACGTCGCTCTGTGCCTTTTGTGCTGTTCTCGCTCGTCTCAACGGTTCTGATTCATCGTCTTTCTCAAGATCGCTCTCGGGTGAAAATTCATGATCGCTCTTGAATAAAAGTGAGCCCTCACTCTCGATTTCCTCGTCATCTTCCTCTTCTGGACCTTCGTCATCGCTGCTCGAGCCAGACGAGCTTTGCCAAGGTTTTGCTTCATTGAACGTTGATAACATTTTTTTCTTTTTTCGTTGCTTTCGCAATTTAACTTCACGCTCAACCTCCTTTATAACCACAACTGGCTCATCGTCGCTCTCGGGTTTTTGCTTCTTTCGCTTCTTCTTCTCGGTACCGTCGCGTTCCTTTTTTTCTTTTGGATCGCTCATCGTTTCTTCCTCGATTCGTCTCTTATCGGCCTCCTCTTTGATCTTCAATTGAGCTATTCTTCTTGATTGTCGGACTGGAATCTCGTCTGTACCCATTCCACCCTGAGAATCGGGTACTGCAATGTCAATGCCGATCTCCAGGCCGAGAACCATTTTTCCTAAGGAAATTGAGAGGGGAAAAAAAATGTTAATATTTTTTGCTTCAAGAGCCGGCACGATGAATTTGTAATCTCTCGAAAGAAAGGAGTGGAAAAGAGGAAAAGAGGACAGGACAAAAAGGATGATTGAGCACAAGTGGATAAATCAACGTTTTCTCCATTCTATCGAGTAATGAAGAAATGGCATCAAGGAGTCGAAATACTGAGACACAGGGGAGGGATAAGCGAGTCGATAAAAAAAGAATGGGCATTATTAATATGTGGAAATTATAAGTGAGATAGAAAGAGTATGAAGACGGAATCTGAAAAATATGTGGAAGAGAAGAGTGGAATCCGCTCGATCTTAAAGGAGCAAAGTATAGATCATATATATATGAATATAAAAAGAAGAATTTAAAAAAGCCAGGAGAATCATTAAGGAATGGGTGAAAAGCGTTGAAGAGTAAACTCAATGAACTGGCAGAGGCTAAAGGTGCTGACTAGAGGACCCGATTTTTGGAATGTCTGGATACTTAAGAGCATTCAACAAAGTTGCAAAAAAAAAGCCAAATAGGGAGCGAGAAACGGAATATATAGGGGTAAGTATATAGAAATTAAGTTAACGGGAAAATTGTGAAAAACTGTTCAAAATTACATGGGATGTTATATTAATGATAATATAATTTTTCTCTGACTCTATATAATTCAAACCACTTATTAGTAAGGAAAAAAAATTGTGAGCATCGTTAAAATGAAGTGTATCGGGCAAAAAACACCATGTACAAAGGAATAAAAATGATCTATAAGTGGATTACTTAAAAAAAAAAAAATCAAAAGTATTCGTTGATATCGAACAATATATTAATGTAAAAATATCTTACTTTTCTTTCTCTTTTTCTTGAATTCTGGTTGTCCAGCTTCGGTTGGCGCTGCGGCAGGAACAACATCCGAAGCCTCGGTAGTTGGGTCAGTAGTTTTATTTTCGATGACTTTTGCTCGTGTTACTGCTCTAGGAAAAGATCTATTGCCACGACGTCGTCTTCCTTTTGGTCTTCCGCGTGGTTTTCTCTCGTTTCGCACTTTGGCAATATCGACAACTTCCTCCTCATCGTTATCTTTGATCTCAATCGTCTCGATAGTCGTCTGTGCTTTGTTCGCCTCATCCTCGGAGCTAACGGCCTCGGGACGACTCGCTTCAACGGATTTTCGAAGTTTCATGTCGGGCGAACGTTTTCCACGAAGTTTCATTCTCTTTCCACCAGTCTCACCGGCATCATCGTCGATCTTTACCGTCGTGTCCTCAGAATTTGACTCGTGAGCGCTATTCCGTCGTTTACGAGACACGCTCGCTGTAATTGGTACAGGTGGAGGCTCCGGTGAATCAAGTTTCCAACCTTCGTAGACCAAATCAGCGACTGGTTTGACGCGAATACCAATTTTTGGCACTGACGAATTTTCCAAGCTTGACGTTGACTTTGTTAAATCAATCTCGGTACAGGCCAATGGATCTACATCGTCGACCGGTGTATCGAACATACTCTCATTGTCAATGCCCACCGAATCATCCGATTCTAGATCGATGCATTTAATATCTACATTCTGAATTTCGGATGATCTCTGCTCGACCGGTACTTCAACTTGGATCACAGACTTTGTGTAATTTTCACCTATCTCCGGAACTTCCTGATTCTTCAATTTTTCCGTGAGATCGATTTCCGGTTGCAAAATTACAGAAGGAATCTTCTCGTTGGGGGAAACGATCGATGAGAACTCTGTAACAACTTGACTTGGTTCTGAGGCACTCTCAGTGATTTTCTTATCGTCGATTAGCGTCTTTTCGTCATTGATACGATTTTCCGCGTGATCTTTGGCAAAATCGATGTTCGGTGGTCGCGATTTTGTGGGTGGAAAATCATCGGTGTCCGTTACACCGTGCAGTCTTTTACTGGCTTCTTTCTTGGATTCGTTTTTAAGCGATATGACATCGCTGATATCCTCGCGAATGGGTATGGGAACATTGCTTAGAATAAGAGTCTCGTTGGACTTTTGACTCGTACTAATTGCATCCTCGTTCGAAAAGTTGGATTCAACGTTTGAAGAGGTTTTAAAATTTCTCATTCTTTCATCATTTTGTGACGATTTCTCGTGATCTTGGTGAGTATTCTTTGTATTAATCTTCTCAGGCACATTCGGTTCAAACGAAAGTACTTTCTGTTCCACCGGAAAGATGGGAACTTTCTGTTCCATCGGAAAGGCGGGAACTTTCTGTTCAACCGGAAAGGCGGGAACTTTCTGTGCGACCGAAAAGGCGGGAACTTTCTGTTCAACCGGAAAGGCGAGAACTTTCTGTTCAACCGGAAAGACGGGAACTTTCTGTTCAACCGGAAAGACAGGAACTTTCTGTTCAACCGGAAGTACAGAAATTACCTGTTCAACTGGAAGTACAGAAATTACCTGTTTCTCTTCGTTTTCTTGGACTGGCAACGGTTTTGTTTCTTCTAGATTCTCATTGTTATCTGAAACCTCGAGCCTTGCGTGAATCTCATCGCGCATCGGGTCGACGACAGGTGTTTTCTCTTTTGTGTCTTGAGAAGCAAATGGTCGAACCTCCTCAATCTTCTCGCTGGAATCTTTCATTTTTTGGATTTTACCTTCATTATCGTAATTCTCAACTACGTTTGAACTAATCGAAGATTCTCCGACTTTTTGCTCAGACTCTGTAAACTTCACAGAAATTTCGTTCAATTTTAAACTTTCCTCCGTGGAAGGATGTTCTTTCGCAGCGTCCTGGCACTCATTCGCTCGCTCAACGTCCTTTGGAATTCCATCAATTGTGCTTGAAACCTTGCTCGATATTTCACTGTCATTTATTAAAACTTCTTCCACAGCAATTTCCCCCGTTTTCTTTGGTACCTCGACGGGATCTCGTGTGGTACTCGTGCTCACAATTTCAGCGCTTAAATCGCGAGATTTTTCTGCAACTACGCTTGCACCATCTGCCAAATTATCGACAGTTTTCAGTCTCTCAATTTCTTTTGATTCTGTCTCCTTTCCTTCTATTTCTATTTTCATTTCTTTCGATTCAATCTCCTTTTCTTTCAATTCTTTTCTCTCGCTCGAGATTTCAAGTTTCTTCTCAACAAGCTTTTCTTCTGCCTCGATGCTTTTCTTAAAAACTCCAACATCAATCTTTGATTTTTCAGTCACTTCCTCGTTCTCGGAAAATTCTTTATCATTCTGACAAGTAGTCTCTCTTGTCTCTTCCTCGATCGTTTTATTCTCCGATTCGATCGAATCTTTTTTCTCATAAATTTTCACATCCGGGACTTCGGAAATTTTGGCTTCAGGAACTTCCGGTAACCTTGCAATTTTATCATCCGTTTGCGTGGGCATTTCCTCGGCATCGATTTGTTCCATCAGATCTTCAATTTCTGCTGCTCCCATCTCGAAAACTTCGTCACTCACCTCATCCTCGTCGCTGCAATCGTAGTTGGGAACGAGCGACGATTGTGGGACAGTGGATGATTTTTCGTCTGCCTCAGTAACGGTGGAAGTTGTGTCCTCAACCTTGGACGTCTCGGCAAGATTTTCCGATTTCTTCTCGCCAATTTCCGAAGAAATTTTCTCCTCGTCTTTTGAATCCGAAATGTCTTCGATCCTGGAATCGATTTTTTTATCTTTGCAACTTTGATTTTTCGTTTCTTCGAGCGGTTCGACATTTTCTAACGGAGCTGCAGCCATCGCATCACGAGAAACAACGTCAAAAGTCTCGCCAGAACAAGCAGCGTCGATTTTTTCCTCAAATTTTTCGATAATTGGCTTTATCTCCGAAACTTTATTCTTAAAATTTAACGCTTTCAAGTCGCTTGTTGTTTCTTTCACCCCGCTATTGTCCCTAGTCGATTCGTTCGAATCGGATGATCCATCATCAATGACCATGGCCTCGTTTGAGTCTTGATCTGCCGAGCTCTGATTTTCCGAAAAATCATCCGTATAAGCGTCCATTGAATCCAACAATCTCGCTGAGCTTGATGCTTTTTGGCTCTCGATCGTTATTCTCTCGGGTGACTTTGATATATTTGCATCGACAATTGGCGCTGGCGTCACTTTGTCTTCCGGTGATATTTCAGAATTTTCTACGATCGACGAACTTTCGCAAATCTCACTGATTGTCGAATCTTCGCCACTGGGATTCGCTGCTAAACTGGATGAGCTCGGAGCTACCGAATCGCCGGACGAATCTTCCGGAAGTTCGCCGCTCATTTCTGATCGTTCCTCATTGATATGCTCGGATCTTCGAGCTGCAACTATATTACTGCTCGATTCTACATTCTCATCTTTCGTTTCTTCGATAATTTCCGAACTTTTTGAAAAACCATCTTGAGCATCCTCGTTACAGAGTTCATTATTTGTATTTTTATTCTCACTGATCTTCTCAACGCTATTTGCCATTGAATCATCCTCGGATTCCATTGATTGCTTCGTCTTTTCATCAAGATCACTCGACAGCTCGAGTTCCTTGTTCTCATAATGTTTCTCATCATCGTTTGTCTCGATTGTTTGAGAACTATCGTCCGGGGTGATTTGCAACACTGAACTAGTAGCTGCCTCCTCGTAACTCGTTTCTGGTATGTGATCATTTGATTCGCTGGCACGATTGTTACTCTGGGATTCCTCGGTAGCGGTAATTTCCGTCGAAGGAACTATTTCCGCGTTCATTTCCATCGAAGAAATAATTTCAGCGTTGACTTCCATCGAAGGAACAACTTCAGCATTGATTTCTATCGTAGGAACTACTTCCGCGTCGATTTCCATCGAAGGAACAAATTCACTGCTGATTTCTATCGAAGGAATCACCTCGTCATCGATTTCCACTGTAGGATCTACTTTGGCATGAATCTCGTCGTGTTTTTCAACGTTTTTCTCTTTAGTTTCAGCTTCCATCACATTTTCAACAACCGAGGTACTCGAGGACGTTTCTGCATCGGGAATTTCCGCAGACTCGTATTTTATCTCGTGGTCAATGGACGATTGTATAGTCTCTGAAGCTTTAACGTCCAATTTGTTCGAGTGGGAATCAGATTTTATTGGAATTTCCATTTCGGAGCTCTCTATTGGTTTGACGACATCGACAGATTGCGTCACACTTTCATCCGCAATCCCACCCTTATCTTCACGATAAATTGGAACATCCATCGATTCATGAATGGCAACGCGATCAGCCTCGTCCTTTGGTCGAGGACTCGTCGTCGATTGAACTCTGCACTCGGAGCTAATTGAGCCTTCAACAGATTCTTGAATTTTATCAGAACAATAAAGTTCCCTTTTCTCCTCTGTGATCTCAACATTTTTCAACCTTCCCTCGACATTACTCTCGAACGATTCATTCGATGATTCCAAGCAATGAGTATCGGCTGTTTTAACGAAATTATTATTATTTTTCGCAACGTCAGAATTTTCAGGAGTTATAAATGAAGTCCCGGCGATTTGACCCAATCGTGCCTCGTCGACTTTCGACGAATAAGACACGCAATTTGGACCAAAGAAAAATCGTGGTGGTGAATCATTTGTACTTTCAGTTTTTTCGTCTCTTTCGCTTTTCGATGAAATACAAGTTTTAACATCATCAAGATTAGATTCTCCCTTGATCGTCGATTCGACAGATTCTGGCTGATCGATGGACGAAGAGGGAATTGCAGTGACGACCGAAGAATCACATTGTTCAATATGCAAAATTTTCTTCTCTCTGTTGTCACAATCGTCGACGCTCGGTACCTCATTAATGAACGAACTATCAGGCTGTGTTGATGGAATTTCATCGGCCTCCACAATATCATAACTCGACGTGCATTCCGTAATTTTACTCGCACCAAAGGTTTGATTAGACGTACTCGTGATATCGTCACTCTCATTTTTACCCTCAATGGGGGAAATATCATTCGAGGCCAATCTCTCGATATCCGTATTTTCATAATTTCCTTTATCGATGATACTCTCATCAGCTATTGATATGCGTTGATCGCTCATTACAATGCTACTGTCACACTCGGCTTTATCCTCGGGTCTTCCAACGTCCCATCTGGATGATTTTTTCGCCAAGTTACCGCTCGTTCGAGCAATTACCTGAATACCAAGAGTAGGCTTAAATTTTCCTTTTGGCGATACGGAGGAAACAACAGTTGACTGACAATTATCGCTATTAGGCTCAATATCAGCGGATGATTGTGAATAATTTGTGTTAATTCTGTGAGAAGATTTATTATCATCGTTCGATGTCTCGTTGATGCTTTCATCAGTTGATAAAATTTTTGTCGTTCTCAGGCTTGTTGTGACATCACTACAGCCTTCCTTCTTTGATTCGTTGCTCTCTTTGTTGTCCGATGATGTTTCATCGCCAGGATTTCCCGTATCACAATCACGTCCAGCTCCAGAACCGTAAAAAAATATTATCGGTTCTTCGATAGCATCGCCAATAATTGGATTAACGGCATCACAATCACTGCCCGAACCCTCACCTTGTATCATCATTACGGGCTCCTCGATAGCAGCTCCAACAATCTCGTCTCGTCGATGAGAAGCCATCATTGGCGTTCCTGCTACCGTTGTCGTTCTCTTGTCGATTGGACCTCTGAGCGTTAATCCATCTTGCCTCATTCTCTTGAGAATCTCCTGCTGTGAATCATCCACATGTTCAAGTGGTCTTTTCAACGCTCCGCTGGACATTCTCATTGATGCAATTTTACTTGGATCCGGTAGTATCGTGTAATTTGGCAATCTGTGCGAATCATCCTTGCCTGTTATTCTCGTGCCAGAATGATAACCAGCTGATTGAGGTAAATCATAGCCAGAATATGGAATTGTTTTTTTACTGAGATCTGTGACCATCGTCGGATTTCCATGATTACGAAGTATAACCGTGCGTGAATCATACTGCATGCTCGACACATCGCTCTTAACACTTTTTCTCGTGCTCAAATCCATTTCACGATGTTGAAAATCTTGTGATCTGTAAGCTGACGAATGAAGCTCAATCGGTTTTGTAACTTTACGGCTCGACAAATCAATGCCCGAGTAATCCATTGGTCTTGCATGATCGCTCGTTGTTTCCCAGCCACGCGGTGATGTTGACAAATCCATACCACGCTGACTCCTCGATGGTACTATACTGATCGTTGACTTTTCCGAGGCAGTGCGAGCTAAAAATTCTTGTACCTTTTCATCATCGCCGTTCACCAGATTGCCTTGAGCAACGCTCGAACGTGCAAGATTTTCAGCTATTTTTTCCAATAATTTTGCAGCCCCCGGTTTTTCCAGTTTTTCCGATTGTATACGCGAGAGATTAGCGGCTAATTTGTCAATTGGCTTTATATGATTTCTCGTGTGTATTGTTGAAGAATCCGAGGATGGAAAGGCAAGCGTCGACTTGATTGTGTATTTTTCGTCTCGGACATGTCCACGATCTTCCACGGGGTTTTGAAGGTCTTGAATATTTACTAGTTTTAAGGGTGATGTCGTTATCACCGGTGTCTCGATGGATTTAACGTGCGTAGATTCTACGACTTTGGCTCTTGCAACTGTGGGTTTTGTTGTTTGAGGAGAATTCGAGACTACTGGAATTTGAGAAGTTTTCCAGGGTATTCGTTGGTGTTTCTCAATGATATTATGATTTGCCTGAATTGTCATAGGTGGTACTTTGTTCTCAATGATTTTTGACGGAGTTAACGTGGGAAGAGTTTGATTTTGTGTCGCTTTTGCTTCTTGAGAATTTTCGTCATCCTCTTCATCATCGTCGTCCTCCTCATCATCGTCGTCTTCTTCGTCAGTGTTGGGCTTTGAACTGTCCTCGTTGCTCACCTCTTCATCATCATCTTCTTCTTCTTCCTCCTCCTCCTCCTCTTCTTCCTCTTCCTCCTCATCATCATCCTCACCCTCGTCTTCCTCCTCTTCACCCTCCTCATCGACATTTTCATCCTCTACAACGTTTTTTACGAGACTCTCGTTTTCCACTTTTGCTGTATCGGAAATTTTCTCATTTGCCATCTTCGGAATTTCGTTAACGGACTTTGCTGTCTCGCTTGTTATTATGGCGTTATCGAGTTTTGTTTCCTCGTCTGGATTCGTTGATTCGTCAACCTGACCAGTGTCGATTATTGGCTTTTCTGATATTTCCAAACTATTGCTGCTATCATCGTTTATCGGTATTGGAACAGCCTCACCTTCAGATAATGAGTTTATCAGATTCACAACACCCTCGCGATCCCTGGTTGGATACATAAAAAATTAATCAAATATTCAATATTTTTTGTATAGATGTTCCGATTTATTGCAAATTTTTCCTCAAACGCCATTTCCCTTTAATTATCGGTTTTGCCGCACTGTAATGTTGATAATACGATAGTATTCAAATAAAATCAACGAAAATTATCAAAATGATGTTTCATAGAGTCAATTTTGGAACTTTGTTTTTTGTGAAATGGTGGTCAAAAGTGAACAAAGACCGGTACATCTATCTTTTTTTTTCCTTTGGACCGTTGGAAGAATAATAAGTTTTTTTGTAAATCAAAGCTTTGTTTACCTGGCAACTAATTCCCAATTTTCTTCATCCAAATCTTCTCGATAAACCCTCATGTTGCACTCTTCGTCCAATTGAAACCAGTAAGTCAAGCCAGTTTTGTCACGTCCCAAAGGCTCAACACGCAGCTCTTCGGCTGCCAATTTGTTTACTTCGAGTTTGAATCTTGGATTTAAATCGAATTGAGCCTCTAAAAGAACCTGGGACAAAAAAAATTACATCGTTACTAAAACTCAACGAAATTAACAAACGAATAGATAGCATTATATTTCTCAATTGGTATTTAAAGAATGTACCTTGAGCAGACGAAGCTTGACACCGATTCGAGCTTTCTTGTAACCAAAACGCTCCAGCTCCCAACCATCCTGATTGGAATACGTGTGACAAAATTTTACCAACGATCTTTCCCATTTTTCGGCTGTTACTGTTTTTCTCAATTTTCGCAATAACTTCACGTGCAACTCCACCAGTTGTTGAGGAACTAAAAACAAAAATACAATCGCTCGTAAAAAAAAAAAACGAAATATCTGGATTATCATAAAAATTATTATCAGCACGACAAATCAATTTGTTACTCCAAATTTGAATCCACACATTTTTCGCGCTACGAGAAAAGACCGGAACTCGACTGGGTGCAGTTGAGCATTCATCAAAAACAAAACACAAGACAGATCAAAATAAGAACAATAACAACGATCAAGATTACGTAATTGTTGACTTTTACAAATGCTAAAGATTATTCGCGATCGCAGTAAAACGTAAAAAAATAAAAGAAGAGAAAAACACCCAATTAAATGATATCGGAAATGCCGAGTAATTTTTCATCTTGGTAGCACTGAAGTCAGTGTTAACGAAGCTCAAAATTCATGCATTTTGGCCTTTGTTTCACGACATGACAACAGGAAGTGGACAAACTTGTTATGAAATATGAAGAAATTTAGTAAGATTCAGTATTAACGCGACAAATAATTCCATTGTTTAAATTTGAATCGGAACAAAACAAACGGAAATAGGCCAACCAGAGTATGCGCATTGATCGAAAAACGTAAAACAATGAAAGTTCGAAATAGACGAAATAGAAACAATAACAAAATTATTCAAGAACCATAGCTGATTTTGACAAGTGCTCAAGTTTATTTCCGATGGGAATACAAGTTTTAAAAAGGAGAAAAAATCCGTTAAAAAGTTATACCGGAAGTGCCAAACATTTACTCTACCAAATATAAAATCGACTGTCAGTGGCGTGTCAATGAAGCTCGGAATTCGCGCGGTTCGGCGTTTTAGTACCGCAATGTGACAACAGGGAAGACAACCCTCGCGTGCAGATCGACCCGCGATGAGCCGAAAAAAAAAATGTTGAATGCGTCGAGTAAATAGTGAAAAAAATAAAATGCCGTCGAGAAAAAATGCAAGAGAACAAAAGGGCTAAGAACGCATTTGGGACAATCGGTACAGCATGAAAACGTATAAAATCGAGAATAAGCATCGTAGCATCATTACGCTCTCAGAGTTGAGTCGCGAGAGTGCGAGAGAGATGAGAGGAAACACACACATTTGTAAACCGGAGCGCGCAAGAGGTCTGCGGGAGGGGGAAGAATCAAAGCAGAGCGAGAGACTCGGTGTTACTGGCGCGCGCAAAAACATCGAGCCTCCCCCCACCTTGCCCCTCGCCGCCCCGCACTGTACAAAAGTCGTAGCGCGTCTTACCTTCGTGAGCATCCTCGAGCATTTCCTGAAGTTTCGCTATGTCCGGATAATTGATGCCGCATGATTTGCCAAAACACTCAAGAAACGAGCATATGACCGCAAAATTTGGGTCACTCACGCAGGAGGCTTCGTTATCAGACGCCATTTTTCCACCGCTCTCTTCTGTCCCGTAAGCTCCGCGCTACCCGTGTATATATACACACACATATACACTGACACACTGCATATATATAATAATATATGTATATACATATACTACGTTAGACGGCTTGACGACTCATGGTTCTTCGGTAGAGAAGCGAGAGCGCGCGCGGTGCCTTTGCCTCACTTGTGATTTTGGGACGATCGTCGTGTATGTCCTCTCGATCTATCTCTTTCTCTCACACGCGATGAGAATCAACACACGCGGGAGACGCGCCAGACGCCGGGTTGCCCTGGACGCTCGCGACACTGGCACTCCGGGCACTAGCGTTTAAGCACCCGCACTAAAAAAACTACCACACCTCCCCTCCTCCTTCCACCGTCGCCACCGCCTCCGCCACCTTTCTCGTTAGGCACTACACACTATTCTCTCTCTCTCTCTCTCTTTCTCTCACTATATGTATCCACCTCTACACCGCCGTTGCCTCACCTACCCCCTCCACCAACGTCTTCGTCTTCCGTCCTTCTCCTACTCCTCTACGGCTGTATGTTGGCGCTGCTTGCACTCGCGCAACAATATCTATCACTCCGTTTACTTCACTCTTGTCTTTCCTCACACTATTTAGATTATATTTCTATGTAGTATATTATATATATATATGCATGTATGTTCATTTCTCTCTCCCGCCACCAGCAGTCACATCGAGAATGATCGCTTACTCTGACTCTCGTGCGTTTTGGCGTTTAATCCGTATTTTACGACGTTTATACACTGCTATTATGCCGCCACACGTCAAGCACCATTCGGGGCTTTGTAACTCTCTGTCGCAGAGTTATACCGCGAGAACACCAATTAAAACATCTCGCTATCCCTCTTTCTCTCTCTGGTTTTCTCGTATATTAGCATTTAGCGTCTATTCGAAATCCTACGAAATATACTGTGAAAACTAGACGAGTGTATTGTAAGCAGCGTAGAAAATGCGACCGCGGCCCCCCCTCACAGGCGCTTACTGGACATCGCGCGCCGCCTTCGCTCAACTCTCTCCGGGTATGCATTGGAATATCAGGGTTCTCAACCGGCTGAGTACCCCCTCTTGCCTCCTGCCATCTTTTTATTCTCGCGTGCATACTATACATGTATATTGTGTGTATAAATATATAGGTATAGTAGAGTAAGGTAGATGTAATGGGTGATGCCCCCGTGCCTTCTATCTTCTTTGCTCTGTTTCGATGCCCATTGCTGCCACTATATCACCCCTTCCCCCTCACCCACTTCAGCAAGTATACAACACCTATTTTCTGTCTCGTACACTTTCGTATTGCTCATTTTACTGTGAGCTGCGAGCCTTTTCCTATCGTTGTTGACGTTGTTATCTCTAGCGCGATGCAACTCCAGACGCAACGCATTTCACCCCCTTGCACCCGATCTGCCCTTCTCTAGTTACCCTCGCTTACATTTTTGGCCGCTACGTGACACCCTGTGTTCTGTCGGACTTTTGTAACTTCGGCCGGCTTGTCTTATCGATCAGTCGAAACCAAGGATCATGCACTGCGGTTGCTCCCCTGCTTGGCGAATGTTACTTATATTATAACCAATATCAATTGCACATTTTTGACAGTACAGCTTGAGGGGATTGATGAAAGATTTGATCGAAATGGAATTTAGGCATTATGGATTTTTCGTTTTTTGAATAGATAAACGATTTCGGCTTCGTTGTAGATTCGTATATTTGAATTTATCATATCAGTGAACGTTTAATTGATATAAAATTATACTGTACACTTTTTTGTAGAGGTTTTCACTAACAATAAAACATTTTGATTGCGCTGTTTCCGGATTAAAACATGTTAATACGAGCGATTCCATACCCAAACAGTCACAAAAAAAATGGTTTTACTCAATTTTTTCGGATAATCCGGTCACATGATTAAAATAACAGTTTTCCAGTTTTTAGGCCACAGGTTTTATGGGAAAAAAAATATTTCCTGAAATATTTTAATAATTTTCTCTAAGAGACCAATTTTCTCGAAAAGGCCCACCTCTACGAGCAAAATATATCAATTTTCTTATATAAAACGGCAACTATAAAACGTAAATTTGTTGCGAAGTAACAAAATAGGCCTCTGGTTACTTTCAAATTTATGCATTTTTTTTCAATTTATGTAAAGTGACCATATAAAAAAAACCGTGCAAAAAAATGGAAAAAAGATTCTAGCCACTTTGCATAATGGCTTTAAAATGTCTATTGATAAATCCCGAATTTGTGATAGATTTTTCAAAATAATAAAAAAGGGTTTCTTTACGTTTTAATAATAACGAAAAAAAGACTGATGGAAAAATCTTTTCAAAAATTGGAGTTGCCTGTTACCTTGGTACAATCATAGAAAAAATCATTAATAAAATTCAAAAGGATCAGTCAAACGTTTTTTGGAGTTAGCATGGAATGTCCCATATAGCTTCTTCTTACATAGCTTCATAGTCAATTAAATGATTCTGCAATAGATTTTTTATTGTATTAAGATAATATGCTCGATTACACTTGAGTAAAAAATAGATCGGTTCCATCCGTTATTTTTTTTTTTTTTTTTTTTTTTTTTAAGTAACAATGCAATATTAGGAACGAATGTTCTTATGTTTTTTTTTTCGTGCACCTTTATATGCACCTTTTGATAAAGTTTCAAATGAGGATGCGGTTCAGGGCGAATATCTGTATTCACACATTAAAAAATGTCAGGATTATATTATCTACAAAATTATACGCATAAAACATAAGTGATGCTTGTCAGTAAGCAATTTTTGTTTATTTTGTAGTTTATGCGAAAAACCGAGAAGGTACCCATTGGTATCACTCGTGATGATTTTAGCCCGCGTAAGAAATACACAATTTCGAATTTACGAACTATCAACAATTCGTCATAGATCGATCTCAATATAGATTATATTTTCTTTTTTTTTTCGTCCATACGCGTCTTTTCGTATATATATCAACAATGTATATTACAATAATCTATACATAAAAGTAATGATCAAAAACTTCAACTTTCATCAGTACAAAATCCTTTCTCTCATCTTTGATTCTATATTCGAGAAAAAAAAAAGCCAGCCACGAACTGATATACAGAAAATAAGAATCAGTTTTTGTTTACATTCTCATAGTTTTTATCATATGCTGCATTAAACTTTCGTATAAAAATTCTTTTGTGAAAATGAAGCGATGATTGGAAGAAAATCATAGAAGGAAAAAAAGTAAGGGCAGTTTTATGAAAAGTTTGTTGAATCAGTATCGCGATTATAAGAATTAAACAATTGGCACTTTGTACAAAATGTGAATTTACGTTAGTAAATTATACGAGGATAATCGCGCTAGGAAACGAGACGGATTTTCTTCACAGGAGATTGATTTCCAGTCCACATATGTATGTGTTTATATATGGTGATGTGAAATCCGCACGAGGGCCACAGAGATGGCTGTAATTTTCGGATTAATGCCATTCTGAGACGATTGAGATTTCGAGGAAAATAATAGTTAGGTCAAATGCTGTTTGATAGACGAATGTGGCATAAATATTATTTTCCTCGAAATCTCAACCAGCTTTAAGCACCGTTGTTTGCAGTTTTTGTTACCGACTGAGTATGTGTCACATCACCTTGACGGAAAATGATACACGCTCTGTTGGCAAAAAGCCCGCGGTAATATTTTCTTCGATACGGTTTATGATTCGGCTGTCATGCTTCAGCTTCGCTAATCAATTTGGAGAATAGCATTTTTTTTACTCGAAATATTTACCATTTTGGAGAAAATGGAGAATCGTCTTTTCAACTGACGCCCTCACAATCATGGCCACTTGGTTGATGTACCATTTTGCCTTAACTATGAATTATGAGCGCCTTAAGAAGCAAAAGAATTAAAAAAAATAATAATTAAATTAAAAACGGTGTTCGGTCTCATTTATGATGTTTGTTCTCATGTGTGTCACACGATTCTCTCTTGAGTTTACGAATTCTCACAAGATCCGCAAGACAAAATATCCTTGAAATTCACAATATCGTAGAAATTATCTCGATGTTTCACAATCCGTAGCGCGAATACGAAATTGCGAGGGAAAAAAATATATAACGCTTACAGTCGACGAATACATGTATGAGAATTTCGTGTGACTTTAGCGAGAATAGTTCATATATAAATTTATATATATATGTAGTATAAAAAACGTAAATCACTTTGAGGCTTTTTGTGCTGACATATTTTTCAACTGTTGCTTGTAAATTTCCGCCTCCTCTTCCTTCTTTAAAAGCTGTTTTCTATATTCAGCAGCTTGTCTCCGAGCCTCTTGTAATTGTCGATTTAGAAGCGCTATGTCCATCACTGGCTCGATACTCTCGTCAGTCGAATTCACATCTTCCGTAATCTCTTCAATATCATCGTCCAGATGAAGGACCACGGGTTGTTTGGCTACAGTTGGTGAAACGCCAATGATTTTCTTCTGCAAAAAAATAAAAAAATTAAATGGAAGAATAATTTAATTATAGCGAATGCAGATAATATCTGGCCAATCAACGAGGTTTAAACGTACCTTAGGCGCAGAAACGACGGTTTTTGCTGGTGTTATCGAAGCCATTGCATTGGCATGGTTACCGAGCGAGGTGAGAAATAATTTGCTCGATTGCTTGTCACTCGTACTTCTCTTCAATATATTTGGACCTCGGGGCGTGAGAGTCGTTGGATTTTGACCCAATATTTGATCAGCTCGTATGGCAATAACTTTTCGCGAACCACCTCGACGTGAAGTCATGTGAAGCCTCTTCATCCCCATCGTCGGTGTAGATCTCGTCAAATTTAGCGCCAATTTACCCGCCTCTGAACGAACAACACAGAAACTTTGGTGATTTACGGCAAATTGGTTTACTCGATAGAAAAATAGATGCAAATTGAAACTTGTATATCGGTTTCTCGTAATTATTCACAAAGTGCCTTTCACGAGCAAGTTTGTTTCTCCATTATGACTCTTTTATGGACAAACGTTTATGACTGACAGAAAATTACTTTTTTTTACATTAATTTTGACCATTTAAATGAATAAATAAATCATATCAGTAATCGTAATTAATTTTCTGCCCACTTTTTTGTTTGACTTTTTTCAGTGCGATTCGTCGAAAAATTAAATAATAATCCAGTTAGAGCCCAGCCATTTGTGTATTTTTGAAATATTCACTCTTTAAGGGCATCCGAACTTCTGGCGACATTTTGCTTTTTCACTTTTACCGCCAGTTTTTTTGCCTCTTCCGAATGATATTTACTTAGATATGAACTAATATACACATTGGACCTCTGGAATCGGAATATTTTCAGAAATGTTCACTCTTTAGGGGAGCGAAATTTTAATTTTTCATATTGTTTTTCAAAATTTGCTCCAATTCAACCAAATCCAACGTAGTTAAATGGCGCGAAGCATCTAATCGCTACTTATTAAATCAAGAAAATATCGCAAGAGGACATCAAAAAAATTATTCACCCGTGAGAACGACCGTTCGACCACTCTCCATGGCATTTTCCACGATACTAGCGTCATTATCGACGGGAATCATCGTTATACCATGTGCCTCGAGCAATCTCAGAGGCTGCTCAAGACCGGTCAGATCTTTGTGTTTCTTCGAGTGAACGTGATGATCAGCATTCGTCAGACCATCGATGAGCTCTGAATCTCTGTCCTGCTCGTCGTCGCTCGGCGCTGTCATGCGAATTTGTTGGAAAATCATACGTTGTTTTTTATTTGCTTGTGCTAAAAAAAAAAAAAAAAAAAAACAGAAATAAGAATTTTTGCCACATTCTGTGGATTCTTCGAGATCCAAAGAAGGATCTTCTTGTAATTTTGTACGCTCTCCTCACCCTGCACCAATTTTCGTTTTTGTTGCTGCTGCTGTTGTTGTTGCTTTTGAAGCTCAAACTGTTCCTGCTGCTGTCTCTCAACCTCAAGTTGCATTAGACTGTGGGTTGCTTCTTCCACTTCGGCGCTATTTGTTTGACTCTGCTGTTGTGCCTGTATAGCCATTATTTCTCTCTCCTGCTGCAACATATCAACGAGATCGAGACGATCGTGCTCGAGTGCCAGACTTATGGGCGTTTTGTCAAATTTACTCGTAGCATTTGCATCAGCACCATGCTCGAGCAAAACATTCATAACTTCCATGTGTTCTCGTTCGATTGCCCAATGAAGAGGAGTCATTCTGAGCTAAAAACATGAAATTAAGACGATAATTTCGTTTGGAAATTGACAATTTATGATAACCAGCAATTCATCGATATTACCATATCTTTGCTGTCCACATCAGCTCCGTAATTCAAAAGTAATTGAGCCATTTCATTGTGGCCCTCGTAAGCAGCCATGTGAAGAGGCGTTCTGTCCACCTTGGTTCTCGCATCTCGCGATATTCCAGCTCTCAGCAAAACCTCTGCCGTATCCGTGTGATTGTTCTGCGCTGCGAGATGCAATGCACTTGTACCCAGCTAGAATTGTAAGTAAAGGCGATAAATCTTAGTTGTTCTTTTGGATTAATTGCAATCGAGGATTATTTTTTTTAAATTTGCTACGCTTACCCAGTCTGTAGTGAATGGTGCTCCTCGGCACATGAGATCTCTGACTGTATCGGTATCGCCATGTTTCGCACTGAGTAGGAGCTGCTTGCCTAATTCTACTATCGACAGGGCATCCTGCAAAACGAACTTGTCGGTAAACAAAAAAAAATATATATATAAAAAACAATATACTGCATCTAGGTGATATCGAAATTATGGAAAAAAAGATGATAATTTATTAGAGCTGGATCTTGTATAATTTTAATAAAGAATTTCGTGGTGCAGTTTGATCTCCAAGAGATAAGAGATACTTACTGGAACGAGGGTGTCAGAGTCAAGTCCCTCGATATCATTGTCGCAGACACTTTCAGCTTGCATGTTTTTCGGCAGATATTACCAATCCCTTCGGACCCACGAGCTAAAACCAAAGTAACCCCGATTATGCAGTTTATGTTGGATCGAAGTTGTTTCATTTTTGCAAAAATCGGAAAATCTTGACTTTGGAAGTAACAGAATAATAATGGAAAAGTAGGTCGCCAATATGAACCGAGTACGATATTCGTTATCGCCAAAATTCTTCGAGAGTTTAATCTCGGGTTTTATTGTAATGCCATATGATCGAAACATTCATCGATACACTCTCGAGTGTTTTACGTATTATTGATTTCTTGTGTTCTTTTTGTTTTTTTTTTTTTTTGAAAATTTCAATCACACAGGATGTTTTTATTTTGCCATGTACGAGACAGCGATGAACTTCCTGTTCCTGTTCATTAAACGGAAGTCCCTTGCCATAGGCTCCGCGTTTTCCTTACAAACGACAACCATTCACGAAGCTGAACAACGCGATAGTGGCTTTTTTTTTACTTACGTGAGTATCATTGTTTAACGTATGTTTACTGTTTATCACGATATTAACAAGCCTCCACACGTCGGTTATGAGAATTCTCGGTGTCCACAGCCTTCTTGATTTACCGTCATGAAGATATTTCATCAACATGGCGACCGCGGGTTCGCGCTAATTGTACCACGTTATATATATATCTTTTAATCTATCGACTCGCCACCTAACGGAGCATGGTTGTACTTCCCTCGTCACGTTATGTTATCATATACTCGATGAATGTTAAATCTACTAATTTCAAGACTAATATTACGTCGTACGGATTATAAGCCCGTGTATTTTCCTGATTCGTGGTTGGCCGATGTGTCTGCATAAGCATGGACATAGGAAATACATTTATGCCATGAACAGTGAAAATGGCATCGGCGGGATGACTTATATATATATATATAATCTATCGTCGGCTAGTCTCGCAGCAGCATTTTGACAAGCAATTGTCGGACAATCTGCCATCGCGACAGATTTCGAATTAAACATTAAACGAATATGCGTGGGGGCGTATTTTTTATTCAATGTATCTGAACATAAACATATATATAGCTTGTAAAAGCCTCTCCGTTACAAGATTAAATCGTGACGGTCATTTTTTACTGGTACAGTCACGGTGCTCGCTTATAAACTAACACATCAACTTCTCAATTGTCATATTGTCGCTACTCACGTCAACATTTGAGTATTTTAGAGCGCATTGTCGTTAACGACGAAAATCTAAAGGTGGTTATTGTTATGTAAAACGTCAATGACGAAAAATCTTTACGCCGAGCTGGCATCTCGAAAATGTGCAATTATTGTTAATTAATTAGTAATCGAGTCAAAGCTGTCGGAATTTTTCAAAAGTAGATAGAAGTAATGGAAGGTGTTAATGGACAACTGCAGACCAAATATCAGAAGATCGCCACGGAGTATTCAAAAGTAAGAATTTATTTTGTTTATTAATTCGTTTATTTATTTATTTGTTTATTATATGGATTATAATTATTTTTGGCAATAAATATTTTTTTTTCAGCCTCCCAGTTGTTGAAAATAATAATTGATTTTAAAAACTATATAATATTATTTAAATTATTAGGCTTCAAAATATTGCTATGCTTCTTGATGTAAAAACATAATTATTTTGAGATTATACAAAAAGAAAGAATTAAATTTTCCACTCCAATATAAAACAATTTAGTCATCTATTATTCTTCCTGCAATTAATATTTGAAGTATGCACAGATTTTTTTGTTGCTACTTTAAAGTACACACTGAGTCTTCCAGTCAGGTGTCTTTTGGTTCCTATAATTTTTGATAAAATGAGCATTTTTTTAAAACGATTTTTTGCTTGCTTTTGAGGTATGGAGAAGAGTAACAGAGATACTTGTCAAATTGAGCAATAGACCGATTGTATAATTTGCCAAATATATTCGTTTAAGTGGATGTAAGTTGAACTCATGGAAAAATTGAGTCATTGCCTGTACTCATGGGGCTTTTCATGATTTTTATTTTTTATTACAAAACAAAAAAAAAAAATATTTTCAGACAATCAAAAAAGATAAAAGGAATCTTTCCTCTATAAGCTTAAAGCATTCATAATCATCTTGAATTGTTGATGGAATAAAAAAATTTGATGATAAGAATTATCCGATTATTAAATTTTTTATATTTATTTTAGATACGAGCACAGGCAAACGTTCTGAAAAAAGCAGTGATTGAGGAGCAAGGGAGAAATGTTGAGATAAGGGAACAACTCAAGGAAAAAGAGGTTGAAGTTAGAAGGGCTGAGCAAGAATTAGACAGTCTGACATTTAGAAATCAACAATTGACCAAGAGAGTGACTTTTCTCCAAGAGGAGCTAGATCGTGTTCAAAACAAGTCTAAAAAAGGTAGAAGCAAATCAACGGAGAGCAAGGAACAGCCAGTTTCCCCACCAAATCATATTTACGTAGAGGAATTTCAGAAGAAGATTGTCGAGAATGCTCAATTGTTGTCGCAAATTGCCGACAAAGAGAGCGAGATTGACTCTCTCAATGATCGAATAGAACATTTGGAATACAAGCTGGATATTTCGGAAAAATCAAGAATCGAATTAGACAGCAAGTGTCAGGAGAAGGTTGACAAACTCGAGAGAGAGAAGAGTGATTTGCAGAGAAAATTGGCCGAAAGACAGAAACATGAAGAAACAGCATCTTGGTCAAGCATCGAGGGAAATGATTCAAAAGTTGGCCTCAACAATCATCGACAAATCGATCAATCGCCATTTTCATCGCCATCGGTTTCTCGCAGATCATCGAAATCCATGGGTGATGTGAGAATCGCAAAAACCACTGGTGCAGAGGATGAGAGTCAAGATGAATTTGAATTTGTCAAACTCAGTGATCTTGAGAAGGAATTAAGTCAATGGAAGGCTGACTATCATATTCTCAAAATCAAGCACGATGAGATGCAACAGAGAGAAAATTCGATGACTAGTCAACTGGAGAGAAGACCTCTGGAGCCTGTGGAAATTAGCAATATGGTAAGATCTTGTCATTTATTCGAGATATTTTGTATCATTTTTTTTTTTTTGCCTATATTTTACAATTAATTTTTCTTTGCTTCTATTTTAGCTCGGACGATTGAGCGCACCGTTTACAATACCAGAGGAGATTGAAGCTCGTGAGGTGAAAATCAAGGATTATTTTCTTCATGAAATTGATAAATTAATAACCGAGAAGCACATTTGCCATGTGGAAAATTTAGCAATAGCAGCCAACGTACGTGACAACACTTTTAACTAATTGTTTTGAACTATTTTTCTAGTAATTTATACAAAAATCTAAATTACTGAGAAAATTTCACAAGATTGATCTTTTTTGTTGGTAGAATGAGGTACTCAATGTTCATCTGGAAACTAGCGAATCAAAGCGAGAAAAATGCGAGACGGCATTGCACGAGACAATGTCAAATTGGACAAGCTTGCAGGAGGACAGAGAAGTGAGAGAAGGAAATTACAAGTCTCAGTTGAGCACGATGAGCGAGCATCTTGCCAATATGAATGAAAAGCTCATTCGTCAAACAGAAGAGATACAACAATTGAAATTTGAGCTTGGCAACAAGGTATATTTTTTTCCTGTCCTATTTTTTCATCTTCCGAGCAACCAATGAAAAATTCGTATATTTTCTACAGAATGGGAAAAAAGGAAAGCAAAAGTGAGTGCGAGCCAATTTACGTCAGCAATCGAAGACATTCCAAGAAATTTCCCTCAGTGTGTTTGATTTTCTGTACATAATCGAGAAACGTGTAACTACGATAAAAGAAGAGAGAAAAAAGAAAATGGATGCTCGACGTGTCCGTTTGTCTCTATTTACTTGTAGATAATTAAATCTTTGCTCGATGTTAAATTTTATTTATAAACAAAACAAAAGAGAGAAAAAACGATAAAATAAATAAATTTTCAATCTATGAATTATCTCGAATGCTGGAATGCTAACACAGGTTACAACTTTAATCCATAATTCATGAAAATATATACAATTTTTTGTTTCGTTTGAGAAAAAAAATATGAGGATAGTTAAATTTTATCATCTATTGTTGAGATAATATTTTTGTTGAGTCCGCATTATTTACAGCACAACATCGATGATGATCTAAGGCGATTTCGTCGTCGATAAGATTCTTTTATCAGACTTGTTAAGTCGCATATCTACGTTTATTCAAAAGTCATAATTAGGTCAATCCACTTTTATAGCAAAACTTGCGCCACAACTGCAACCCTGCTCGGCAAGAGGATTGCTCGTTATTCTAAATGCCGAACGTATCAATTCAGCGTGATAATCTATCGTCGCTCCTTTCACATATTCCAATGACGTCGAATCTATTATCACTTGTGCTCCATCTTTTTGAAATACCCTGTAAGAATGAATATAAATTTACCTTTGCTTAAGATTTCCACTGCTTAGAAAAAAAATCTAAGAATACATAGTGAATATAAATTATTTGGGATTTGGGATGTTTTTGGTGTTTTTCTACGTTTAATACAAATTTCAATTATCAAAAAACTCCTAAAATATTTATAAGTACCAAAGTAAAAAAACATAAAGGTCTCTCATTTTGAAAAAAATTTCTTAATCGAATAGATTTGCTGGCATCAATTTGGTATTTGCTACATAATCGAATTATTTTATGGAATTATTAATTAATTGCTGATCAGGTGACATGAACTTCTCACTAGGTTAAATTATTCCACATTCAATTATGGGAAGCTTTGAAAAATTAAAATATAGCCAGACAGTGAGACTTCCTTAAAGAGTGGAATTTTGTTATTACATATCCCTATTCAAGAGATTGGATATTTATTCGCATCCAGGTAAATACTACTCCAAAAAGGCAAAAAAACAGCCAGGATAAGCAAAATGTTACTGGGCCCATTAAAATGAACATTTTCAAAAATATTCCAATAAATATATTTTTAGGTAAATACTATCCCCAGAAAGGCGAAACAGTGAATATAAAAATTATCACCGGTCATCGGGACCCCCTTAAAGAGTGAATATTTTCGAAAATACGCAAAAGGCAAACCGACTCTTTTTATATTATCTAATGAGTCTGAGGAATTCGGAGCTGAAAATAAAATAAAATTGCATCTATCCAAAGATCGTTATCAAGTTGATTTATAAAATTAATACATAATTATTGACAGTCTAACGAATTTGAAGCAAAGTAGCAGATAAATTTGCGTATTCCCTTAAAACTTTGCTCAATTAATATCTTACTTGTCATCTTCGTGAATCGTCGCATCAAGATCAAATTTATATTGAAAGCCCGAGCATCCTCCACCCTCAACTGTAACTCTCAAACATCCTCCATTTTTCGAAATTTCTTTTAAACGTTTGACGCAATTATCGCTGATAATTAGAACATCTTCAAGTTTATCTGAGGCAGTTTTCGTCGTCAGGTCACGAATCTCGGTTGATGTTACATTATTCCAGGGTGAACTGTGTGATTAAATTATTATTATTTTGACTTTTTAATTCAATTAACGAAATTGCGAAAAAAAATCGCCGTGACAAGTGTTGATGAGTGTAAATTTTTTTAATTGTTGAACTTACATTAATAAACGTGAAAAGTATCGGTTTGATGCAAAATTCGAGGATAAACCCCACACAGCTTGCCGGAGTTTCGCCATGTCCCCAACATCAATCAGCTGATCGTAATCTGCAGTGATTGACAGCAGTAAGAAAATAGTGAGACTGTGACGTAGTAGGCGGCGCGAGATTGTCAAAGGCTCAAGAGTCAAATGCTCAAAAGGCAATTTCTCGACAACAAAAATTACATGACTAACGTCGGATAACCCGCGAATGTCAGGAGATAAAACTGCTTTGCTTTTATTATAGGAAAAATATTTTTCGAAACGTCCGAACTCGTAAGGACGTACATAACTCTCGAAATTCTGTGACGTCGTATTTATATCACAAATCACAACTGTGGACTTATACGTTATTGGTAATAAATGTCGCCGCAAGAGGGCCAAGACTGTCTTTTTAGGTACATGTGATAGCAACAATTACGATAGCTGATTAGTTAGGAATCTGAAATGTGACCTATAAAATGTCTCCCAAGGCCCTCTATTTTGTACAGTTCGTACTTTACGCATACAAAAAAAAATTTTAACCAAAAAGGTATATACGTCTGCAAGGTTATGTCGAATCAAAACAACTCTCTCGATAGATTCGATGGTTTATTTTAATTTTTCGGAAAGCCTAGCTTTTTCATACAATTCATTCATATAAAAATCATGGAACCCGCGTTATATATCCGCGAAAAGTAAGATGAAAGAAAAAGGGACGATTCGATCGTGTGAGTACAATTGATTTTTTTTTTTTCATTGTCTCGTATTGTTGGGTGCTTCATGACGTTTATCAATTAATCTAATCGATCCTCAAGCATCTGCACTATTCCACACAGCCCTGCCTGTGGGTCCGATAATGACCTTGCACTTTGATCTCTAGATATATATGTATATATGTATATATATATATGTGTATAATACGATTGTCGCATTGGACTATAATCAATGCTTTAGTCACCTGTGGTCTGTGATAGTTTTTTTTTAAATTCTTTTTTCGTTCCTCATTAAATTAATTCTACAGTGATAGCGCAATTTTTAGTATTTCGTGTCAAATGAAAACTACATGCTGTGCTTGCATGACAATTCAGCGTTGATGCATTTAGTATTTTTTTTTTTCTTTTTTTTTTTCACCAAGTCATTTAACATTACAGCATGGTGGATAGATGACTTTGAGAAACGAGGCAATTTGCTCATATGCCGATAGCGCAACGTATTCACCAACGTGACGGCTTATCGCGTGTATAAAATGGGACAATCGACTAGTTTGCACACTGGTCACAAAGCCAGAAGATCGAGCCTCAAGCATATAACATTGTCCAGTATGGGCAGAGGAAAATCCAAAAATTCGAAGAATTTATCACACACATTTTCCTTCCCAGACGAGACACTCAAGGTATTACAAATGTTTAAAAATAACAGAAAAAATCAAGGAAATTGCAAAGTTATAAATATTGACAAAATATGAGCATTGATAATTTTTAAGTTATAATTTATAACGAGTCTTGTAAAGGGACAAAGTTGACTCAATAAAATTATACCGATTTCCATTACAATTCCCTTGATATGATTTTGTAATTCTTTGCAAAAATGAATATTCAATATGTGGTCAATGAAGTCTTCGTATTGTTATCAGATAGAACAATTGAATGTCAACGTAGCCACTGAAGAGGAGCTCATGACTCTTCCTGGAATAAATCGAAATTTAGCAGCAAACATTGTCTTACACAGACAAATGATAGGACGTTTCAATAGGGTCGAAGATCTTGCGCTAGTCTCGGGAGTAGGTGCTCACAAGCTTGAACTTTTCAAGCCTGAGGTTTATGTTCCTTCGACAAGTGCCAGTGGCACTTCATCCAGGGCATCCGTTAGTATGGATTCCGTGGGAAACTCAGAAAATATTGTTGATGTCAATGGTGCAAGTATCTTTGCCCTTCAGGCAGTTCCAGGTGTTAATCAGGTAAGTCAATGAGATTGCTTTATGGCTCTATTCATAGTCGTCACTTGACTTGTTCTTCACGTAAGCTCTACTCTTTCTACAGCTCTACGTCCTTTAAGGTGAGATGTAATACCACAGTTGGTAACAAAAACTATCAATTATGCCATTCAGAGATTTTTTGAGATTTTAAAAAGAAGAAGATTAAAATTACATTCGTTTATCATTCAGACATGTGACCTGACTGTTATTTCTCTCGAAATTTCAACCATCTGGACTTAGAATTTTTTTTCGAAAAAATGGACCGATTGCTCTCGCACTTGAACGGCTTTCACATAATCTTAATGTCAGGTTCAATACGGACTACGCTCATGTGTGATAGAGATAGCGCCATGCGGATCGTACGAGAGAGAGCGAGAGAGATGGTGTTGCACCTTTCCTTGACGGAGCATGTAAAATGGGCCTTACGTCTCGAATGTCAGTGATAAGGCGCGACTATTAATGCAGAGCTTACGTGTCGATATCTACACATTATCATAACGCTACTGATTTTTTCGTTATCGATTATTATTTATTCAGTTTGATTGATAATTTTCCTTTATTTCCAAATCAGCCCTTCCATCCTCCATCCAAGCGTTCACAGCTAGGCTTCATTCGTTTCCTCAAGACTGCTGCTACAGTTTTTCTATATCATCTTGACACAAACGCAAAAGTCGATTCTATTTGAGCGAAATTTGATCCAGTGGTAAATAATTATTACCAATTTTACATATCTGTTGATCCTCACAAAATACACTCGCAAAAGCGAGTGGAATTAAGAAACTTAAATGCTGCGCAATTTTAAATATTACATGCGATATTCGATGGAGTATTTTGTAGAAAAAAAAAAAAAAAAGGTATCATTCATCATGTCGTGTGCTATATAGGAATTAGCATCGAAAATAGTCGAGAGACGATTGAAAAATGGACCTTATCGCTCGTTGGACGAATTGGCTAAACTACGAGGAATGGGAAAACATCGTCTCGCTGTGATAAAGCCGTACCTGAAAATAAACGTAATGACAAATGGCTCGGTAACACCGACAATGAGCAATGGTAGCAGTTTACCACCATTGAACGGAGGACCCCAGGCATCTAGCACTCCCCGAGTAAATAAAACATCCAGACAGCCAGTTCGATCATATTGCAATACGACAACACCATCGAAAATGTAACAACTTATTACCAATTCCGATCAATTCCGAATTCTTGTAACGATAATCTTTTTTTCTTCTTTTCTTCAAATTTCTCCACTTTCCTCAAATTCAATAGAACGCATTACATTTTTTCAAAGTTATCGCAACGACGAGGACAAAAAGAGCGTCGAGTTCAATGCAGGAATATCCGAGGAAGAAATTTGGGAATTGTTGAGCGTCGCGAGTCCCAGACCGTGTGTCTCGCCCGTTTTTACGAAAGAGTTATTTGGCAGATCATCGATAAGATTGGCATCGTGGAATTTGACTGGATTCAACAGCGACAAAGCCAGTAATCCCGGTGTAATGGAGGTCATTTGTCGAACAATTTTGGAAAATCGGTTTGCACATTTAATATCAAATCAGATCCGAGTTTATCGAGTTTTTCAATCAATACATATCGTAAATTGTACTCAGGCTCTCGTTACTCGCACTCCAAGAGGTCAAAAGTCAGGATGCCCTTGATAAATTAACGAGAGAATTAAATGTACCGAGCCTCAAGCGAGTTCGCGATTGGCGTGAAAATCAGCGTACATGGCGATCGATTCATTTAGGCGCAGGCTTAGCCGTGCTGTGGGACTCAAATCCGGACAAGTGTATAACACTCAAGGAACAACCACCAGCTACTTCGGTATTGTTACCGGTTCTTGCCTCTGTAATTTTTCATGTGAGTATTCAAAAAAATATACAAAACAAAAAATACATTTGAAAAAAAAATACATGTTATGATTCTCGATCTTTTTAACGATAAATGTAACAAATGAATGATTTTTTTTTCCAGGTGAATAAAATCGATCTAACTCTGATAAACATTCACATACACGATTCCAATGACAATAGGATAATTGAGCGTTTTGCAGAAACGAAAAATGCAATATTCCTTGGTGATTTTACGCTTGCCAACGACACGACGAATATTTACAACGAGGCACTTTGCGAGAGCAATACAGCCGTTTATTGCGAAAAGTATTTTTACAAGGACAAGATTATCTGGGGCAAAAGCCCGAAGAAGCTCTTCGAGACTGGTGTAGCTCGAGTTGTAAGACTGGGACTCACGCATTTGGGCATTCCTCATGGTTGGCGATGGGGCGGGCCTGCTTCCAATCACTGCCCAATCTGGTGTGAAATATTTACCGAGCCCAGCGAGCTCTGATGACCTCTCGCATTCGACCCGATTTAAGGGGGGAATTGCTTTTTTTTCACGCTGAAATTACCGCTTTGTTTGGGATTTTTTATTGAGAAAACTGTTAAGTCGATTGAATTTCAACTTTACAAGTGTATTTATTATACATTCAGGTGTACACACCATTTTTTAAAATAATTTTCGATCACTGGTTGGCAAGATTCTTCGGTCCGGTTAATCTGAAACCAAAAACTCTAACGGTGGTTCACTTTATTATACGTGTAGCTATAATATGACGAATCAAGAAAAAAAAAACTTGTCGAATTGAGATCATCAATTTTGATGAAAAAACGGTCCATTTGTCCACAATAAAAAAAGAAAGACATAATGCTTTTCTGTTTCATCGTACGATAAATGGATCTTTGCTCGACATGCAGTAAAAATTTCATGCTGATCGGACTAATAGTTTTTCAGATATCATGCCAACCACTCGCAAAAAAGCCGTATCGTGGAAAACGCGTTTGAAGTTTCAAAGTATGGTTTAAGAATGTATATAGAGTACTTACGGAATTTTTCTGCTAATCAGTCATACCAGGTTCATACAGAATATCTTCCTTCTTTTCACAAAGCTCGTTTTGAGCTATTTGCTCGTGCCAACTTCTGGTTCGAGTTTCTTTCGACACAGATCCACACAAGACTGTGGGATACCTGATTTCCGAACATTACACTAACGATACACGAGACATGTGCTTCAAAACATTCAAAATATAGAATTTAAACCATTTTGTTCACCTGTTGGCCGCACGCGGGGTAATAACGGACCCAGCAGCTGCCACGCGCTGCAATACATGGGCATCAAGTCGGTTAATCGTTTATATTATAACTTTGACAATTATGCAAAATTTGAGTTGAAATTTACTACACATATTTTTAAGACTTCAAAGTATGAGATTACGTAAAAAAAAGCAATTCCTCCCTTAATTGAGCAATTGACCCGTGTATTGAACCAAAAAAAAAAAAAAACATTGGCAACTGCACGCATAATTTTAAGTCCCAATTCCGGTTTGCAAAATTGTGTGTGCTGTACCGTTTTGTTTTGTTTTTTCTTCCACGCGAATGCGTAAAGAACTTCCTCGTGAAATTTACAGATTTATCTGTATTGCCCCCTTTACCTAAGATAAAATTATGCGTAATATCTTCCCCTAAAAAAAAAATTAATATATAGAACGAATTAACTGACTGTACATATGTCATAAATCTCCCGTTTCTGCAGAGATTATTTATGTAATTACAGTGTCTTTTTTTCCTTACTTATTATTTAACGACAAAGTTTAAAAAAAAAAAAAAAACTGGATCAGAATCCTTTCTAGAAGGAACAAGACTGACTACTTCCATTTGTAATAACCGGTGCGATGCTGGCATGTCGCATTACGAATTGTATCCAGTGCTTAATAACGTTAAATATAATGAAATATTTTTCGTAGCACGTTTCGTATTTGCATTTCTTTCACATTTATTATCCACCTGGATTTTCCTAAAAATAAAAACAAAAATAATAGAAAAATCCCTTAAATTCTCCCAATTATCAGTTTGGAACGAGCGAATAATCACATACAAATAACATTTATTGTAACGTTGAAAAAAAAAAAACGTTCGTGTAAAATTTTCTTCTGTAAAAGTTCAATTCTTTTTTTGTTCTCTTTACATCATATACAGTATATACATTATCATACATGTTTCGTTAAAAAAATATAGATACATTCCTGTGAATTATTTTTGAGAGAAAATCAATTATTTTTGTTGATTTCTCTCAAAAAAATTCATGGTAGACGATGAAATCTAACGTAGATTATAGCAGGACGCAACGATTCATGGAATAGAATCTTTGCTGTATGTTATAAACCGAGCACAATGTACTTGGTCGGAGACCCGGACGAGTGTCTCTTGATTTGAGTTATTAAGTCTTCTGATCAATTTATCGATTAAATTCATCAATTCATCTATATTACAGGATCAACAATATCTCACGTCGAGAAGTTCATTCATTCGTGACGAGAGTCGCCGTTGGACCTTCGAGTGCTTCCATCTGTTCGGCAATTACGATATCTGCTGTTTCATTCTCTTTGTGTATTGCTATGATGATTTTTTCACTCGACGATTGACTGTCTGACGAGCCTTCTTGGGTCGAAGTCGCGGCTTCCTGAAATAATCGTTAAACATATAAAAGTACATGGAATCAAGGAGACTTTAATGGAAAATAATGAAAAAGAAAATAGACAATGGCGGAGAACCTATTTCCAATGTAGACGAAGAATAATCTTACCGTGCTTCGGATTTTTGAATGGGTCTTGATGTGCTTTGTGAGATGATCCGAACGCATGAATTTTTTCGTACACTCGGGACACTGAAACCTTTTTTCGCCCGTGTGCGTTCTCCTGTGTCGTTGAAGCTCGTCCGATCTGGTGAATTTTTTGCCACAAAAAATCCAACTACAGACAAACGGTCGTTCGCCCGTGTGCCATCTGAGATGAGCCCTCAAATGGCTCGTTTTGCCGTAAACTTTGTTACATCCGGCGATATGACAAACGTGCTGTCTCTTACGACTGAGATCACGATTTCTCTCACCTTCACCGCAATTTGGACACGTACAAGCGACCCGACGACGATGTTGCTTGCTCGTATCGGCGTCACCACTGGCGCTCGGCGTTGACGGTGACGGTTGATGCTGCTGCTGATGCTGTTGCTGCTGCTGCTGCTGTTGTTGAGGCGTCGGTGTGTTGTTACTCGTCATAGCCCCGTTTGACTGTATAGTCTGTAGTATTTGCCACTTTGGCGGTTCATTCGATTCAATGTGAACGTTGGGCGAAGTAACGATTGGCGCTGCTGTCGCATTTGCAGTTGCAGTTGGCATTGTTTGTACCGCTGGCTGCAAAGCACTCGCCGGTATCACCTGAACATTACCCAATCCTGGAATATTTTGTACAGGAATCGATTGGAGAAATCCATTTGTCGTGTTCATCGCACCAGCCGGTTGAAGCTGCATTATACCGCCATTGCCAACATTTATACCTCTCATCATGCCACCCTGTTGAGCAGTTATATTAGCCAACGCGGATGCGGGGATGAGGGTCAGTTGTTGACCTTGAGCTCCTGGAAAAAAATCAAAATAAACCAAATGCAATCAATTATTGAGTATCAGGTATTGCCCTGAAAATCGAATTAATTGAAATCCATCGAGAGAATGGATGGAATTTCCTCCCGATCGAATGCAAAGACAATATTTGCTCGATCTTGAGATTAATTACACAATTAGTGTGAATCCTCCAATAAGTTTTAGACCGATATAAAACCAGTCACAGAAATCCCAATAGTATGGACAGCTATAGAGTGCTAACAATGATTTTTAAGTTAAATAAATTATTTTACTCATTTATTGAACTATTTTATAGTTGAAACAATCGCAAATCACATAGTTGCATGAATTATAAATAAATTGTCCTCACTTTATAATTCCCAATATCATATTTTTCTCTAATTTTCGTGTACTGTGAAACGGCGTTAATGAATTAACTAAAATGTATGAGACAAAATATTTTTCGTCTGTTGACAGGAATAAAACGTAGAAATGTTGATTGTGCTTTTTTCGGGTTTTTTGGAAGAGATCCATTTTTTTTTCTCTTTTACCTGTGATAGTGATGGGTTGTATGGTTTGTTGTTGAGGCTGAGCAGCCGGTATGTGTATGACTTGACCATTTGCCAATTGACTGGCATCGATACTCGTGAGTTTTATCTCGCCACCGTCTTCCGTAGGCCTCGTGAGTGCTGATAAAGTTTGCACGTCAATTTTTTGACCGTCTTTTGTGGTGAGAACAGCATTGCCAGTACCACCGGGGCCTACCGGTCTTCCAAGTGATCCAATTCCAACAACCTATATTTATCAAAGTAGATCGTTGTGTCACGTCGTTTGAAATTATTCGAAATGATTTATTTTTTAGCACATCAAAGTAGATCGTTGAGTCACGTCGTTTGAATGATTTGAAATAAACTTTTTTCCGCATATCAAAGTATAGATCGTTGAGTCACATCGTTTGAATGATTTGAAATGATTTTTTTTTTAGCAATCACTATCTTTCAAGGAGTTTCGAATTATTTGAAAAATGTTCAACTCTTACTATCTAATATGAGAAGTTTATTTTGTAATCAGAGAAATCCTTTAACTGAAGCCAATTACCTGAACATTGCCGGGACCAGCGACGCTTGTGCTCCAAGTCGTACCGGATGTCGCTGTCGATGCTGCTACTTGTTGAGCCTGAACTTGCTGCTGCTGCTGCTGCTGCTGTTGTTGTTGTTGTTGTTGTTGTTGTTGTTGTTGCTGCTGTTGGTGTTGCTGTTGTTGTTGCTGTTGTTGTTGTATAACTTGCTGTACGACTTGCTGAACTTGCTGCTGTTGTGCTTCAGCGACCTGTTGCTGCTGTACAACCTGTTGCTGCGTCTGATGCTGTACGACTTGTTGCTGAGCCTGCTGTTGCGCTACTTGCTGCGCTACGTGCTGAGCAACTTGTTGGCCCTGTAAACCTTGCAACTGTGGTAAATTTGCTATTTGTACCTGTTGTATTTGTCCATTCGGCGTTATGATCTGTGCCATTTGTGGCATTTGCTGAAACGATAAAAAAAAAAAAAAAAAAGGGACGATCATTCATTGGCATCGTTGATTCATTAAATGATAATATTTATGGTGAAATTTTGTCTCAATGACTCACTTGCGTTATCTGCGGTATCATCTGTGTCGCACCCATATTAAATACGCTGGACAATGCCTGAATGGGAAAGTGAACAGTTTGATAAACCGTCTGACCATTACCAGCGTTTACCGGGACTTGTACCGGTACAGTTTGTTGAAGATGTTGCATAGGAAATTGCAGCGGTCTGACTTGAACACTCTGACCTGAAACATCGATGGTAGCCTTGGAATCTGCCCGTTTGTTTTAGATTTCAGGCGAAGAAAAGGCAGTGGTTAATTGGTGAAAAGCGTGGCATGAAGAGTGTTAGTAATGTTAATTTAGCGGAGCTCTTCGTCATATGTCTCGCACACCGAGAAATTGTGTAGGGAAGAGTTGATATAGTCGATATATCCAAGATATACTTTTTATGAACTGGCAAAGAGAGAGAAATTATCACCTGTTGGATGTCGAACCGTTTGACTGTCGACGTTCTGGATAATGAAAGTTGGAAATGAATGAGGTGCTCTTAAAAGACTGACTAGACGTGGATTCAAGATTTTTCAGCCAAAATAGTTTCTGTGAATAAATTTACCAAAAAAAAAAAATCGAGAATGCGAGGGAAAGGCACACACTGGAATTGTCTTGAGGTAAGAAAGTGCTCCGATGGAAATCAAATATATTCGAGATAGAGAACATTTTGTTGTTTATGTATCAGAAATACATTTTAAATATACTTTAGACATATTTCATACATACAACTTTTTGTTCAATAACAATTTATTGTTTTGTCGTATATTCAATGCATCTAAGATATACTTTTTGTCCATGGGACTGACAGATGGAGAGCGGGAGAGAGGGAGAGAGAGAAATAAATTATCACCTGTTGGAAGTTGAACTGTTTGACCACCAATGTTCTGTATAATCGATGTTGGAAATACTTGAGGTGCCCTTATGAGACTGACCGGATGTGGCGTTATTATTGTTTGGCCATTCGCTAGCTGAACCTGCTGACCACCTGCAGTGGTAAATTGCATTGCTGGTTGTGCCTGGTGATGAGCACTGGTCGCTGACATCGCTGAAGATGGTATAAAAAGAGCTTCCTGACCATCGATATTGACCGTTTGCATCTGCGGTATAACACTGTAGCTGAGCTGCTGCTGTTGGGGTTGTTGCTGCTGTTGACTCTGTTGCTGAGCCTGTTGTTGCTGTTGTTGATTTTGATGCTGTTGCTGATGCTGTTGATGCTGCTGTAACGCAGCTTGATTGCTGATCAACTGGGCACCCTTTGTGGATACAAAAAAAAATCATACAGAATTGTTATTATGATCAAATGAATTATTTTACTAGAAAAAACTACACAGTAGAACTTTTGATAAGTTAATCATTTGAGACTGATTAATTGCCTCAAGCTAAATTTCGTTCAACATTACAAAATTTTCATCTTCCAAGCGGTAGAATTTATAAGTTTCATCAAATTATCAAATCAAGAAAAATCAATTCATGCGAAATAAGATTTTAATAAGTGAACAAACGTACGCTGCATGCTCGGATTAAAAATAATAATAATATTTTTTAAAAAAAGTATATCTGCAATTACCTGCAAAAATTGTTGTTGCAATGCCTGAACAGAAATTGTCTGGGTTCTCTGCTGTTCATGCTGCTGCTGTTGTGCCGCCTGAAGTGGCATAAAATTCTGAAGTTGCTGCAACGTGATAACTTGCGGTTGCTGATGCTGATGAATCTGCTGTTGTTGAACATCTTGCTGATGATGTTGTTGCTGGTGCTGATGATGCGCCTGTTGCTGTTGCAACTGTTGCAATACATTTGCACTGACAAAGCGAATTTGCGGCTGTGCTAATTGTTGCTGCTCCAACTGTTGCTGCTGTTGTTCCTCCTGCTGAGTTTGATTTTGCAACTGTTCGTGATGGTCCTCTATCTCATCCTGTAAAATAAAAACAATATGTAGCACTCTGTATGAATCATTGCTATTAAATTTTCCATGATTATGGCAATCAAAATTGTACACGCTCATGAAATAATGAGCCAAGTTCTATACATTTACAATAATGGCAAATCAAGTTTTTTGCCTCGTCAATGAGGCCCTGAGTGCCGTTTCTGGCATCCGCACTTTCATAGTGGCAGAGTTCACGTGCAAACGTTTGGCTCACCACCGAATAATATGGAAAACGTAGCTTTTATGTGGATAAACATTTTTCTCTCTCTCTCTCTCCATCTCGCTATAGATGAAATCGCACCCTTCGTCGTGAACGCCAGGAAACATGCATTTTTCTAGTTTTTTTTTTTCAGATAAAAATGATTTTTCTTTTTTCAAATTTCCCGCTTGTATCGCCAAGCAGGAAATACAACTTGAGTGAGTTTTCCAGTTCCCTTTATGGCATTTCATCGCACTGAAAGAGTATATGAAAAAGCTCGAAGACAGCAGTATGTTCGATCTCATCCAGTTTTTCGTGATGATGTTTTACAATAGACAGGATGGAGAAATGTCTTCGTGCTTCAAAAAGCATCGTTTACGTTTCTTTTAATGTTTTGTTTTTGAACATAAGCTAAAAAAAAAAAAAAAAATAACCAATAACGACAGAGAAAAAAAAACAAAATTATGATTTCAGGGTCAAGGATTCGAATCGAATGATGAGAAATAAATAAAAAGGAAGACGAAAAGATAGAAAACTTTTTTTTTGAGGTTGGAAAAAACTTCGCAGACACGTGCGAAAGGCGAGAATTCTGGAAGCGTCACAAAGTTGAGGCCCAGCCTCGCGGAACCGGCACGAGGACCGCCTCTCTACGCCCCTGAACGTGGTGCCCCACCCGCGGAATGCTTTAGTACCCCAGCATGTTGCATTTCCTTGCAGCTGTCCGAGATTGTATACACAGTGACGAGTTAATGCCACAAGGGCGTATTTGGGCCGGCGATAAGCATGGTTTAAGCGCTTTTCTGGATTTGGCCCATTGGTGTGAATCGTTTCGGTGTGTACTTTGAGTTAGAATGGTATGAGCGCCAACGAAGTGGCGTCAACACACTCTCGCAATATAATGGGCCAAACTCGTTACAGTTGGTAGTGATGGAGTGAAAGAGAGAGAGAGAGAGAGAGAGAGAGAGAGAGAGAGAGAGAGAGAGAGAGAGAGAGAGAGAGAAAGGCAAAAAGGGACATTCGCGAACAGATCGAGAGAAGCGCCACACCCGCCCACTCGCGTGGCTCACGCGCGCTGCCCCCCTCGAGCGCGATATTATATGCCGCGCAAGAACGAGGCCTCTCTCGGTCGTCGCGGTTCCAGCCTCCACCCACTTTTGTGCTCGGAGACTCCACCTAACAGCGCGCGATACCCATAGCACGTGCTTACTATCCTCTCTCTCTCTCTTTCTCTTTCCCCGTTCTCGATCTCTCGTCCTTGCACACACATACGCACACCTTGGCGGGCCCTGCTCCGCGAAGATCACAGACTATCCCCCACCCTGCCTCTAGAAGCTAGCGCGAGAGAGAGAGAGAGAGCGACGCGCGTTTCTGTCAGTTGAAAACGCGGTTTTAAGATATTCTCCCGCGGGTTTGTAGTTACAATCGAACGCTCGTAGTCACCGTATTGTTTTTAGTCTCATATTCTTCGTGTTATTTTAACAAATTTTCACACTAATCTAATGTATCAGAGGTGTATTTACCTTGGGTTCTAGGGGGATCTTCGTATCGGCCATAGCCCAAAGCTGCGTTGCCCAGGGCTGCCTCCTGTCGTTCCAGAGAGAGAGAGAGAGAGAGAGAGAGAGAGAGTGGAGAGAGCCTCTCGTTCTCGTTCAGTCAATTCCCCCAATAATTCGTGACGTTTCTCTCTTCCGTGCTGTTTGTTGTAACTACGCTAGTTGGATGTTTCAACTTATAAAAATACGTGTTTTTTTTTTTTTTTTAATATTTTTAATGATCATTCACGGTGTTTAGCAAACTGTGACCGTAAACGGCGTCGTACCATCGTTCGAGCGAAACATTCCACTCAAGTAGTATATCCAAGCGTTTGGTATACACGCGTCCCGAAGAGACCGCCTCGACGATACATTCGCTTTCGAAGAGGAACGAAACAAGGACGCTTCACACGATCTTAGATTACGTATATGTATGTCCACTCTATACACACGGCGTGTGTGTGTGTACACTATGCTATATAGATATACATATATGATATTTGTGCGCCTGCGCACTACAGTTCACGTGCTATATACGTTGGATTCGAGACCTGTGTGGATAGCAACACTGTACGTTTCATTCGTTGCACTGTAATTTGTTTCTCGATCGATATAATATATTTGCTATGTATTATACACATATATGTAAGATAATTTACTTGCTGTACGCAAGTTGAAACGTTTTTTTATATCATAGCAGAGTTTGCTATTTTTTTTCTGTGCCACGATTCGTGCACTGACGCGCACTCACTCGCTCCTACTGTTTCTCTTTTCGGTGTACGAGTACGAGCGGTGGCGCAGGCGCGTTTCTCCCACTCCAGTGTCTATATCTACCGCGAGAGGGACAGTTTACAATCTACATGAGCGTATTCTCTCAATGAGCACACGGTCAACACCACAAACGCCCGAGAGAAAGACAGAGACGGCGGAGAGGACAGATTTTTTTTTCCGTTTTCTTCTTCCACGATGTTTTTCTATGATTTTGAAGAGCCTGAGAGTTCTCTGTAGGTAGAAAGCCTGTGTGTGCGAACCTCTCTCGTCGCTGAGAGAGAGAGAGCCGGATGAAAACAATCTCAAATCGCTCGTAAAAGCGTGTACAACACAAAGCGCGGGTTAGTCGAAAGCATACACACGCCCAGTTGAGCGAAAGCAACGCGCGGACACGGGGGAGAGGATGCGATAGAGTGCGGAGCCAGGAAACTTTCCCACCGTGTGTCAAAATCACCGAACGTAGAGAAGATAGGCGTCCGCGAGGCGTATACGCGATATCCGCGCACTCTTCGGGAGCTCAAGGTCCGCCTGTAATGCTTTTTCACTGTGTGTACCAACTAACCACACACAGATATATATATATATATATATATGTATAATAGATGCACACACAAAACGGGCACGACACGTTAGAACGAGAGCTCGTAAAACGTGCGGTAGACTAGCCCGTAACCAACTGATTCGGTAGTGGGGCGGTGCGCGCGACGCCACTGACGTTCCCCCGAGTTTCAATATACCAGTTTGGACGTAGTTGACGAAGCTCGCATGTCCTTCCATTGGTCGGTGAACGTAACTACGGTCCGGCCTCGGTTTAGCAGGGGCGTACGCGGGGGCTGCTCTTTGCCTTGCCGCCCACCCTGTTAAACAAGAGGGGCCCCAGGAGAGAGCACCCTTCTTCTCCCCTTTTGGCACATACGTGTATACCTATAGATAGCTATTATATAGACTATTTCGGAGTGGAACGAACGCGTGTTCCGCGGCAGCGTCTTCAATATGTGTTTGGGCGCGCATGCGCGCGCGCGCCCCTCTTCACAAAACCCGCCGAATATTTGATCCAGCATCCCCAGCAAAAGATTGAGAACGCTCAAACTGTTGAAAATAACGCACGTGCGCACGGGCTTCGCACCTAAAAAGGGGGGAGGAGCCCGTCGCCAACGCCCCTTCATGGGTTTACTTTGTTTCGAATTTTCACCGTGTGTGCAGCATCTGCGCCAAAATCGAGAAAATATGGTCCAGACAGTCTAGCCGTACGCAGTTGAAGAGAAACTATGGGACATTTTTGTTCATTCGGCACTCTCACTCTCTGTTCAAATGACGCGTGGAGCTTCTAAACTCTCCATATACAACTGCATTCCTTCGATCTTCTGTGTTCCTAGAAAAAAACTAGTACTGTATAGTGCGAATTTTACTATTGCGAATATTACTATATATATTTTCAGTACGTTTCAGATAAACCCTGGACGTGTTCCTTTGTTGATTTTACTGGAAAAAAAAAATCTATAGTTACGCGTCACGTATACTATACATTTCCAGCGCGTTTCAATAAGAAAAAAAGCGTCAACGGAACCGACCCTTTCCCCCAATATATAAAATCGTATTAGAAAGTTCGGTGGGTTCGAGAATTTGTAAATTTTGTAAAATGATAACCACTAAATTGATCCGGGTAACGATCGAAAAACGTGGATATGAGCAGTTCCTCGTTTCTCCCTTCCCCCGCCATGCATAGACCAAAGCGTTTCTACCTGAGTGCTGTTTCGAAGATTTTCTAGGCCATACGCCGGCATTGGCGTAGCCAGCGCTACAGTAATGAAAGCGGAATTATGTTGTTACTACTCCGTTTTTTTTACCATCTATCGACTGTACAGATTTTTGCAAAGTGTGAATGGCATATAAGAACGCATAGTAGAGAGATAGTGCGCGTATATTTTTTTTATGTATATATACATAATTGCGTTTTTTTTTAAATCTTTCTAGTCATCGTTTTTTGTATGTTTTTTTCGAATTGATACATTAAATAAATTAATTGAAAAAAAATCGACACGATGATATATATATATATATATATATATATATATATAGATTCGAAAAAAAAATTGTGACAAATGCGTGTTCGATGAGATTATGTACACATTCAATTTACTATATATCGAATAAAAATGATTTCGTATGTATTAATATCGATTGAAATTCGTGCGTTTGAAGTTTCTCCTGTGTGCCTGGTACAAATACACGAACGAAACGATGAAATTTTGTATGAATGTTTTTTTTTTTTCATTTCTTTAGATTGATTGCGGTCGACTAAGTTGTCCGGCACGCGCAAAATAATTTGATAAAAGTTACTCGGAGTAACAAAGAAACGAGAGTCAATATATTGTTAAAAAAAAAATATTGAATTCGCGTCGCGATCAGTGTTCGTTCGTTGGCTATCGCGTGGCCCGGAAATTCAAGGATCAAGCGCGGGTTTCACCCGAAGCTTTGTACGCTTGCTTTGACGAGATCGCCAAGTTACATATTTTCGCGAATTTTTGAATAAGACAAAAAAAGACGAAAAAAATTGTTCCTACAATAAATAAATCGTGAGGGGTAAATTAGCTAGGAGGGGGACATAGATACACTTTTAAAGTACGATGCTTCATCATGACTCGGCACGCATTTCACTGGAGCTCTTGTTCTTCTTATTTTTTTGTTTTTTTTTTTTTTTGTTTTGTTTACTTGTTTGTTTTTCCCTCTTTTCTTGATTTCTTTTCTTCTTTACAGTCCACCGCCAGATCTCTCAACGCTGATTTTCTTCTTGAGTACGTCCTTCTCGTGTTGGGCTTCTTCCATCTCAGCCATTCGTGCGAAACGCGAGTACGCCACGTGACCAGATTTTATCGCGGACATCATCTGAATAAAAAAGAAAAAGAAAGAAAAAAAATTAGATATTTCTTGCGAAAACAATCGAGTATCGTGCGGAAATCTCCACCGGTTTATTTCAGTGTTGCACAAAATTATTGAAATGTTTTGTGCATTATCGATGATTCGTCAAATTCAATTTTTTTTTTTTTGCTTTGTATCATTAATTATATCCCAAATTTATCGAAGATTTTCCATTCCATCTTTGATAATAAGTAAAGTTTTATGACTCTTTGTTTTTGCCACGAAAAATCCAGGAAATGCAATAAACATGATTTTTTTGCAATAATTTATCAAATTCGATCGATGATACACAAAAATGGTTGGAATTTTTTGGCGTATCATAGGTCAGCGGCAGATTGTCATAATGTTATATAAAAGTTTACTTATAGCGTTTTTCACTGATAATTTCAGTGGATGATGTTACATTTAAAACGAAGATTCAGTGACCATTTAATGTATATTTGTCTCACTTGATCTCATTGGAAAAACTCGACACTCTGTGCACATGAGTGAAAAACGCTATTGGAAAAAATGTTTCGGAGTTCTCGAGGGGTCCAATCAGCGACACGGATCTCTCACAATGGATCTTTCGCTCACTATCGATGATAAAATAGCGACTAAACATGCCAGGCGAGAAAAACAATTCATTAAAAGACAAAAGTACGAGATAGCAAGACTCGCTACAGTTTGTGATGAGCTTAAACGAGTGAAGTTTGTGTCTTTTGTTGTTGTTTTTTTTTTTTTAGAATGAATTGTCGGATCAACCATTTCGACGTTAGAAGCGCATTCGCGTGTTTTGAGTTTGAAAATTCGAACTACTGATAGAGTAACTTTTGTTGCACGATTGCAAGTATAATGACGAGAGTGTGTTTTTGCAATGTTAATGCAGTTCAATTGATATGCATCGAGCAAACATTAAAATAAGAGTGTTTGTGTTAAATTGCTTTGTGTATCATTGGTCATATTAGCAAAATTAATAATGAAAAAAAAAAAAAAGAAAATATTAAAAACGAGCGATTAATGCAATACGAGAAGATGCGATGCATTTGAAGAAGAAAATAAATTCAAGTGGATAAGTTATTTTCGTTTGGCAAACAAACAAAACGGAACAAGAAAAAAACAAAAAACAAAAAATTCTTCGAAACGTTTGCTAAAAGGTGTGTCCGACAGACCTGAAGATATTCGTCCAGTTCGACCTGACCGTTCATATTAGTGTCGATTTCACGAAGAATTTCGTGAAGTTCCTCACCCGGAACGTCCTTGTCGCCAAAGAGCTATATTCGAAAAGCAGAAAAATACGAATCGATTAATATGGTCATAGGTGCAAATTACCTGAAGATAATCCGGCAGCTCCATCTGTCCGTTGTAGCTGAGATCGATTTCGCTCAGTAAGCAGTGAAGCTCATTTTCCTTGAGTTTTATGCCAAGAGCCTGAATTACAATTGAAAAATAAGAATAAAGATAAAATAAATAAATAAAACTATGATTAGATTGACAATTAAGAATGCCTGAAAATTACCGATTGTATCGTGAAAATTTCGCTACGATTCTAAGATCATTTTTTTTTTTCTAATATATACTTTTCATTATTTTTTTGGACAAACTCAATTTTTTTTCCTTCAGACCTTAAGTCCTCGTCTTATGTCGTTGATGGAAACGTATCCCTTGCGATCCTTGTCGATAATTTGGAAGCGCTTAATGTACAATTGTATTTCATCCTTGGTGAGATTGATCGGTATTTTGTCGCGAGATGCACGATTCACCATTTGTCCCATTTCATTGGCCAAAAATTCACTGGCCTCTTTGTGCTGTTTCTTCTGTTCCTCGTCGGACCAGTGAAGTTCCTCGGCCATGATATCGATTATACCGGGAAGAGCCTCGTTCGCGGCTTGAACGTTGAGAAAAGCGAGCCTGAGACGACGTGCGATCATGTCAATTGCAGTTCTGGCGTATTCGCGACATCCGTAACGAATCTAAAAAAAAAAAAAACATCGACATTAATATCGTTAATTGGGCATAAAATGTGAAGAATTTGGTAATAAACGCGAGCGGCGTACCTCAGCGTCAATGTACGGGAATTCCTGATGAACTTTTTTGCCAATAATTGGCCATCGTTTGCCCGTGAGTGAGGCCATTTTTGCAACAGCGAAGGCGCGATCGCCATAACTTTTGGCCAAATGTTGAGCGACCTCGCATTCCAGACCAAAATCTTGTACCAGACGAATGTACATCGTGGGACTCCATCCATGAGCTCCCTCCAAGAGCATACCGTCTGTTTGACACTCGGCCTTTGGCTCGAGATGGCACGCTGACGAAAACAATAAAAAAAAAATTATACTTCAGGTAAAAAATTAAGAAATGCGAAAAAAAAAATACAGAAAATTTGTTGTTGCCTGAGTGTGAAAAATTCATACGATTCGCAACAAGTAATTTTTGTCATGCTTCATTTAGAAGTATCAAGCATCACGGGAAAAAAATTTTGTCCCAATTTTCTCGAAGACGGTCGACTATTTGAGATAAATATGAGAACAGCAAATTGCAAAATCGTTAAATCCAGTTTGTCGTTATCTTCTTTTGTCCGGAAGATTAACAGTTTTGGAGAAAATGGGTGTTTTTTTGACCGACTGTGTCGTTATATATGGTCTCAGGATCGTTTGAATCGATACACGATTGCGTTTGCGAGATAAGACATGAGTACAAACCATCGATGGCAGCGTCAACGGCTTCCTGAGCCATGGCACGGTAAGTCGTCCATTTGCCACCGGCAATCGTGATAAGATTCGTCGGGCTGACGTGAACTATGTGATTTCGTGCCAGCGATTGTGTATTTGGCTTGTTGGGATCAGAGACGAGTGGCCGAATGCCGCTCCATGCCGAGAGAACATCGCCACGACGAACCTCAACGTCAGGATTGAGGTAATTCTTGACCTCCTGAAGAATAAACATAATCTCATCCTCGGTTGGTCGTGGATTATGGGTCACCTGACACGGTAGATCTGTCGTGCCGGCGATTGTTTGTTTCTGCCATGGTAAAAAGAAGATGACACGACCGTCACTCGTCGCTGGATCGAGAAGACCCATTTGATCGGGACTGTAATAACCGGGAAGAACAATGTGAACGCCCGACGATGGACAACAAATTTCCTTTACGCTGTCATCGTCCATTTTACGAATACTGTCGGTAAATGGTCCAGTCGCGTTGATAATTGCCTTTGCCTTGACATCCCATTCCTCGCCAGACAGCTCGTCACGTAGATGAGCACCAACGAGAACTCGTTTTCCATCCTTAACACATTAAACCGCACTTATAGCTTCTTTAATGCAAACCTCACCCACACACGAACGAGAAACGTCTTTAACCCTTTGCAGCACGGTGGCATCGTGGAGTGCCTGCCACCTTTCCCAAAATCATTATCTGAGTAATTGCTGTAGTTTTCACTCAATTTTCGAACATTCTTTTGTGTTTTAGTATCAGTTATATATTCAAGAATAAGAATCGATGTGCAATAATTCGAAATCATGGATGGATTTTGTTTATACAAATAAACAAACATTGAAAAATTTCTGCATGTAAGGAAAAATGTATGCTTCAAAGGGTTAAAGTCGTTAGTATCAACGTTTAAAATTTTTTTTTTTTTTTTCGCGCCCAACACAGGCGAATTGTTTGCTATCAAACGTACTCTGTCGAGACCCTTCAGTAGATTGACCACCGTCACATGATTAGCCACAGTCGCACCGAGCCGAGAGGCCGTCAATGCTATGGCCAAATTCATTCTCGCATCGTCTTGCTGTCCTGTGTGATAAGAAAAATTTCCCTTTTTGTTTCAAGTTTACATATTTTTGCATACAATCGGAATGGAAGTGAAGAATAAATAGTGGACGTTGAAATAATCGTCGGCATGAATTTTGTTTTTTTTTTGCGAAAACGAGATTTCATCGAATCGATTATAAAAAAAAAATCTGCTTGAAAATTACTTGATAGTTCTTACTGTAAAATTCTGTAAGATTTTTATAGATGATTAAAAGAAAAAAAAAAATACTGTATTTGTTCTACACACTCTGAGATCGAACTCTGGTGTCAATTTTTCATGGATATTATAATTATAGCGGAAATTGAGTCTGCATCGTGATAAATTTCATACATAACTTACCATCGTAATAGACAATGGCACCTGTGAGTTTGTCACCCTTTAGCATGGGAAAGAGTTCGAGTGCGTTAGATTTGCTGAGATAGTATGATGATTTTACGGTTTTGCTGCCAGCAACAAGATCGTACATTTTAATGCCAAACCAGTAATAAGGTATCTGCCACCATCTATGGAGGAAAAAGTTTTGAATCATAATGAGATCAAGAATAAGAAAAAAAAAAAAAAAAGAAAAAAACATTGCTTCGTTGGCATGGAAAATCACAATAGCATTTTTTTTCTGCCGATACAAAGATTTGTACATACGTGTAGACAGGTAGCATAATGGGAAGGGGATGAGCTAAGTGAGGTGCACTGTGGAGCATTGCAGCTCTCTCGTGAAGTGCCTCCTTCACCATTTTATATTGTTCAACGTCGACTTGCATTATAGCTTTTTGTAGATATCTCACACCACCGTGAATCAATTTTGTACTACGCGACGATGTGCCCGATGCAAAATCATCACCCTCAATCAGTGCTGTTTTAAGACCTGAAATGATATCAGAAAATTATTATCAGAAAATTATTAAAATTATTATTATCTTTGATATAAAACAATTTCGCATTTTTTTGCCTATCAACTTTTTTAACTTGTATTATATTTTATCAACCGTCTATGAGTCAAAAGACTCCTAAGTAGACAAAAATCAATATAAATAGTAAAAATGACCTCTCGTGCAAGCATCTAAAGCGCAACCAGATCCAGTCGCGCCACCTCCTACAATGAGAACATCATATTCCTGGTTTTTCAGGGCTTTCACCTGCTCCTCCCTCGTGGGCAGAGGTCTTTTTACTGGCTTGACAAATTCTTTCTCAGCAAATACCTGTGAGATAAAAATATAAAGAAAAATTGTATGAATTTTTTTTCAACCGGCAAATTTATTGTCTTGATTGGACAAAAAAAAGGTGAAAAAAAATTCTTACAGTTGGGTCGGACAACATTAAATAGGATGAGAGGGCACCTGCTCCGACAGCACTGGCGCCTGCGGCGAGGTATCTAAGCGACGCCATCCTCAGTCCCTGGTGATTAATAGTCTTTCTTCTTTAGGCCTGCAATAAAAATGACATGAAATGAAATGGAAAAAAAAAAAAAAAAAAAAAAAAAAAGTCTGTCGTCAGACTCGATCGGTTCGAGGTGGTAAAAAGTATGGCATCACCACTCATACTTGACAATGAGTGTCAGCGTGATGCAACAAGCATCTACGGCTGGTCTGTACTGACTATATGTATCATTATATATATATATATATATATATACATATTGAATGATTAGGCCAGCATTAGAACATTACAAGCTTGCACATACTAGAGATGCTAAATTGGTACTGTACACATTGTATAACTTGTTAAGCGTGTAGAAATAGTTTGCGAAATGATCACACACCTGGTACTGGCCGAGTGAAAAAATACAAACGTGCTTGAACTTTTTGGCAAATGATTGAATTGTTTTTATCGACATTTTAAGGATGCTTTACGTGCAAGGTTAAAAACTAAAAGATTCAATGAGAGTTTTAGTGTGTTTTGCGATAAGAATTTGCCAAAAAATGACCTGATTGAAAATTCGATGAAAATTAATTTTAATACTTAGACCGTACCATTTGGATTATTTTTGTGTGAGCCAATTCGTCAATAGTTATCACGCATCCGGTGTAATATATTATATATATATTACACCGGATACATATATAATAAAAATCATATTGAAATTTCAGAAATTTGAGATTTTTTTAGATACCATTATAATAGAAGGTACAAAGACAGTATATGAATTTTTATACGTTCTTTCTAACACGTGAATTTAGTGAAAAATGTGATGGAGAAAAATATGACTTGGGTCTATGGTTTGAGGGTACCAAAAATACCAATACCGGAGAATGGATAAGTAATAAAATTTGGAAATTGAAATTTGCACAATGCTTCCTCGTAATCTCCTGTGATCCGGAAAGCCTCCCTTTATGGGCCTCTGATTTTTTTCCTTCTCGTAGAGGAAGCTCAGTAAATAAGTGAAAATAACGAGGAAGTAATATGCAAGATTCAATTTGCAGGTTTTTCAACTACATTCCACTTAGATATTATGAGATTTCTCTGCGTTTGTTAATTCTCCAAATTTTTCCATCAATTCACAAATTCCATAAAATAAAAATCTTTTGGTTAATTTTTAATCATCGTCGAGCATCACTTTATTTGTAGAAAAATTCTTATATTGATTCTGCGAAGTTTAGAGATCGAGATGATGGCTTAAATTTGTCGAAAAATTCATCATCACATAAAATATGAACAATTCGACGGATACTTTTCGAACTCAGTACCTTTTTGATTAAATGATGTGAAAAGTTTCAGCACAATAGCTCAAAAATTGCTCAAGTCACAGAGCAAATATTTTTCAAAATTTTCAAGTGTCTGTGAAACTTTTATTTTCCTATCAATGTCAACGAAACTGATATATTATATATAACATATGGGTATATATTATATACTCTATATGAGTATATATTACTACTATAGTATATGGGTATATATTATGTACACTATGTGAGTATATATTACCACTATAGTATATGAGTATATATAATATATGATATTATATATAATATATGTGTACTGACGCCCATTTGATATATCAAAGAGACGTTAGTACTTTATTGTTAGATATGTGCAAAAGTTAACCTTTGGCTTAAGCTTTTCTCGAGGTAGGAAGATATGATTTTTTTTGCATATACATCAACAACTGCCCCACACGCACACATCCATCCCGACATTTTTTCTTGACAGGTTTTCTCGAAGTTCTTCAACATTTTAATTAAAGATTCTGCAATTAAAAACTGATTTTTTTCTCAATAAAACCAAAACTTCTTCTATGAGAAAGAAAAAATATAGAAAATGTTTAAATTATATTGATGAATGAAAAAATATTAGATTCTTTAACTTTTGTATGAGAACTTTTTATTTTTCAACCAGTAACATTCTAACGATTCTTATTAAGTAAATTGCATGTATGTGCCGATAAAAAGCATCAACACGTAATAATCTTTAAGGTAATGCGAAATACTGACGCATGGTAAAACAGATTTGTAATCCATTTTTTTTTCAACCGCGCTCCAATATTCGAAAAAATGAATTCGCCCGATCTACTTCTTTTCTGAAATGTGAAAGCACTTAAAAAAAAAAGTGAAATAATTTTATTAAGTATATTGGAAATTTCTCATCACCTCAAAAGTAATCGCGAGAAAGAAAAAAAATCGGTAAAATCGCGATAATCGTCACGGTACGAGCGTTCATTACTTTGGAGTGTTGAAATTCAACCGGAAGTGAAAAAAAAAACTGATAAAAAAATCCTATGACAGATTATTTAATTTTTACGGAAATGATTGTAAATATTGAAGATAAATAGCTAATTCAATATTGTAATGTATGTGTATGAATTTTATTATATGCCAGCATTTTATTCATACAAAGCTTATCTGTGATCGTTGTATATTAAATCGTTCAAACAAAAACTAATTCTTTTTTTTCTCTTTCAATAATGGGACTCAAAAAATTGTTCCGCCACAAATAAAACAGATTTTGTTATTATCGACTTTTGATCTGTAACTCGATTGGTTTGTTCTTGTTGCTCACTCTTTTGTGCTTTGCACTTTGCGTGATTTTTCTTTACTATATATATATATATATATATATATATATATGGCAAAAGTGTAGAAAGTGCAGAAATCACGAACTGAGCTTATGATAGCGATCATATATATCACATATTACACACATATATATATATATATGTAGATATCATGCTCGTTTAGTGAAGTGAATGATTTTTTTTTCCTAAACCACGAGATAAGAGTAAAGTAAACGAGTGTAAGTCCCGCAGAGGTATATGCGCGCGTTGGATGAAACACGCGACCGCAAGTGGTGTAGTGTGTGACACACCATCTGGTGAGACCTTGGCAGCGACACCGAGAGCACGTGGAATTGCGTAATTTGACGCTCTCCCGGAACGTGTGAGACGATCACAATGCCAAATCTCCCAAAGTACTTTGCAAAGTTCTATCATGCTGATAACGCGTAAAAAAATCATAGTGGGGAGGGGGGGGGGGGGGGGGGAGTGAAGAGAATAAAAGAAATTCAAATTTCCGTTTGATATTTCACTACAAACACATACGCATGTTTTAATGTGCATACGCAAAATACCCGGCAAACTCTAGTCGCAATGGCGCCAATTTCAAACGGATGCAGGATTCATACGTTTGTATCGTTCTTTTTACTCCCTCTCATTCGCAAATTCCAACATTTCCGTGTAAAAATCCACGTGTATTTATAAACCAAATTGAAAAGCTACAAGGAGAGCAAGTAACGCGGTGACGGTGAGCGCGAGAAAGATATTTTGTATTTTCAGGTTTGCCAGCCGGTAAAATTCGGATCGCCGGGGGCCGTGTTATATAGATATGTATATATGCATAATGTGCGTATATATTCATACGCACGAACGAGACAATTCAAAGTCGTGTCCCGTGTGACGCAACCCGTTAGAGGGTTTAAAATAAGAATCAAGCCCGTGCGCCAAATGCCTTCAAATGTCACTCACACATCGCAAACGATCTCGTGATTCGTTGACATTAATTCAGGCTATGTGCCTGGGAAGACCGGAGTTTCATGATATACAATATTTTATATATATATATACATATATATATATGTATGGTAAGTATGTCGATTCGCATATATAACATTATTCGCAAAGAAAGGAAATTACAAATATGTTGAGATACATGAAATACACGCAAACTAATGTGGTGGCGTGACATGCAGACGTGAACTGTGCAGATTGGTATTTACGAGGTGTGGGCGCGAAATGATGGAGAAATAATGAGAAAAAAAAACCGAATAAATGAAAAATAAACATCAACAATGGGTGAATTCTTTTAATGCTTTTTCTTACTGGAAAAAAAAAAGAATCCTATAGCATGAATCACAGACAGCCAGGTAATCTTAAATAAGAAAGAGAGCATTCAAGGAAACCACCCAATGTAGGCTTCTTTGGTGTTTCTTCTTCTTTTTTTTGTCACTGTAGAGCGCATAATCGACGAATCGAAAGTGAAATAGGGTTCGACAAGTCACGTTAATGTACAACGAAACACACACTCACCCCCGTACGTACTGTCATTCAATATTAGCACCTTTATTATTCTCTATCACCAACCCTCGCGTTAAACGAGTAATATTTATTAGTCAGGCGAATTGAGATCGTTCACACAATTACCGGCAATATTTTAAATCATGCACGTTATGTTTATTTTTTTGTTTTTACCGGAAAACCCGTGGGGCTCGGATGATACGCTGGCAGCCAAGCAACGAGAAAGCACATAACACACTAACTTAAAACGTTTCGCCGTACACGAATGACGGGCGTTTGCGCGAAAAAATCCAAGGCCGCGCGCGCGTTTCTTCGCCAAGAGGCTTGGATATGTAGTGGGAGTTTAGTACATACTTTTCGCCGGCAGGGTGAACGATACGCCTCCGCGTATCTTTGAAGCAACGGTGGCGCCAATTGTGCATTCGTGGACTACACGAGAACCACGGAAGCAACAGTTGCAAAGAAAAATCATTTTTTCTCTTTCAGTATTTTTTATAACAAAAAATTCACGCAGAAATGATTACTTACGTTTTTTTTTTTTTTTTTTTGTAGGTGAACTCGAATATATGAATCCATTTATTCATATACATGTATAATCTTCTCGTTCTCCATACATTGGATATGAAGACTCTCGTATTTTTTTTTTTACTTTTCTTCCTTTTTTTTTTTCATACTTTTGACAATTCAAATTATCCTGGTGCATTCTCTCTAGCACGAACATACACATTGCGCGAATATCGCACGCAAAAGTCAAATCAACCGGAATCGTTCGAACAACCGAAAAATTCTTCAGCTTGGTTCATGTATAAATTTTTCTTTTTTTTTTTTTGTTTAATCGACCACTGAGCGAGAGGCGAATATTTCGGATCGTTTGATGCCCGAGCGATTCCAGTTTTCTACTATATTAGGTGGGAAGTATCGGGGATAATGGGCAGGGACCGGGGAAGGGGTAATAACATGTAAAAAGTATATATTTGTCAATAGGTCTGGAATAATTTAAATCTGTTATAATAATATTTACTGACAATATCTTAATTTTTTTTGTTTCTTCCTCTTCATTATTCTTCTTCTTCTTCTTCTTTTTCTTTGATCTTAGAACTTATCGTAATGCTATACGCGGACCAGGATTACTACGGTCCATTATCTGGCAGATTCTGTAACATTAGAGACAAAACAAAGAGAGTACGTTACTTGCAATAATATCAAATTGCAAGTTTTTACATAAAGTCATTTGTTTTTATATTTTTAAAAAGAAAATAACGATTTGCTGCATTGAACAATTCGGCGGTTTACTGTTCTCATATTTTGCCCGAAAAATCAACTTTGTTCGAGACAAAATTGGGAACGGAAATTCAGGTATCTTTGTCGCACTCATAATGGCTCTCTTGGCATTGCACATCATCTTAAGGGTGACGTGATCGCAATATATTATGGAAAGTTTAGTTCATGAATTTTAATTATGAAATAAAATGAAAATTATTATGAAAAATTGAGTTCAACAACATGAACCACAAGGTTTTTCTTTAGCATAAAAATCTGTGTGTTTCCATTGAAGAGTTGTCGAAGAAAACTGTAACTAATGCTCTATTGAGAATCTTAATCGAGTATACTCGTATATTACTATACTTACACGTTTGTACAGAGCCGACTTTCTTTTCAGGATTAAGCCACGTACGTGTACACTTTTCTGTAGATATAGTAAAAAAAAAAAAAAAAACAAAAATCCATCAATTACAAATAATCGTGTTCAACGTTAGATAAACAATTTATGCACTCTACTTCGAGACTTACCTATCCTCGGGAGTTCGGGCCAAGTACTCGCGCTCAATCAAGCCTTCGATACGTTTCTTAATTATCACGGGCGAAGGCAAAAATCGGACCTTCAATTGCTCAGTCACTTCCGTGACGAGGATGTTGTGCTGTTATCAAAATGAAAAAAAAAATAATCACATCAAGTCTTATCATATCGGAATCTATTCGGTGCAAAAAAAATAAATAAATAAAATGAATTTTAAAAAAATGTATATCAACGTACAGCCATGCGTTTGCGAGCCTTCATGATTCGCACGATAGCAGCTTCGATCTCGTGTTTTCTATCCTCGTCGACCTTGTTTCGTGTCTCTCTTCTCTCAGGCTCGGATTCGCCTTTGGCTGCGACAGTCTGAATTTTCACCCTTTTAGAAATGAAAATCTTTGATTATTGCAATTTTTTTTCCTCCAGTAAAGTCGAATCGTGAAATTGGTTTCTTTTTCTGAGCAAGTTTTACCTGTGCAATTTGCTCGTAAAGCTGTCGTTTACGGAGAAACAATGAGAAGGCTCAATTTCTTTGGACCTCGGATGTTTTAGTAGAACCCTCTGTGCTGCTTTTCCCATCGCCAGAGACTGCAACGCTCTGACCAAATCCTTCACCGGAATATCCGTTTCGTTTTGTATCTCCTGTAGGTCGATGAAATCAATTGGGTATACTTGAAATGCATTGGCATCGTTTTTATGATTATTGAGATATTCACGCCAGTGTGATTAAAATATTGGATATCGTCAGAAAATCATATTTGCAAAAAAAAAAAGTATTCGTAGGTGTAATGATGAGAATTAAAATTTCTATAACTCACGAATGAATGTGAACTGATTTTTGTTTTTCATTAAATTTGCCGCAAGTGCTAAGATTTCATAGCAAGTTTAATTTTTTTTTTAAATTAATGCACAAATCATAAGAAAGCAAAGTTTAACTTTCAAAATTTGCCTTTTTCTTAATTGAATTTTAATTACTGAGAGTTTCTCGATTAAAGTTATATCGCATAAAAAATAGTTATAATCCATGAAAATTGAGACAAAGGTTCAGAAGTACAATCTGTTGATGGTCAAAAGCCAATATTTTATATGAAGTAAAAATGTTGAATAACACCTCATATCCCGGAATTTCTCGCAGCTTAAATTCTCGTAGCTTATAGAAGACAGTGGACTGTAATTCATTTTTTTTGGTCTTTGGTTGAAGTTTAGCAAAAAACACTCTCACTGGATGCAATTTTCAATTCTGCACAACGTAAGATTTCACATTGTTGCAAAATTTCGACGCACCTTCGAAAAATATTGTATCTAAAATTGAAGCTAACTGGATCAGCTGCATGGGACTTTTACCTTGCTTAAAATAATTCGTGAGAGATTCAACTGTATGCATTAAAAACTATCAGAACGAATAAATTTCGTAAGAAATAAAAAATAATAGTTACCACCTAATTTGTGCTATACATTTGTTTACCGAGTTTTTAATATTTTTTTGTCAGGGTTATGATTATTAAACCGCTGGTCCACACCATTTCTTGTCGCCACGTTGAAATATACAGTACGATCGGGTTTCTGGTGACCCAGGTGTAGACCCAAAGGGTTAAAAATCAATTTTGCCATGTATGTTTGATATGGTTGATTTTGTTTTCAAATTATAATCGTATCGAGTCTGCCTTTTCAACAAATTCAGGGGCGTCTGAATTTGTTGGCCTTTTGGTTGGAAATGTAATGTATGTATGGGTGTTGGGATAATGTATGGGTAAAGGGAATACTGAACGATTATCAATATCACAACACTAAGAGGCAAGAAGTGATTCGTGAGTCTTACCTCGTAAGTAAGTCTGTCTCTGTTGTTGAATAACATTAGAACACACATTTGGTACGTGGAAACTTGTATAATGTGTTTTCTCGCATTTGCGATGCAGCTACTACGCTGACTGAGAAGACTTCCGGTTGCGCTACCGCTACCATTGCTGATCGAGCTCGTCGATGAGGGTGTTTCCATGCCTGGTGTTCCATTGTCCTCTCTCCGAGGTCCATAAAAAACGGCATTGAGATCGGCCGAGCCCAATTGTGGCTGTAACGTCAATTGACGACCGGTGTGTTTGGCGAGATAAAAGCCACGAAATGTGTCAAAGGCATTTCGGGCTGCTAATGGTATGCTGCATTTAGGCGTAGCCGATTGAGTTGGCCAAAAACCGGTCGTCAGTACTCTCACACTGAGATCCACTCCATGAACGTTCATCTTCCCAAAATAAATGAGAAGAAAAAAAAAAAATTAAAAAAAAAAAAAAAAAAACGACGAAAAGAAGAAAAGGCGGAAGATTTCTCAGACTATTGACGATTGTTAATATTTTTACCATTGATGCGAAAACGTGATCTTTAAATTCGTCCATGATCGTATTGCTGACGGTTATGTCTTTGAACATGCCTTCGAGTTTCGATGTGAATTGACATCCGCATTCAGTCTGTATGAAAAATAAATGAAACAAAAATTTAATTCGCATCAATAATAATCGAGGCAAAATATTAAGTGTACAAATTAATTTCTTGGTTTCATTTTCGTCGATCTTGAAAACTATTTTAAATTAGAATATCTAAATGGGATTCGTCAGCTGCCCGATAAATGGCTTTAGGTCATCGAAAATTATGGAAACTATTTTATTGATGAAAAATCTTTCTTGAACTTTGATAAATAAATTTTGAACTTTACAAAAAAAAAGCAAGAAATTAACTTGTACACCTAATAAATAGCCTTTATTTCCAACTAGAGACTTAGATTCTCATTATGAGGCCATGAAGTCCTGCACAGGAATGAGCCAGGATGAGAATTGAAAGTTTTTTAAAAGTCAAGTGCCAGCTTCGATAAACCATGGCGGAACTTCAGGGCATTCATGAATAGAGAATTGAGGTCTCGCGAGGTTCATATAATCGTTTATGCTGTTGTGTGTATTAAGGAATTTTAAGTTCCCGACATGGTTTAACAGAGCGTATCCACTCACTTTGAAGAAATAAACGAAGATTATGAGGGACAAGAGGATATGGGAGAAGGACGCTAGAGTATTTTTTCTTTTTGGCTAGAATCAGTGATTTGGCGAAATGGTGGTTCCAGCTTAATCAAACGTCGACCGACCCTTTGTTTAAATCTCAGCATATCCATGTCACCGTTGAATGCACCCTGCGTCTGTTTAAAACTTTATTACTTAAAATATTCGCACGATGAGACACTTTGTTTTATCATTTTTTTACGTGGCTGCTTTTCAAGCGATTGTGGTGATTTTTTTTTCTCCCGTCTTCTCCAAGCTTCATAAGACGTAGAATTTTAAATTTACCTTCAATTTCATAATCATGTTCTTCTCACTGTCGTCCGAGACGGATTTATTCAGCAACAGGCGTTTGGCCAAATGTTGCTTGTAATAACGTTCAAAAACGTCCTTCTCTTGGAGAAATCTGAACAGTACCATAGTTTTGTCGAGTATACCTTCGATCTCTTGTTCCGTCATCTAAGATAATAATAATAACAATAAGAATAATAATAACAACAATACAGCGACATATTTACACGAATTTTGACAAAATCAAAGTTTTCACATTGATTTGTAAAGCTTACCCCTTTGACGCCTTTTTTGAGCTTGTCGTCGATAAACAACGATAAATATTCCGGACTCTTGGAATTGAGATTTAGAAAATATTCAAAATCCGAGACGATCATTTGTTTGAAAAGTTTGTCATTGTGGAAGGAATAGTGTAGAAAATGATCAAAGCGCTCTTTGAGATCTAGAAGATTTTGCACAAAGTGTACGGCGTTGGTTGTTGATTCTTGCTCCTCTTGGACCATAGCGCGTCCTTGTTCGCGCAAAAATTGCGAGACACAATCGCAAATGGTGCGCAAACCATCCGAGACACGTGAGAATAGCTTGTACATACAACCAAGATCGTCGGTCTTCAAGTTTTTGAGCATGTGGACGACTCCACTGTTTTCCATCTAAGTGCGCGCAATAAAATTCAAATAATCTTGATTATAAATATATTTCTTTTTAAATTGATTTTGCTCTGTTTTTATGATTTTTTTTCAGGATTTTTACGTCTGAAAAAAAAATTTAAATGCCTGTATCTAGGAAACGGCTGGACCAATTAGGCTCAAGCTTGGCTCACAAAGTGAGGAGAAAATTCCATTTATTTATTGCAATTTTCGTCCAAATATCTCATGCCATTCAGATTTTAATTGATGTCGAATTGAATGAATAAAAAAAAAACAGTCTGTGGTTGCTCTAACTTTCATAAATTTATTGAGCCAAAACTTTCTATATAAAGTCTGTGGCAGTAAGATGTTTGGTATTGAGTTTGACAAGAGTTTATAAAGCGGTTCAGATTTTATGAAACTGGATTTTTCAAAAAAATTGACTAATAAGCGGTATGTTGAATTAATCATTTAGATGGTTTATACTCGATTTGACGAAAAATTAATTAAGGTATTCTGATTTTATGGAATTTCGAGTGCATTGAAAAATTTGAATATTAATCAAATCAGAGCAAAATTCAAATAATCCAAGTGAAATGAACGGGAAAAAATAGTACAAATTGAAATGACTTTCTCCCATTTATAAAGCTTAAATTTCAAAATCGACTTGCTCATGAGGGTGCTTTGTGAACGGGGAGAAAGTGACGAGGAAGACATGTGCAAATTTAATTACGTATTTTATTCAATTTTTTTTTCATACCTCAACTATCGTCTTCATGTGTAACTTGATAAGTTCGACTTCGACAACCTCGACAATCCGTGATTCGGTCGATTCGTCCAAATAATGTTTTGCTCTCTCGGACTCCTCAGAGATTCTTGTCTCGACTTTCTTTATGTACACCGATGCACTGTTTTCTGCGAGGAATTTTTGTGATTCCATCTGTGAGTAAGAAATATTTTTTACATTGGTAATGAAATTATTATCTCATTGCAACAACGTACCCTATAGAATTCTGCACTCTGTTGCAAAAAAGGTTTCTCAAAATCTTCCTCATAGACCAAACGACTGTTGATGCCGAGCATCATCAACATTTGACAAGCGTTTTTAATTGCTATACGATCAACGACTTCGCCCCTTCTCTCGCGTGATACCATTCCAAGTAACGTTTCGCGCAAATGATCTCTGACACAACCGTATCTGACAACCTGGCGGAAAAACAAGAATTTGGTTATTTATGATATATATATATATATATATATTTACATTTTAGAAGAAAAAAGAAAATATGTTAATTTACGACAAAAACGAACCTGATCTCTGAATATTATGAGTCCAAGATTGTAAACATTATCAACGTCGTTTTGCTGAACGTAAACCCGATCCATGTACATGAGTATGTCTCTGATCATTACCATCGACGTTGTATGATCGTTCCAGGACTGATTCAAAGTTGGTAAAAAATTATTGTGAAGAGATTGCAAAACGTCCTCGCGAACTTTGTTCTCCAGATGTTGCGTCACAACTTCTTTAAGTCCCGTGTACAATCTTTCACCGTATTTGTGCAGCACCATCGTATAAGCATTACGATATAGCTCTTCAAAACTGAGACCAGAATTGTTCTTTTTCTGTATCTCCTGAATGGCATTTTTCAGCAATGCCCAAATATTCTCCACATACTTCTCATCCATGGTCATCTACGAAAAAAAAAAGAACAACAACATTGAAAGATCATTTTTTGTGGAATAAACAGCGAGGTTTTTTTTTTTTTTTTTTTACTAAAATTGGAGTTTAAATTTTTTTGATAAAAAAAAAATGACAAAAAGTTATATACAAGATGATGGCCCTCACAAGAGGCTCGGGGATCATGAAGGTTTTCGAACCACCCGATTGAAATAACCCAGTAGCAGGGGTTATCTCACCCGGCAGCGTTGTTGCCATCTGATTGAAAAATCCTCCAAGTTCATTCAGTTCCATGACGTTTTTATTTTTTTTAGTTTTGACCAAATTTTTTTTTCTTTTCGTTTTCTATTGATTTTTCGTTACATTAACCACGAATTTGTTGTTGTTTTTTTTGTTCACTTTTTCCGGTTAGATCAGTATTTCGGAACGGATAAATAAATTTGACAGCTTCGCGTCGATCAGCGAGAGAGACTCGTGATGCCTCTGGCATTGTAAAACAAACCACTGACATACATCGAGACGATGATTCAATGTAATGAGCTTTCCATCAATTTGGATATGAAAAAATATCTCTTGTCCATTTTTTTAATTTCGCGACTATCCATCGACGATTTTTGATGATAAATTTGTCACATTTCACACTTGTGAGATTTTGCCGGGCAACTTTGGGGGCGAGAGAGAGAGAGAGAGAGGGAACTGTCGGTGATTTGGGGAGAGAAAAAAAGGGGATAGAAAACAAAGAAAAATTCTAGAGAGCCAATTTGCCAATTTGTTCGGCTGCTATGGCAACTGGGATAGAATTTTAATGAGGGGAATCAGAGTTGTTTGGAATCCTCAAAAATTATGGCCAGTATAAGTCTTCTTGTCCTTTATTTGATGATGAAATATTGTCAATAAATCGCCATTTATTTAATGGCGATGAAAAAAAAAAGAAAACAGAATAACCGATGCATGTTTCGCGAAAAATATTATTTCGGTAAAGAAATATTGACAGTCCAAAATGTTTGTTGACAACTTGTCAACATGCATTAATGAGCAAAAATATTTGAAATTCCGTGAGTTTTAAACTTAGATGAAGGACCGAGAAGCGCGAGATTGCAAAAAAAAAAGAAAAATAATTATTACGAGGTTGGTACTAATGAGAGGGAGAGAGAGAGAAAAAAACAATCTTCGTGGATTGCACAGGGGGGGGGGGGGGGGCAAGGATTAATTTGGAACCCTAAAAAATTCGACCCTCTATTCGATAATCGAAAATATCAATAAATCACAATTTTTTAATCATCGACAAAAAAAAAACAACATTACTGATGCATAATTCGCTAGAAATGTTATATCGGTAGAGAAACGTTTTGAGTACTGACAGTACAAGATAGTTGTTAACGAGTTGTCAACAAGCATTTTAATAAGCAAAAATACACAACTCATTTTTTAAAGCTAGATCAGGGACCGGGAGAAGCCAGATTGTCAAATATATATATATATATATATTACGAGGTTGGTGCGAACAAGAGGGAGAGGGGGAGAGAAAGAGAGAGAAAGAGAAAAACAATCCCCGTGGGCCGCAGACTGGATGCATGGATAGAGGGGTGAGGGGCATATAACACCAACGAAGATTTCTATCTTCGTGATAACACAAAGAGAGGACGAATAGAGCGCTGTTGGTTTCACACACTCACCGGAAAAGCACGTATGCGCATTTTGTTTTCCTTCTTCGGCAGAGCGCTGCTCTTCATCATGACGATTCGGTGGGTACAACGTGAATTATTATTTTTTTGCTCCTTTCTTCAGCCTTCGTTCTGTTCTTCTTTTTTTTTTATTCTCTTGCTTTGTTCTTCACAACGGGGAAAAAAAAATATTACTCGAAATCTTGTTGGGAGAAAAAAAAACACGAATTCAGCCTGTGAAAAACATTGACGAAAAAAAAACGCACACACACGGACGCAAAGACAGAAAGAGAGAGATGCAGATTGAGAGAGAGAAAGAGAGAGTAGATCGCGAGAGAGTCAACGATCTTGGACGGAGGTCAGGTCTGTCGTACACATCGAGCCCAACACACCACCGATACGCAATCTCGTGCACTGATATCCCGTGACGTTTACGAACGACGAATAATAACTCGTGAATAATAATTCGTCGTGACCAAAACGCGACATGAAAGTATCTTTTGGTGCGCCCGCCGACGGGCTAAGATCGGGGCCCAAAGGTAACGTAATAAGGCTATCCCCCCAAACACTGTAACTATATATTACTTTGTAAAGCTTATGGGTCGTGCGAGCGCGTCACGAATTGAACGAGCTCTGACGGCCATCTTGGAGATGATTTCCGTGGTTTTTTCTTACAGCGATTTTTCGTATGTGACAATTAGCGCCATCTAGAATTTCGACAACAGCGCCCTAACAAGTGTATTAGCGAGAAATGTAAATCTGATATATCCAGCTGGTAAGTCAGGTATTCTAAAGTGGTTACCTACCGGACTTCTTTGAATATTCTTTAATGACCGATAAATTTTAACTTCTCCCTCACAATGAACATGTATTTTCATCAAAAAAACTTTGATACGAAAATGAATAAATCGAGAAGCACCGTACCCACGCGACTGAAAATGAAACTGCTACGAGTCAGTCAGATTATAGCATTGCCAGTGGTGCATTTTTTGGTTTCAAATTTCTTCTAAACGGTTGAGTTCTCGGAGAAAATGACAATGTTGCGCAATACCGACGGAGCCGCTATGAAAGCAAAAGGAGAAATGCATTTTTTCGTGTCCTAGTTTTCTCTTGAACGGTTGACTTTTCGGATAAACGACCGCAAATCGCAAAATCTATGGACGCAATTTACTTTTTTCCTGTTTTGACCGAAAGATCAGTTATCTAGATAAAAAAATCGATTACAGATTTTATTACCGACTGAAACGAAAGGGTAGCAATTGCGCGTGCAGTGCTTGGAGCAAGGAGTCAATGTGAACAAATATATACTAGCAACGAAGATTGAGGTCTACAATCTTCGTTGATACTAGACAAAAAAGTCCACGTGTTTCATTATATGCACGACAGATGATGCTGTATGCGTATCTGGTGAAAGTGTGTGATAAGCTGCTGTGTTACTAGGCATATGTTGTATTACCAACTGGTCGGTACAGTGGGACGCCCGAAGGTCGATAATATATGCTCTCAAACGTGGCGCGAACAAATAATATTTAAAATCTATCGCAATGCATCTCCGTCATATAATTCACGATAAATATTAAAAATGATTATCTAAATATTGAAGAAATATATATGTATGAGAATGAATGAATAAGAATATGCGAATATAGTCTGTCCGTACCATTGAACACTCCTATTATTAATATCGATCATCCTCTTTGCCCGATATCATTGTCCAAGCCCAAACGTCCCTATCAGTGACCATTCTTTTTCCCTTACTTCTAATATTCGTATTCTCTGTTCGTATCTACCTACCTAGTGTTTTTTTACATCTAGTAACTTTTCGCTCACATTGACTCTTCCTACTCTACATAGGGTAAGGTAGAAATTACGTATAACGGAAGTAACGCCCTTATCGAGGGATATTGCAACGATCGTCCATAAAACGGCAGAAAATTCTCGCTGAGCGCATGATTCGCGGGTTATTCGACATTTGACTCGACAAACGGTACGTCCGGTCGAAGGGATTTAAGTGTACATAAGCAGGCAAAGCGGAAAATCAAACGTCCGATTTATTCTGAGGGAAAAGTCGGACGTTTGATTTTGAGTCTCGCTTTCATTCTATTCACTCAAATATGCTATGCAAAATATCAAAGGAACGTTGGTCAGCACTGATTGGAAAAACGGAAATGGGGCTGTTTTGTACAATTTTCGCACAAGGACTTTCTTCTTCCACATTCTGCATATTTCTCAACAAATAAAAGGCAGCAGATGATCAAAGTCTCTCACGGTCGCATTTCATATTCACCAAAAGAATGACGATCAAAATTCATTTCCAAAGATCATACAATTTTTCAGATCGGGCACATTTTTTCTCGCATTGAAGTGCTAATAAATTTGATTTTTCAATCAATTCAATTTGAAAAAATACGTACTTAACTTTTATGACAGAAAAAAATCATCATCGATCAGTTAATCATTCGTGCAATATTTCTTATTGATAGTTTGAGTTATTATATGCTTGATTTCGGGCAGAAAACGTTTGTTGGCTCGAATTTCAATGTCGAGTATAATACAGATGAGTGTTTTTGTTCATTGACTGTTTTGTCAATGAGAAAAACGAAAATGCCTTCAAGCCGGAAGCGTTTAAATTAGATTTTAGTAGTCTGCCAATGGCAATGATGCTTATCATCATGATTAGAGGGACGATTTAGTCCTTAACGAAGTTTAATAAAAGTATCAGAAAACATTTCTGAATCAAGAGATTAAAAATAAGGTACGAATAATATAACTTCACCGATATTTTTCACATTTTAGCAATATTTTCCCATTGATCTTAAACCTTTTTGAAGTTATGAATTTTTTCATACAAGGTTAAGCAAAAATTGTCCATATATTATTGAAAGATCACGATGTGGAAGATGACACGGGGAGCTTCTTGGTGAAAATGCCAGCAGTTCGTCTGACATTCAAATATTCGTGCATACATGAAAGGTGGTCGAGAGAGAGAGAGAGAGCGAGAGAGAAAGAGAGAGAGAGAGAGAGAGAGAGAGAGAGAGAGAGAGAGAGAGAGAGAGAGAGAGAGAGAGAGAGAGAGAGAGAGAGAGAGAGAGAGAGAGAGAGAGAGAGAGAGAGAGAGAGAGAGAGAGAGAGAGAGAGAGAGAGAGAGAGAGAGAAAGAGAGAGAGAGAGGGGGAGAGAGAGAGAGAGAGAGAGAGAGAGAGAGAGAGAGAGAGAGAGAGAGAGAGAGAGAGAGAGAGAGAGAGAGAGAGAGAGAGAGAGAGAGAGAGAGAGAGAGAGAGAGAGAGAGAGAGAGAGAGAGAGAGAGGGAGAGAGAGGGAGAGAGAGAGAGAGAGAGAGAGAGAGGGAGAGAGAGGGAGAGAGAGGGAGAGAGAGGGAGAGAGAGAGAGAGAGAAAACGATAGCTGTGGCGCCATCCATTTTCACGTTCCTCAAAGGGATCATTTATCAACATATTTGATATGCTCTCTCGCACGGTCGGTGTTATATTCCACGAAAGAAGCTCTCGCGGCGTTGCTGTATGAATTGCTTTTCGTCCCAGGCCCTTCCGCCTTTTTCCGAAGATTCTTTTCCCGCCCTCATGAACGGTGTTTCCGTGTATGCGCCGCGTATGGGTGTGTGTGGCGTGGATCACATCCACGTTTTTCGCCGACGCCAAGGCGCTCGTTTTCATCCGTTGCGCGGTTCTTTCATAGAAATAATATGCTAATCCGACGAAGGAGGAGTTTAAAAAGTGCCCCGATAAATTCACGAGACTTTTGACGTAATTTCAAGGAGCTCTATGAAGAAGCTCTCTTTCTCTCCGTTCTCTCTCATCGTCTTGAAAGGAGGCGCGACGCGCTACTCACGCTAGTACTCGAACTTCCGAAAGATTTTCCTCTTTGCCTCCGACGGTTTCCGTTTTACACAAGGAAAGTCTCGCGAGCCTCTTTGGTATTACATATATATATATGCTTTCTTCTTGTTATATTTCATTGGAAGACATTTATCAGAGGACCCGTATATATATATATATATATATATAATCGTCCTTTTGTAGACTAAAATACACACGCAGGTACGATTCTTGAGAAGTTTGAGCATTTTAGGAAGTCGTAATTCAGCAAAGATTTTCTTCTCGTTGCTCATTGATATTCCTATGTAAGGATGAAAAGTGGAATTACGAAGAAATAAATAAATGTGGAGATATATTATTTTTGCAATAAAATATCAGTCGCATAAAAAAAATCTAAGCAACGAAAAAAAAACGCAATGGGATGGAGTTGGACGATGACGAAATAATTTGAATTTTTTTTTTTGCAATATAGATGCGATATCATGAAATACATAAATAATGTCAATGAGAGAATTTCACTCGGGCGTATCGAGGGCAAAATTTTAGACTCATGAATAAAAATACATTCGACACGTATAATACAAGGGGAATATAAAGGGAGAATCGATTTGAAAAATTTTAAACAGACATAAAGGGCAAGCCTATTCGCATTTCGCATACGTCTTTGATATTGCGAGCTTTAAAATTCGATTCGCATCGATCTTCTTTTCCAATTATCTTAGTGATTAAACTTCTTTGGTGCGTCAATGTCGAATAACTGAAGTACAGAGAATTTTACGTATACTCGACATAGCATGGGTCGAGATATTTGGCACAAATTTTTTTAAACAATTGCCTTTCTGCATATGGACTTTTTTGAATCTTCACTAGAAACTCCATAAAATTCATATAATGAGTGGGAAAATTCCCATTAGCTGTATATAGTTAGGAAAAAGAAGAGAGGGGATGGGAAAAATGGAGAAGATAGCCGTTTTCAAATGGCCATAACTCTGCTCGTCTATAGCCCAACTAGACCTATTGGTAGCGTTTTGGAAAGGCTGCAGGCAGACTTGTCGTATGTCGTTTAATTCATCCAGATCTTCCAACTTCTTTGAACAGAATAGCGTTAAAAGGCAGCTATGTGAGGAAAAATGTTCAAAAATCATTGGTGCAACTTTAAAAATCTGTAAAAAACTTAAAAAATATTGAAGCCTATTAAATCTACTGCGACTTTGAAGCTATGACGATTATGATGAAAGTGGAGTTGCTACTCTATCAGGGAGCAAAGTTCACAGTCATTATTTGACACCAATATATTTTCAGCTAAAACGAATAAAAATGTTTTTTTTTTATTATTTCTTTTAGGATATATTGTAATATTTTTTCTGATTGATCAGGAATCCATCACGTTCTCAAACATTGAAAAATTTCCATCAAAATCTCCATTAATATATAAAAGTATATGGTACAGAGCAGGAAATATCCATAGTGGCAAAAACACATACGGATAAACTCTGCTAAACGCCGTAAGTGATTGAAACCTAAGCGCTAAGATGATTTACAAGTTTCATCAAAATCCTCCCTCATTCTATATAGGTATACTGCTCATATAAAATCGACACTCGTGCAAGCGCGATGATGACGCATATGCGCATTTCTATGCACCCCCCGTTTTGCTGGCAAGGCGATATCATTCTCATAAATATATCGATGTTATTAAAAGTATTAGTCTCGTGCCACTTCTGTGACCGAAATAATATAGAGACGAGATATATATATATATAGTCGTGATTCAACGAATCCGGGAAAGGGAACCCCTAGGAAAAGAAAATTCTCGCGCGATATTCAACGTCGTTGCCTCACGACTAGCTCAGCATGGAAATTAGTGACCTCACGATTTGATTCCCCATAGAATTCTTATGGATTTCGTAATGTAGCATATAGTACATATATATACATACACTTAATAAACTCGAGTCGTAATATATTCCAACGTTTTTCCCCGTCGGCGAGTAATCAAAATACGTCGAGACTTCTCCCACGCACTTTTTCGCTCCCTTCTCTCGCATGAAAATTTCTCGTTCCGTGGAGAATTGCGCAAAAGCATTACTTATCGTCCAGGTCGTCGAACGCGGACGTCGGTTCAACGAAAAAGACGTTAAACTAATCCGATGGCATTCATTTTCAAAGTGCGACGTCAGCGAGACACTTTCGAGCATATTGAGGAGAGGAAAAGATTCGCAGCACGCGCGCTCGCTTGATTATATATATATATATAGCTACACGTTTTCCTCTTAAGCTTCTGGTTTCTTCATCTCCTTTCATATATATATATACGAGGTCTCCATATTTATCTTTTAGCCTGTGGCTCACTTCATTACGGCCACTTCACTTTCTCTCGTTTCGGTGCTTTTCGATAATACGTTTTCTCCCTTTCCCAAGCCGAAATCCCTTACACCCGATATACTGTCGACTCTGTACGTATACAGTCAAAGTTCCCACAATTCAGCACCTCATTATTTTTTCACCGTTTGCATAATTTAACCTGTTACGACCCACACTAAAAAGGCCCAAGTAGTTGCGCATGATCCAATAATATTTTTCAAATATTTTTATATTTATTTTTTCGATATACTCGACAAGTATTTAAGATATATTTTCCAGGCAAAATCGAGAAGGTACATTTAAATGATTTGCACAATTTTTTTTAAGATTTAGAGTGAAGAGTGGAAAGAGGGGAAACAAAAATATGCAAACGGCGTTAAGCCTAGCTGGTTAAATTCTGGGCACTTGAACTGTACATATATATCCTTTATATATGCGGTGGATATTGCTGAATATTATCCGTAGATGTCTCAGCAATAATCTAATATCATATCAGCGATAATTGAACTCAGTAATATCGGCCAATTATACGTTTCCGCGTATACTTTGATATTGGCAAATGAAATATATATATTGATTAATGTGTATATTTCATTAATAAATTTCTTCATGCACTAATAACAGAGTATTTTGACGTTTTTTTTTGCTAAATTTTATACAAGACGCGAGGGATGAAAAAAAAAAATGTTTGCGGTCGCCATTTTTGTAACTTTACTGCACCGATAATTTGGCTCCTCCGGAAGAGAAAATCTCGCCTCGTGCGTTTATATAATACCCCCAAAACACACACATATATGCAGCCAAATACATAATGACAACTATACGACTGTACGCATATAGGAGGTCAGGGCATACGCCCTGCGATTTAGCAAAAAAATAAAACGTCACAATACTCTGTTATTAGTGCATGAAGAAATTTTTCTATCATGCACTAATAACAGAGTATTGTGACGTTTTATATTAGTGCATGAAGAAATTTTTCTTCATGCACTAATAACAGAGTATTGTGACGTTTTTTTTTTGCTAAATTTTATACAAGACGCGAGGGATGAAAAAAAAATGTTTGCGGTCGCCATTTTTGTAACTTTACTGCACCGATAATTTGGCTCCTCCGGAAGAGAAAATCTCGCCTCGTGCGTCTATATAATACCCCCAAAACACACACATATATGCAGCCGAATATATAATGACAACTATACGACTGTACGCATATAGGAGGTCAGGGCATACGCCCTGCGATTTAGCAAAAAAATAAAACGTCACAATACTCTGTTATTAGTGCATGAAGAAATTTTTCTATCATACACTAATAACAGAGTATTGTGACGTTTTATATTAGTGCATGAAGAAATTTTTCTTCATGCACTAATAACAGAGTATTGTGACGTTTTTTTTTTGCTAAATTTTATACAAGACGCGAGGGATGAAAAAAAAATGTTTGCGGTCGCCATTTTTGTAACTTTACTGCACCGATAATTTGGCTCCTCCGGAAGAGAAAATCTCGCCTCGTGCGTCTATATAATACCCCCAAAACACACACATATATGCAGCCGAATATATAATGACAACTATACGACTGTACGCATATAGGAGGTCAGGGCATACGCCCTGCGATTTAGCAAAAAAATAAAACGTCACAATACTCTGTTATTAGTGCATGAAGAAATTTTTCTATCATACACTAATAACAGAGTATTGTGACGTTTTATATTAGTGCATGAAGAAATTTTTCTTCATGCACTAATAACAGAGTATTGTGACGTTTTTTTTTTGCTAAATTTTATACAAGACGCGAGGGATGAAAAAAAAATGTTTGCGGTCGCCATTTTTGTAACTTTACTGCACCGATAATTTGGCTCCTCCGGAAGAGAAAATCTCGCCTCGTGCGTCTATATAATACCCCCAAAACACACACATATATGCAGCCGAATATATAATGACAACTATACGACTGTACGCATATAGGAGGTCAGGGCATACGCCCTGCGATTTAGCAAAAAAATAAAACGTCACAATACTCTGTTATTAGTGCATGAAGAAATTTTTCTATCATACACTAATAACAGAGTATTGTGACGTTTTATATTAGTGCATGAAGAAATTTTTCTTCATGCACTAATAACAGAGTATTGTGACGTTTTTTTTTTGCTAAATTTTATACAAGACGCGAGGGATGAAAAAAAAAAATGTTTGCGGTCGCCATTTTTGTAACTTTACTGCACCGATAATTTGGCTCCTCCGGAAGAGAAAATCTCGCCTCGTGCGTCTATATAATACCCCCAAAACACACACATATATGCAGCCAAATACATAATGGCAACTATACGACTGTACGCATATAGGAGGTCAGGGCATACGCCCTGCGATTTAAGTCGTCAACTTTTATGGGGGTAGTTTTCGCGGGTGGGTCATACAGCCAGACGACACTGTGCAGTCTCCCTCTCTTTATACTCTTGTGTGCCTGTGTGCGATTCGCATAAAGCGGTGACTGGGAGAGATAGCAATATAGTCAGGAAAGGAGGGTAACACATAGAAAACGAGGGAATCGTAAGACGAGGAGGGAAGAGCAAGGGAGCGAGAGGTAGTAGGAAAAGCAACTGCCTTTCTCGAAGAGATAATATGGCGGCTTCCACGAGGAATATGGACGGCAACTGTGTACAAGAGATAGCGACAATATTGAAGCGAAATGTGGGAAAGAAAGAGAGACTGAGGGTGAAAGAGAGAGAGAGAGAGAGAGAGAGAGAGAGACGGAAAACTCTACGCTCTGACTAGCTATTTTCGAGCAAGACTCTTCGTAATAGTCGCACACGTGTATCGTCTATTCAAGAATGCACACGCCCTGCTTCAGATTTGCCAAAACTTTCGTATCTCGGCAAATGTACAACGAGAGGAGACGACAAGAATGAGGAATATTGTACACCGTACGTACTCGAGCGTAAGTTCGTTTCCGGTGGTGGGAATGAGATGAGACTGGTGGGAGGAGCTCTCGCGTAGATTTGGTCATCCGGAAGGAAATCTTCGCTGGCTTATCTCTCTCTCTCTCTCTCTCTCTCTCTCTCTCTGGATATATTTTTCTCTCCTTCACTCTGTCTAGTTTGGGTTTGTATTTCCAAGTGGTCCAAAGAAATCTTGTAAAGTAGAGATGAAGAAGAAGAAAAAGAAGAGGAAGAAGAAGAAGTTCGAAGCTCGTGGGATATTTCCCATGGTGAAATCCACAGACTGTGGATTACGTAAGGTAATCTCTCGGTGCTTTAACCGTTTTTCTTTTTCATGGTGTCATCGCGTTGGAGAAATCTTTTTATCTTTTTCCTCCTCCCTCCGGATATAAGAACCACGAACGTACGGATTAAGTGTAAGGTTGCACTTTTCGTGCTCCATAGTTATACCATAAGTGTGGCATGAGCGGAAAAGTCGTCTCTCTCTCTCTCTCTCTCTCTCTCTCTCTCTCTCTCTCTCTCTCCCTCTCTCTCTTTCTCTATTCGTTTCCATTCTTTTTTCCCTCAGTTTTCTCGCTCCTTCCACTGATTGCATCTGGCATTTGTGTCACGCCCTTGAGTGCCCAGTCGATATGCCCGAACGAATTGGCAATTGGTATTCCGGCTAGACCACAAGAACGTCGGCCAGACGGATTTGCGAAGGACCTCGACGACGATGGGAATAGCGTCTCGTGACTCTCTTTCTTTCTTTCTTTCGTCGCCAGCCAAAAGTATAGTAGAAGCAGACGAGCCGAGTACGTGAACTTTACGGATCCTCGATACTACACACACACATCTATATATATATATATAGATATATATATTTGTTTGTGTATGTGCGTGTGTGTGTAGTCTACGTTTAGTATTGTATAACTATAGATAAAATATATTTGCGAGGGTCGAGAGTTTTCTCTCGGTCGTATTAGTGTCTTATCGATGCTATATATATATATATATAAGAGCGACAGTTTTGTGTGAGGCCGTCAAAGTTGGTCAAATCGTTTTTCGACTATCACACCCTCGATGGAATACTAAAAGAGTGAAAATATCCTATAAGAGTGTGTCGGTGTGCGGTGTGCGGTTGAGAAAGAATTTACCTCGAAATAACCGGAAGTGCGAATGGTCGCACCTCGAGGGTCGCGGTAATATTTGGTGGAATATGAGAAAAATTATCATACAATAAAATATAAAATTCAGTCCAAAGTATTGACCACTCGAGATACTCGCAATCGACAGTATATTTTTCCAATCCTTGTCCCGTGACCCAAAGTCAGGGAGGTTTTTTTTTTTTCGATCGTTGCCAGGATGTAAAAAAAGGTCTTTTGGATTTACATGGGATAGTAGATGTTTCACAAACGCGCCTCTCACCTATATCGTCATCACATCGTCGAACGATTTACCTTTTTGTTATCAGCTTCACGCAGCGAGTGATTTTTTTCATATATATGTGGGGCATCCCACGCTAAATCGACAGGTCTGTGATTTTCTCTGACTCTGAGATTTCCTCTCCAATTTTTTATATTTTAAATAATTTTATTGCTCATTTAATAATGATTTTTTCATTTTTTTTTTTTACAAAACTGACGAAACAAACGGTTGGGCACTATTTGCAAATCTGAAAAAATCACAAAAATTCTGTGCTAGATATATATAAAAAGAATTAAATCGTAAAGTGGGTCTGATCTTGCTTCTATTTTCTGTGCAATGTGCTAAAATTTAAATTATACTTGGAATAATTGGAACTGTATATCGGTCCACTGTGGGATGTACCAGCCTTAAAAATTTGGATATCTGACCGAAGATTATTTAAAAAAAAACATCAGATTTTTTCATTCCCAGCATGAGAATTCAATAATTAGTACGTAACAAAAAAAATCTGAAAATATTGACGAAAAACGTGTGCGAGATATAAAAAATTATAAGCTATTATATTATAGCGATTACAAGCATTCCAGATTGGGCCTGATGGGCTTAGTTCCTTTTTTTCGATCATTTGAGTTCAAGGAAACTTGAAGAAACATTGCGAACAAATAAAAGCAAGCCTCGGCCCACTCTGGAATGTCGCTTATAATTTTTTACATTTATCACAGTTTCATTGTGAATATTTTTAAATTTTTTCATTACGTATACAATAAATCTTGCAGCATTCTGATACTTTGGAATTGAGAAATCCCTATGTTTGCACATTAATTATTTAAGATTTTTAAATTGTGCCTAATCTTTTGATTCGCCAGTTTAGGATAATCTTTTTCTCATAAATCATTATTAAATTGAAATTGGCCAAAAAAAGTCTGGAAAAAATACTGTATGCCCGCTAGGGTTGTAAGGACCTTATAAAAAATTGGGGATAAATTCTCACAATCAGAGTGAAATGTCCCATATATATATATATATATATATATATATATATATGTGACTAGTCTATGTATAAGCAAATGGTGTTGCCAGAAGTATCGATGGAATTCGCAGTCAAAATGTAGCCACAAAATTCCTTGCCTCTCGACATTCTCCTCATTTCTCTGTATGGATATCCATATCGGTCGTTATGTACAAAGAGCTTCACGGAAACCAGCATAAAAACTTACGAGCCGTATTCCGATATGACGCATCAATGCTTGCTGATCTTGTGTCTTCCGATACTTTTCATGAGATCATTTTCTTCTTTTGCTCCTCGCTTCATATCTGCAAAAATATATGAGTTGTACGAAAATTCGAGATTTGAATCGACGGGACTAGTTTTATAAGCAAAGGAGAAAATACGAATGTCTATCCTAAGCTTGAAAGAATTTTATTAACATTCGAACTTTTGTGAAAGTTTCTTCTTGACATTTTGTGATTTTAGTCGATTTTTCGACGTTGATGAAATTTTTTAGCCGTTTCACTTTCCGGTCTGACAAATTGAGTTGATGTATATTTGGATGTTTAATAAATAATTGAGAATTTATATTTTTAAAATTTGATTATTCGTGATTTTTAAAATTTGACGGAGTCAAATGGTAATATTTAAAAGAATGCAAAGAAATAAATATTTGGGTCTGAAATTTCTTACGTGATGAATATTGTATTTTTTTTTGCACTTGGTTGAATTTCGTTTCTCCCAATCTAAGTGTAACCACGCGAAGCTGACTATACAGTACATATACCCTGATTTACTTGCCAACCGATTCACCGAGAAATCGAATTACCCCGCCGCCACATCGTGAATTCGAGGACTTGGGGGCTGTTGGGATGCGGGTGTAAAAGCAGGATAAAGCGTCAGAGAGAGAGGGAGTGAGAGAGAGAGAGTAAGAGGGATCGAGCACCGGAGAAACCTCGAATTAAGAAACACTGAGACTCGCGGAAAATATCGAGATGATATAAATCAAGAACTCTCCTAGAAACCTTCTTTTTCTGATCCCTATATCTCATTCCCCGTTGGACGAATTAATAGTATCGCGTGTACTCTGTTTCATTGTCATTCTCGCGATTCAACGAGAGAGAAACAATTTTGTTTTTTTTTTTTTTTTTCACAATGACAGCGCCTTTGCTGAGCCCTCGGGCATTTATCAATTCGAGAAACGTAGCACAAAATCTCAACGTTCGTTTTGTACGAAAAAAAATTGTTAATTTTTCTCCTAACAAGGAACGATTAATTAAACATGATTGCTGCAGACTCGTATACATGATAAAAAATTTAACCTATACGAACCGAATATTTCTTACTTCCCTGCTTTATTTTTCTTCTCATTGAAATGTCAATGGAAAATAATTCTTGCACAGAATGCATCACTCTCAGTGCTTGGAACGAAAGCTGTATATATATATACCATGTATATAGCACGGATATCTTAAATCGGGGTGCATATGTATCTAGATATAAGTAGACGAATAACACACGTACAGGAGGGAATATCTCTGGATTCGTAGCCAGAAAATTCTTGAAAAATTTTATCTTCCGGAAACGATGAATGTCTAGGGGCAGTTAAAAAAACTCTGTTTGAATAATCCATAAAGCTGAACGGGAAGGGGAAGCTTGATATGGCACCATTCTGTTTCGGGGAGGCACTTAGATTTTTATATCGAGAAAATTTATGACGACAGTATTGCCGCGGCGGATGTGCCCGATGTAGATACTCGTGCCAGATTTTCCACTGGCATTGCTATGCTCTACGCGGGTCATCGCATTATTATCGAATTTGCATGAGGCTATGTCTCGAATATTATGAATATCTATTAATTTCTTCGCTCCATATGACACCGACAAAATGAATTTATGGTATCAATGGGGTTTACTTTTTTCCAATATTTTTGCTTCTGCATTACTATAATAACTGGGTACATTATGATTGCATTAGTATTACTCGTACATAAATAATACTATTGTTTATTATTATTATTTTTTATTATTCGGTGTTAAATATCGACCCTCCAATTTGTACTGTTACGAATATGTAAATATGACCAATACAATCGAAATACTGTCAAGTATGATAACTGTCTAATTTACTGACGACTGAGTCCTGATTGCAACGAAAGAAGCAGCTGATGGCTGAGTCGACTGAGATTACAAAAAAGAAGAACGGTCGCACTGACGTTTAGCTATGGCGAATTTTTATTGTAATTAAATATATTATCCCAATGAAAAATATTACGGGAGTGTTAAACTTTCACTCGGATGCTGAAATATTTTTAAATCATTTAGTGAACTCCAGTCATTATTCGTAAATTAATATTTCAAAAAATTGTGGCTTCGCATATTTAATAAATTTTAGTTGATCACAAATTTTGCAACTGGTCTAGTAACGAAACCCTCTTAATGCACCCGTATACTTAGCATTGCAGAGAATTGGTGAAATCTCAACACTCGCCTCAAAGACTAGAGTAATTAATCCATTCAACCCTTACTAACTAAATCGTGAAAAAAAAAAAAAAAAAAAAACAATTGAGTGCATTTTCTGCATACTTTCTCCTGAAAGGCGAAGCTTTAGCAAAACTTGAAGATCCGGAGTAGCCGGGGAATACTCGAGGATGTGCCAAGTTAGGTGAAAGTCCGGGTATATGTAGCCCGAGAGTGAGCAAGATAGAGATATGCAGCCCGAGAGTGAGAAAGATAGAGATATGTAGCCCGAGAGTGAGGAAGATAGAGAAAGGGTGATCATCTCTCGCTCTCCTCGAGCGAATTCTGTGGTTAATGGCGCTGAATCACAGATTGCGGCATAGCTGCGCAACCCCCTAAATTTGAATTTATCATCAACCCTTTCTCATGCTACCACGACGGTGTATAACACGACGAAAATCTCGTTTCAAAATCAAATACTTACACACACGCACACGCACACGCACACGCACACGCACACGCACACGCACACGCACACGCACACGCACACGCACACGCACACGCACACGCACACGCACACGCACACGCACACGCACACGCACACGCACACGCACACGCACACGCACACGCACACGCACACGCACACGCACACGCACACGCACACGCACACGCACACGCACACGCACACGCACACGCACACGCACACGCACACGCACACGCGCACGCGCACGCGCACGCACACGCGCACGCACACGCGCACGCACACGCACACGCGCACGCACACGCACACGCACACGCACACGCACACGCACACGCACACGCACACGCACACGCGCACGCACACGCACATACACGTACATTGATACACGCACACGCACACGCACACGCACACAACTATTGGATTGGATGCGAGATCGTTGGATGCAAAGCATCGCCGGAAGTTTGATCGAGCAGCAACAACCCTCAATAATAGAATCATTTTAAGCCCACCCCCAGGCGTAACGCATCCACAGTTTCCGTATCGCGAGGGGGCAAAATCAGCGAACATTAACACGCGAGATAATAAAGAAAAAAATAATTGATATACCATTCGCATTTCCGTAATTTGCTAATTTCGCGCGACGTGCGGGCGTCCAGCGCTTTCATTACTGCTTGCTTCTCCGCCGTGTTGACGTTCATTCCCCATTCCTCGAGCTCGATTGTTCAAATTATTATGCATTTTGGCGTTGTCGTATTCCGGAATTCCGAAGCCGGCGATATGATGCGCGGAAGCGATCGTCGAATCGTCGGACAAAATGTCTCGTACAGACACGTACACGAGCATCCGTTTGGCTCTCTGATAAATCTGATCGCTTGTATATATATTGGTGCGTTGGGCTATAAATCAATTATAATATTCCACGCTTCGGTTCGGTGGTCTCGCGAAGGTCCATCGTTGAGTTTGTGTGTGGGTTATTAGTAAAACCTCGCGTGTCGTGGCGTTTCCCGAGACCCGGAAGGGCGAAGATATATTTCCGGTTTCTCTTCTATATTCTCGTACACCTTCCTATCTCTCGCTGAGTGTTTCTCTCTATTACAAATTTTCGCGTTTTCCGTTCGTTCACGTCGTCGCGTTACGCGAATACTATATATAAATATAAAAATATGTGTTTACAAAATACATAAATATTACTGACGTACAATCTCTTCATGGCTTTTGTGCATTTCACCCTTCTCTTTTAGCTACAGCCGATAGTTATACGGAAGAACGAGATAAGTTACGGAATAGCCAAAAGCTTCATACCGTCTCGAAAATCTTAATTACGATAAAAATATAAATTTTTATTTCTAAACTGAATAAACAGTACAAAAAAATCGATCGTTATTAGTACTCTTAATCTTCTACCTGACCAATATTTTATTCTTGATTAATGACTATCATGATGAATTTAATTATTCTTGTTTAATTTCTGCTCAGAATATAAATGGTTACATGACCATCCAATCTTGTTCATACGATGTTTAGAAGTTTATTTTCCAATTTTTTTTATTTTTATTTTATAACAAAACCCGTATAGATAATTAACCAAGGTCTAGAGAAAATATCTTACAAATCGTAATGATTTTTTCACTAACTCCTTGTTTTCCATTGATCTTGCACGATCAATTTTAGAAATATTGAAAATCGGTATCAGCTATCTTGGTGAAAATTTGTACCAGCTTTTTCATTTTCCCCCTCATTTCCCGGACATTCTATATTATTATTGTAACGTTTTAACCTTTTATCTTTTATTTTTGGCGCTGATTTTTCGATCTCTTTTTCATAGTGACACTTTCGCCCATTCCAATATCGTATCTGCTTGCTTCTATATACTTCGTATTTCTCTGAAAGCGTTTTACAGTGTGCCGTGTGCATCAACACCGACTAAACCGATCGAGGCTTTCTCACTTCGGTTACCGTAACACACCCCGCATTATTCACCCTTTATTGGATTTGCCGATTTTTCCACCAAGCGCGAATGTGACAAAATGGGTCCGAACCGACTCTCCATGTGACGATGGTGACGACGACGACGACGACGACTTGTCGCAGGGGTGAAAAAGAATACAGAGCGAGAAAGCAGCGTAATCGCTTTCGCGCTATACGAAACGTGCAAACATAAATCGTAAACGCATATATATATATATATATATATATATAAATGCACGAAACGATCCCGGCCTCATGCGATTTCTATGTCTCACAGTTCGCATCGATGACTTGCACACGGTGATGCACAGCCAACGACAACCGATAAGTGATATAGACGCAAAAAAAATTAAAAAAAGGCGCCAATCGTTGTGCGTGAAGAAGTATAAAGAAAATATATACCTAATATAACCGATTTTCGAATATCGTCGGTACAGATGTAACAATAAAATGATTAGAAAAATTATAAGGTGAAAAAGGTTCGTAACAAAACATAAAAGTAAATGGTTTTAATTAATTTAAATAATGTGTCTTACACTGAAGTATATATATATATATACACATATTATATATTTGACACCACCGTCACATTATATAATCGGAATCACCAAGAATTTTGATGGTATTTAATATTCTTTGATAATATTTATCGTATTATCTGAAGAGTTTTGACAAAAGTATGAAACTTTCCCGCATAATATTTTGCAAAAGTTTGCAGTTACAGTCGAAGACTGGACACTCGTGACTCGTGAGTTTCGAAATGTATTATATATATATATACGAAAGATCAATTTACATACCCAACCTACGATTCGAATGTTCTGTATACGATGTATCCACACGGTCTGTACCTTTTCGCCTCTCATATATATATAGAGCTAAAGTCATGGTCGACGTATATAACATATATATATATATATATGTAATATACGTCGAGCATGACTTTAGCTCTTTTCACCGCAGCTTTACCGTCTTCAATGCAAATTACAATATTCCCAGGCCGCTCCAATTCGAATATGAAAATATATGGGCGTCTGATAAAAATAGGAGCTTCTCTGCTATTCAGTCGAACGAAGAAGGAAACATGCCAACATCCCTCCATCGTCGATTTTCTCTTCAACCCCCTCTTTTTCTCGCATTTCTCTTTTTTTTTTTTCATTTCTTTTCCGTCTTCTCCTGCGATAACGATAGAAAATCAAATTAGTCTCAACCTCTCTGCTGGGAAAAAAAAAACGTTTCCCCCAATCGAATACCAAGAAGACGAACGACGGAATAACTCAAAATATCCTCGCGTTTTATCGAAATAATTTTTAACCGCACTGATTATAATTCTTGCGAGAGTGGTAAACGAAAATTAATGTTTCCCACGCGACTGATACGCCCTCGACTACCCAGAGACCGATTCCGCTATTTTTTTTTTTTTTTTGCTAGTTTTGAAACAATATTTAGATAAAGTCGAGTACGTGTGTCGACTAAGTAACAGGTAGACATGCCCCTTGTAAAATAAAACAATCCCCTCCGAACCAGTTAGAGACAAAAGGGTTGCGAACGATATCACGTAAGTGAATTCCGACTCAGGAAATTATATAATAATAATAATAATAATCAAATCGATAAAAATTCTCATTTATTAATAGTTTATTCAATGTGCATAAACGAGATTATTATTCGCCAAAATTATAAATATTTGCGTAACAAACAGAATTCCTCGATCTAATTATAATTCTTACCAAGCAATTTTGAAAGTATATTTTTCGTCATACTCGTTGAAAACTAAAATTCTCGTTCGCATCTCATCGAGATTCTCTTTTCCCATGCTAGAAAATTCGTTGCTGAATAAAGAGACACATAGCTATATATATATATATGTTGGCCACAGTGTTGTAAAGCAAAAACCCCGTATCAATTTCACGGAACAACGCGGTGTTGTGTAGCAGCAGAAAGCGCAGCGTCCGGTAATCCGGTGGACGTCGGAATCGTCTTTTTGCACAACCAACACACATACACCCAGCTGGCGGCGCCCACGGCAACAACGTTATACATCCTGGCGAGAGTTTGCTCTGCTGCGCGCCTTTTGCCGCTTAATATTGCTCTATAATCTCTCCGGCTGCATCGAGCCTCGCACTATATATATATATACATGTATAATCCATACTATATATTTCACATAGAACTATGTGTTGCTTGAAAGTAACAGGGTGGTTTCAAGGAGATGTATATGTATATATATATATCTATATATATATATATATATATATATATATATATGTAAAATATACACTATATGTATACATCGGAGGCGTCGACGCGAAACTCTTGGTCCGAGAGTTGAGGGTGAATTTCGTCCGGACTATCATACTTAACGTTAAGTACATAGTGAAACATATATATATATATATATATATATATATATATATATATATATATATATATATATGTGTGTGTATACATATATACTACAGAAAGAGAGAGAGAGAGAGGGCAAGAAAATCATCCAGTCAGAGGATCTGCAAACAAGAGAGCAAGGGTTGGGGCTATAAGGATTGAAAATAAAGAACAGCACACTATGGTATGGCAAGAGAATTTTCTTGTGGGAGGGTCAAAATAAGCAGCCGCGAACTCCAAGACCATGGAATGGCCTTATTATATGTATAGCTATATATGTACAGTTGGTTGTCACGAACTAAGCACCCACCCCCTCCCCCCAATCCTCTGATGCCAAACGGTTCGTTTCGCAGAGAGAGAGAGAGAGAGAGAGAGCAGAGAGCAAAAGCTTTGTATATAACGGTCGACCATCATCGCACCGCACAGCATCACGCGGGACAATGTTATTTTACGGCGCTGTGCACTTGAGCCTCTTTCATCCGGGGGAGATTCTCACTGCGAGAGAATCGTCGTGGTTGTTGTTCGCCCCCGTTAACCGTTTGCGTCTCGTTCGCCATCGGATCGCGGATCCCGCGTGTGCGTCTCTCCGTCCGGCGACATTTAATCTGATCAGTCGTGGATTATATCGGTATACGATATCATATTTTATATATATATATATATATATATATATATATACTTTAGAGAGCTGTACGTGGGCGAGTTTTGTACTTAGAAAACAAGCCTGGATGTAGTGCTCGACACAATTGCACAGAAACCGAGACGACCAGGCTGTGATCGTGAGATTCAGACTCGTTGGCACGAAGATTATAATTTTCTGGGGTGATATAAAAATTATTTCCAGATCGCAATCATGCGATTATTTAATTGCGGGATCGAGATAAAAATCATTCTTGTACAATAATGATTGGTATACAATTTATTTTTTACTCGAGATGCTTCTCATTATGCGTGGCACATGCACAGAAATGGTTGGATATGACATATGATTTTTTAATGAATAATATTAATTTCATCGTGATATCAATGTGGTATAACGAATAGAGAAGAAAAAGACACGTTGTTGGGGGTGTGTGTAGCTGATATAGAGACGAATGAAAGAGAGCTGTACGTGGGCAAGTTTTGTAGTTAGAAAACAAGCCTGGATGTAGAGCTCGACACAATTGCACAGAAACCGAGACGACCAGGCTGTGATCGTGAGATTCAGACTCGTTGGCACGAAGATTATAATTTTCTGGGGTGATATAAAAATTATTTCCAGATCGCAATCATGCGATTATTTAATTGCGGGATCGAGATAAAAATCATTCTTGTACAATAATGATTGGTATACAATTTATTTTTTACTCGAGATGTTTCTGGTTATGCGTGGCACATGGACAGAAATGGTTGGATATGACATAGGATTTTTTAATGAATAATATTAATTTCGTCGTGATATCAATGTGCTATAACGAATAGAGAAGAAAAAGACACGTTGTTGGGGGTGCGTGTAGCCGATATAGAGACGAATGAAAGAGACAAGAGTGGACAAGAGGCTTGCCCTTTTTATTGCATCAAACGGACTGTAACCAAGCTGCACGATCAACTTGACTCAGTCACTCGGCTCCTGTCGCTTCGAATAAGCATCTCTTTTTTCTTCTCTCTCTACCTCTCTCTCTTTTCTTATCACGGTCGCTACCATTGCCGCAGCAAACCCCCGAGGCACTTTTTATGTCACGTTTGGACATATAGTCGAGGGTATGTATCTCTTCTTGCCTTCATGCCGGTTCCATCTTTCTCGATATAACGCTTCATTCAGTGTCCTCAGAACTATCCGATGGGTTCTCAATCATCCACGACTTATCCAGTACATATAAAGACAAATATTGTAAACTATCCAATAGCGATCCTAATAAATTTCACATATTCATTGAAATTAATTTCGTTCTAGTATTAAGGGAAAACTAAATTTAACTTACGCAACGTTAATTATACAAGATCTAAGTATGAAATTTAGAAACAAAATGTCTATTCGATATTTTAAGAAATATGACTATACGTGGATTGATGAATTTATCTCGTCTCTTTAAAAGCCATTGATCTCGATTTTTCGAAACTGCAGAAGGAAAAATGGCCCGGAAAAATAAAAGATGGCACATGATGCTCATACGTAACTATTCATATTGTACGCGCTAGTATTATATATACTAACTCTCGACAATGAATATAGACGTGAACAGGAAGCAAAGGCTCCTTATATATAGAAAGAGAGAGGATCTTTGCAGTGTAAGACCGTTTATCTTATATACTATATTATTATATAAGTATATATTACTATATAATATATACTTATATATTATATATACTAACTCTCGACAATGAATATAGACGTGAACAGGAAGCAAAGGCTCCTTATATATAGAAAGAGAGAGGAGCTTTGGAGTGTAAGACCGTTTATCTTATATACTATATTATCATATAAGTATATATTATAAGTATATATTACTATATAATATATACTTATATATTATATATACTAACTCTCGACAATGAATATAGACGTGAACAGGAAGCAAAGGCTCCTTATATATAGAAAGAGAGAGGAGCTTTGGAGTGTAAGACCGTTTATCTTATATACTATATTATTATATAAGTATATATTATAAGTATATATTACTATATAATATATACTTATATATTATATATACTAACTCTCGACAATGAATATAGACGTGAACAGGAAGCAAAGGCTCCTTATATATAGAAAGAGAGAGGATCTTTGGAGTGTAAGACCGTTTATCTGCCTGGTGACGACGACGACGATGTCGTCGTTGTCTCCGTCCTCCTAACTCGATTTTACGTTCCATCTGAGTCGCGCCTAGAATCACCCTCGGGCTTGCTACGAACTACTCGACCTGCCGGCCGGCCACTTCGCCCGTCAATAAGGCAATTCCGCCGACCCGAATTGACCCATTGCCACGAAAGAATGGTTCTCGATGAGATTCGAAACGATATTTCTTTCAGGGGCAACTCTTACCCGTCAAGACAGCATGCACACTATATATAGATTCATACGCGATATAAAGAGAAAGACGATGAAAAAGTATCTTATATATACCACGGGGGAAGAAAACCAAATAAAAAATGCGTCAGGCTATGGCAAAAATGACAAAATAATATTCTGATAGATTTAAAGTTCAATTTATACATCACATATTTTTATATGTCAAAGTATTTTGATTTTTTATTAATATTAAAAAAAAAATTGTTACCTCTTTAAATAGCAATGAACGGAAGTTAAATATTTTATTTATGAGTGTTGACAATTATATATTATTTTAAAGACTTGATGAATGCAAATAATGGATAATCTCAAAATAAAGTAGCAAACGATTCGATTAATTTTTTTTGTTTCAATTGAAAGTATTTGGGTGAAGTAACTTGACGTACGATAACGTAGCGACACGTGCGATCATCTCATATGATTATTTCTGGATATGAGCACAGGGATGAGAAGGGAGTAAGAGAAACTTTCGCTTCCAGCATCACAGTCGGCTCTTCGACAGGATCGTGATCCTTATCTATACCCATAAAACTAATCCCGTGAGCTCTCGACGCCCGCGAAAGAACGTACGTACACGGAGGGTCCAAAAAAATATATATATATTTTATGAGCTGCTTATACGTTTGAGCGGTCACCCCGGCAAATCGAATCCAATTTTCGCGATAAGATCTTTAGTGCTCTCGCAGTAGGGAGGATCAGGTGTCAGATGAAAGCCGGTGGCTTGTCCACCTCGCCATTTCGTCGTTCTCCCGATATTTTTTTACTGACTTGAACGGACTTCCGGTAATTGTGATCAGGACTTCCGGATCCACATGATGAATTTAATATTATGCGCACGGGGTCACTTTGAATTATTGTGGCTTAAATACGTTTAATTTGCCGTTTACTCGTTGATCTTATATATAGAAAGCCAAAAAGAAAATTGATATTCCAATTGATATTGAAAAATAAACAATAAAATTTTATGAACTTGTCAATAGAATATTGATGGAATGAACTCTGACATTTCAATCAAACGTAATTTATTACAATACAAGTAAAATTTATTTGGATATTTTGCAAGCTGTGCAATTAAAACTCTCAAAATATTTCATTCAATTTAAATCAACTTTAGTTAAATTAAAGTAAAATTCCTTTAAATGAAACAAATTAATTTAAATGGTATGTCTGTAGGCATATTTGAGGGAGAATATAGAGTATGAGGTAGTTATGGATACTGTTACCATTCCTTCTCAATGAACGGTACAAAGTACACGCCATATTTAATCTTTCCCATTTCACCCCGTCGCGCGTTTAAACTCAAACAATCCGACGGTAAAGAAAAGCGAACTGCTGATATATAATAGCGAGAGAGGAGAAGAGAGCGAGAGAAAGTGCCCAAAGTCACAACCGTGGAACAGATAAAATGCTTTACGGCGTCGAGGAATTAACCCTTGATTTCCCTGCATTATTCTCTCGTGTCGAGCGAGTGAGAATCTTCCCCGCGATAAAGGGGTTGTGCCCGATGGTTGGTGCTGGAGTTTAAGAGCGTTTCACGGGCCGCCCAAGCTCTCGTTTGTTCACCGCTGCTTCTTCCTATCTCGTCGTTCGAGGAGACGTAATGGCCGACGTGTTTCCATCGCTTATAATATTAATGGAGCTGTGAAGCACACACTGTACATTTCTGCCAAGACGATTTATTCGCTTCTTTTATATTTCAAAGAATATTAATAATGTACGTTCCTTGATGTACAATAGGGCTGAATTTTCTCTCAAGATATTCTATGGTGATATAATTTTTCTCCGTTGAGGCATCAAGCAAGCAGTCTTTCCTTTTTCTACCCTTCACATTACTCATATCTTTATCAGTAAGATAACACCTGGCATATAATATTTCCAAGGATTCCTTAAATATCGTATTATCCTTCATACATGTACATGGACCAATGAAAAAAAAAAGCTTCTCTCTTTTTTCTTAATCATGAACGAATCTTTTGATGCCCTTTGGTCGAAGGTATCGGCGAGCACGAATCACACATGAGACACACGAGCGAAACGACACCTTGCATTTCTCACCAAGGTACACGAGAGCTATTCGCGAGAGCTATTCGCGAGAGCTATTCGCGAGAGCTGTGACTCTCATGGTGGAGGAACAGGAGGAGAGTGGTGAGATGAGCATCATAGCACCAACGGTTGGTGTTTCAACGGTATCAATATTCATCAGGCTCCTATGTTCGGGGCATGGCAAATTCGTGGATTAGCCGGAAACTTCACGCGAGCGACACCCTATGTACGGATAGCTTGATATATGTATATATATATATATATATCGGTTTGTATAGTCGGGCCCTATATGCGGTACCAAGCGTGTTAGGTCCCCATAGGGCTGGAAACGTTTCAACGCTGACCCCGTCCTCGCCCTACGAAAACGCACACGACGGTATGTGCGGAGAGGTGTGTATTCAACCAGGCTATGGCCCTCCCTGCCGGATTCTAATCCGTAACGCCGTGACGTCATATTGCATAACAATTAATCAACGGGTGATAACAGCTAGCGCGAAACCACCAGCAGAGCTCTCTACGTCGCTCTACCATGTTAGCTATAACTTTACTATATATATATATATATATTCATATACGTGTATACATACAAGAGCATTGCCAAGCCGATGGTGGTTACCACGGGCGCACATCGCGCGTCGCGACGGAGTGGGAAGTCCTGATAATCATTTCACCGGGCAGCTTAAAGTGCCACTAGTTAACGCTAAGCCGATTTAAAAGCGATTTCATATCCGGAATATTATACCTAACCCGAAGCCGGTGGACTCGGGCATTCTCGTGAACGAGAGCGATTCCATCCATGGCCTAACGCCTGAATTTCGCGCACCGGAACACACAAGAATCATATATATATATATATATATATATATATATATATATGTACTTTGTATACTTGGTTAGCGGAATATCAAGGATAGTTGTCTGGTTTACTCTCGACGTTGAGACTTTCATTTTTTATTGAAGGATTTTACTTTTTTTTTTTACTGACACATGATACGACAAACGAGTGTGGAAAGGCAGAATTCGAGAAGAACTATTTATAGTGAATTTGTTAGGTGTATTTATATGATTTTATTAAAAAATAATTTTCAATAATCGTTGTTATGAAATAAAAATTATACGAATCTCTTCGGATGATCAAGAGAACAACTTATAAAATTCTTTTTTAATAAATAATAAAATTGTCTGCTATTTAATTACTTTTCGTATTCTCCGCATACTCATTCTCTTCATCGCGGAATACATAAGCTCAAGTGCATTAACCTCACACACATACACACACACGCTTAGTGACTCACATTCGAGTCTCTGATCTAATCCTGGTGTTCCCTCATTTCTTTTGCTCTTGCAATTCTTTCTCAACAAGTATAGATGGGATAAGGGGCGGGGGAAGGGGGAAGGGGGAAGGCTTATAACGTAGTATATACGAGGATTTCTCTTCGTGGCGTGTTGGCGAAATCTGGTAAAATCCTCTTTGCTCTCGTGTTCCCTGGGTAAACTTGCGATTCAACGGATTTTGATGGTTAAAGGATTTCCGAGTTTTTGGGGCGATGCGAAGTATGAGAGTACATAGAGCGCGACAACGAGAAGAAAAAGAAACATAGAAAAATGAGAGGAGATGAATGACAAAAGGGCGAGACGTAAAAGCCCTTTGGGCCAAAAGCACCGGCTGCACCCTCCAATCGTGCTACTAATAAGCGGTGGCACCAGCCACATGCTAATACATAATGCCGATCAAACAACTGTTTAAGCAGTCCACGAGTTAAGTGCGCCCATTCTTTCGCCTACCCTTCGATATACGCTTATTCGTTTCACCCTTGTCGCACAATTTATTCTTGTCTCTCTCTCTCTCTCTCTCTCTCTCTCATTTTCTCGGTGCTATACTTCAACACAGAAAGCCACCCGATGGCAATGTTTTTGTCCGTCGTTGATTTTCGCTTTCTCGGGAAATTGCGGGTGGATGGAGGAAAAAAAAAATTGTTCATGCGGTTGATTTTGCCTTTGCAAATACTGTAATTAGTAAAAAGTCGAATGTTATAATATCGAGTTAATTGATTAATTTAAAAGTAAATGGAATGAAGAAAAAAAAAAACTTTTTCACTATCAAGTCTCTCTGAGTATACTGAAGGAATTGTCAGGAAGATTTTCATCATGTCACGTGCTCAAGCATTCAAGGGGTTCCATAAATTAAACCCCAAAATTAATAAAAACTACGAACTAGACGCGTGACGCAGCTGTCGGAAAATTAGTTTAATATTTACAGATTGATATTTATTCCCCGCGATACTGCGAATCGATGCATTAGTGTAAAAACGTATTTCGTCCGGCAAACAATCTGTGCTTTGGTTGATGAGCCTAGAAGTGAATCTCTCTCTCTCTCTCTCCTCTCGTTATATGTTGAATCGTCGCGTATACGCGAGGGGTCCAAGGGCAGGTCAATAATTCTTCGTCGATTTGGTAAGCGTATATCCCATATTCGAGGCCCGTTGATTGAGGACAGATGCACGAGAAAAGGGGAAGTGCAGTAGTGCACAGTATGTGGATATGAGGGTACCCACGGGGTCGCACAATGACCCCCGGTACCCGAAACGACAATGCGGCGACGCACCGGCTCTGCCTCTTTCGTCTATATATATATATATACGTCTATATACGGGGGGTATATATATATGGTCGAATACTCTACCGCCACTATACACAAACGATATTCTCTCGTTCTGTCTCTCTGTCACATCTCTCATTCATCCCTTGTTACTCCACCGGGCACGAGCTGGCGCACACACACGCAGACACAGCTTCCCGCCTCAATCTCGTCGACCGAAAATCATTCGTCTATGACAAAGAGCCATGTTCGCGCTGCCACAAATACGCGCAGATAGCACGCGGAGATATCACACAAACTATGAAACGTAACGGAACAGCCATGAGGTACGTTGCGCTTGAACGCGAATGATCCACAGAGAGTGGAACATTGTGAACCAACTTTGAGGCATATGCAGGAGTTAATGAATAAAGGCAAAGGGGAAAGCAAAAAGAAAAACAATGCGGGAATGAGTCCGTACTATACAGGACTACTAACATATCGTTTGATATTAAAACATCAAGTGTGACATTTTACATTGATTTTCCATATAAAATGATACATTGTGATTTACACAATTTTTTTTTACGATTTCATTGACGATCATTATATGTACAGGAGGATTCAATGATATGACAAATTTTTTATTGAAATGATACATAATTATTTTGTAGGAAAACTATAAACTGCGCTTTCCGTACTCTCTCATGTAAATGATGAAGACATGTTGGAATGTTCATACAATTTTTGCAATGTCCATCAGAGTGTATGTATATGATATATATATGCCACTATGTACGCGCATAGTAGGAATATTCGTTTTCGCAAAATCTGTTTCTCTCGCACGATCACACGAAATCCTAATTAAACGGCAGATTCGAATGCCAGTGTGCTACGATGAATTCGTTCGGTATATACAAGCTTAATCCCAATGAAACGCCGATAATATCGATCGGATTGGCACCCCGTTTGTATATATGTACTGGTGGAGTTAATTAAATTAAAATACTGGTATAATAGCTCGCCAGATGGCTCAGCCAGAAATACAACCTGGTGGTGAGGGGAGGGGGTTGGGGCGCGGACGCGCGGGGGGTTTCGATCTCTCTTGTATATAGCATACGCGTACCCTGGTCCGCCACGTTCTCGGTATATATAATACGTAACTCGTTTAGCCCTGCAGGTTGAACAAAAAAGCGAGGGGTGCACACGCAGTCCACATATACTCGAGTCGTTTACTGTTCATGTCCTGTGTCGTTCTATCTAGCCTGGCCAAAGTGTTTAGAGACCCTTACACGACGTTGCTTTTAACCCTCCTTCAACGTTTCATTCTGATCACGCTTACTCCGTGAAAAAAAAATCTGTAGAGATATCAAGGCACATTTTTCATTCAAATTCAGCGCGACGAGAATTGTGTCAAATTAATTTCAATCGGTAAAGTCTCTTCGGTTAATTAAAAGTTATACATTTCTTCGGATAAATATTAAAGGGATGTAAAATAATCCATTTTTTTTCACAATCATTATTCAAATAGTTATAATATTTTATTCATCGTCTATCATACAGTTTGGTCAAATTTTTTTCAACTCTATTTTATTTGAATGATGGCAATGCTTGCTACCATGTGAATATAGTCGGTGGTCGATGTAATAGTTCTATGGTGTCGAGCCTTCGACTTGTGATTACCCATTTACTCGTGGCAACGACGATGCTACGGTTATTTACTTTCATTGGATGGGGTGCGAGAAGCTCTGGAACCGCAGTTTAGCATTTCGTAAGCCCAAGGCAGGTCGTTAGCGACGTTGTCGCAGCATATGCGCCGGGCAGCCTCCATATGGGACATCATGGCCCGAAATCCATAGTCCCTCGATTGACCGGGGGCGGGGGGGGGGGGGGGGGGCATTGGGGGGTTGGGGGGTTGGAGCAGAATGGCTAGTGGCGTGTACCATATCGGCTTGGAAGATCGATACGATTTGAGTGGCGGGACGAGGGAAGGGGACAGCTCGGAAATCTCGTGGTTTTCCTCTGTGCTGGGGTTGTTGTGGTTTTATATCAAGAAATCCCCGATTGACCTATGCTCTGGGTCAATATTTCCCAATTTTAACAAACTAATCCCTTTGTCTGCAAATATCGTTTATGATCTCTGGTAGATGAATGAATAATCACAGCAGAAATTTTGGGTTAATTTCGTTCGAATCGGCCATTAATTAACAACAGGCTCTAATAATTTCTCTAATAATACTATTATATTGAGTCTCACCTCATCGGTGAAACTAATCAGTTTTATCAATGGAAAAATAATCAGTAAAATTATAAATGTTTCATATGAAATAACGCATTTGTATAAATGTGAAAATGTTTATACAAATGATAATGCCTCATATATATATATATATCGCACTATGCTGTGTGCGAGCTAATGGAACTGACAATTTTTTTCTCCTCAAACGTCATGAAATTTAACCAGCCTCAAATAGCGTCCATACGACTGAGCTTTGCGGTCAATGGTGTCTTTAAATGCGACCATATGATGCGGAGGGTTGAAAAAAAACCTGATCGATCTCATAACATATATACACGTATGGTCACACGCACACAAATAATTATGTGTATAATAGGTATATGGGTGTGTATATGTACATGAACGACCAACCATGCGTATCGTCACCAGAATCGAGTGAGAGTGTAGTGCGCGTGCGCTGTGTCAGCAAGTGCACGTATATGGTGCATCCACCATGGGCACTATGGTTAAATTGCAAAAGAGAGCGAGCGAGTGGTGGAGGATGGGGTGGGCCAGAAAATAAGAAAGAAAGAAACACATAGAGACAGACCTCATGGAGAGTCCACGGGCACTGAGCAGGTTGACTAGCTTTGTCCATGGTCGATGATGACTATGGGGTCGAGCCTCGGCACAGATGGGCCGCTAATCTCATTGAAAACTCATGAGGACTCTTGGGGGGTCGTGCTGTTCAAGCTACAGGCTATATATATGTATACCCGTTATAGAAAAAAAAGCCCCGAGAGCTCTAATGCAAGATCCTCTCCATCCACAAGGCAGAGTACAAGTCCTTCCATATATATAGGGGCCAAGCACCGTGCCAACCACCATATGTCCTACGTATATTGTATATATGCATACACGTACCCTACACGTGTTATCCTCACTAAAAAACAGGGCTATGTTACACCCATAATTTTTTTCATTCACCATTTCCTCTCTTCTCTTCTTTCCGTACTTTCATGTCATGGCACACTTGACATAAGCGACAATGTCACTGATGACTAAGTAACGAGTTGGAAAAACCTAAAGTCGTACACCCGCGACATTCTAAATCGATGCTAAGCTCGTTTCTTAATCGCCTGACCGAAATTAAAAAAAAAAAGGATTTCAACATTTTGTCCTCCGTCCAAGAGAAGGGTCGTTGTATAATATGGCACGCGCTGTTCGCGTCCTTCCATTTATTCCTCCCGAATTCTCTATAATTACTTCTATATACTAACAAGAGACTCTCTCACACTACATATCCATATTTAAGTCAGTTATATAGCAGCGAGGTTACTCTCGCCACCGTTAAGATCATCGTAGCATAACTCCCCCCGCGAATGCAGTGTGCGACCTGGCAGTCAGAGAGCCCGGCGAGAGCTTTCTCATGCATATTCCCTCCCGTTTAACGAACATCGTCGTAGTGGTGAGAGAGCTGAGACGAGAAACGAGAATACGAGAGAGAGAGAAAGAAAGCGAGAGAGAGAGAGAGAGAGAGAAAGGGGAAGAGATGAAAATGGGAAGAGTGCGCAATGAGAGCAAGAGACAGGGCCCGGAGGCAGAGTTGAGAGATACAGAGAGCGAGGCAAACTACGTGGGCACACGCGTACAACCGGGCATACGGGGTTGCTTTACGAGTGGACAACTAAGGTATGCTCTTTGTATACAATTGCCTCTGTTTCACCTCTCACCACAGTTCTGTACCCTTCTGGCTTACCTACGAGATAAAGAGGAAGGAAGAAAGCATCGTAGCTATATATACATATAAATAGAGATGACAATGCTGTCCTCTCTCGCCACTGTATCTCGTCCCATATCTACTCCGAGAAGCTCCTCCCTCTCCTCATCATCCCCTAAAATAGGGTTCTTCGTAACGTGACCGTTTCTGCAACGGCCGACGGATTTTACGTCCCAGGATCTCCTAGCTGCATCCACCGTGACCGAGGCACTCTCTGCTCTCCGTACCCGATTCTACCCTCTTCTTGCCTTGGCATGCAGAATACAAGCTCAGTTTTACCGACTATATCCCCGGAAGAACGCAAGGCCGCTCCAGTTTTCTCTGCAGATAACTCTTTTGTGAATTACGCCAGCAGGAAGCTTTAGATATATATATATATATATATATATATATATATATATCTAATTTAGCATTAATTTATTTATCCTTGCGGTCTTGCAAATTCTTCGACGTTCAACGTACATTCATTTATTCTTGAGATTCTTGTTAATTTGCTTCGAGCCAGTTTATATGGGTTATGGGCAGTTGTGTAGATGAGGCGCATTCATAGATACGTTATAGGTCTATGGTGTGGGATGGTGGGGTTGAAATGATTCATTGGATGAGAGAGTAAAGGAGATGGGCACTGGAAAAGGGTAAAAGGGTGAAAGAATCGAGTGCGAGAAAATGGTAATAATGCCCAATAGATCGACATAGGGTGAGCTATAAAATGGAAAGATACATTTCTCAATGGTTTCATGCAGAGGGGTGTACGATATGTGTGTTCGAGGCTAGAACGCACATAGGGTGAATTCTGCAGGACCTGTCGATCGTCATAGATACAGAGAGAAACCTGACACCACAGGCCGTATGCTCGTGCGTGAACTCAAATATGTTTCGTGGCTTGGATGCGGTCGATGATGACTGAATGCGCGGGTCCGACGATGGACTTGTAGGTTTCCTACCTCCCATATACGCATATATCAAATGCACACATAGGCCCGAGGCCCCTGAGGACATTGATCGCAGGCTTCACGATTAACTAACGTATGGAGGGCAAATTCTGCGACGGCGAATACATTTCAGGGTTGCACTGATCTTTGATGCAGTGACACAATAGTTGGAGTGCAGGGGGCGATTTGCGACGATATCGAGATTTGCACGATCGATTACGTCTCCCAATGGCTTGAACTGGATTATTCCAAGTGATCCAATAAAACTGGGAACCATATTATAACTGCCTCGTTAATCATATTTCCAGAACTTAAGTTAGCCTAGAATTTTCCAAGCGATAATATATAGAGAGGGATGAAAGTTGATACCATGCAGGATAAAAGGTCGACTATGCTGGTTCGATGACTCGACGTATTTAATTATAGTTGAGATAGGAAAAGGCAATTCGGATACCAGAGCTACAATATATCCCACAGCTTCAACCAATCGTAGAGATCACAGGTGTTGGAAATCTTCGATTCGTGTCGAATATGTCGAGAGTTCGACACTGGGAATCGGACAAATTACCAGCCAGAACGAGCCTGCAGCGAGACGGACTTAATCCAGCCGCGTCAATGTCTCCAGGGAATGCCGGAAGAGAGAATCAAAGTCACATCTGCGTGAGACGCGGGGAGGACGTCTCCGATGGTCCCCGGTCGATTCGCGTTAAGATTGATGACGCGACGCTCTTTCTCGCTCGATTTTATTCCCTCTTTCCTCCTTTTATTCCCGTGTAAAACAGATGAACGAGTGGAGATACCGTTTTCTTGAAATGGCTGAAAAGTACGGCGTGAACGAGTAGAGAAATATATAGGGTGAGGTTTACTCGTTCGTCGTGCCAGAGCTGGATAGGATAACTGGAAAATTCTCAGTTGTAGTTGATTCTCGCAGCGCGTCTTGCTTTCGCGTGATAAATGTTTCGTGACTATGAAGATCACGGACGTTGCTGCTCTTTTCCGACGGATCTTATCCTTATTATTTCTCGTGCTGAGCATAAATTCTTCCGTAGAGCGATAGCAAAGTGACAAATTGCTATTATACATATAAAAATATGTACAATAAATCCCTTCAATTTTGTTTTTTATCCTCTCGTTTCAGTTCTTTCACAAAGTACCTTTTTGTGTCATTTTAATCTGCAACATACTCATCACTGCCCATGCACCGCAAAATATCCAAACTAGTTAAAATCCTCTTTTTGCTCAGCGTACAAATACGCGCTCGTCAACTTCACCGCAAAACCATCTCTCGCGTTTGTTTGTCCTCCAACATTATCCAACCTCCGACCCATTGTCGATGGTTGTGTCGAAAATTTGCAAAAAGATCGCGTTTGTGGTATACAACGGGATTACGGATGGGTATGAAAAAAAGACGCGAAATGAAAATAAAAGAGAGAGAGAACCAAAAGGCCCCGCGGCATCGTTCATCATTCGCCGGAGAACGGCGTAACATTCCCCGGTTCGCGGTTCGCCCTTCTGACGAAATGGAAAGAGCGACGATTTGCGATAGGGAAAAGAAGGAAGAGAAAGGAAAAGAGTACAGAGCTTACTAGGTAGAGGGAGGAGAGGGGGGTACGTAGTATACTTTTGCCGAGGAGGAGCTGAAAGATCTGCATAGCGAGAGACGGCATCTCGCGACGACCGAGCTAAGTGCGGGATTATGCAAAGCAGAGGCCATACAGTATAAAAATACGGAGCGACTCTGCGCCATCTTTTCCGGACCATTCTAATAACTTGCCACAAGCCGGCGAATTCCTCGCTCGTGGCCGCGACGCTGCTATATCCTCTATGCTGCTGGTGCTCTTTTGCCCCCGTTCCCGTTTCGTCGACTCTCTATGTACTTGGTGAACGAGCCAGAAGCTTCCCCTCGCACTCTCTACGACCCAATACCCGTATGTATTATATACATATATCTGCATATATATATATATATATATATATATATATATATATACACGTAGCAACTTTCGATTCATGCAAAAGCCCTCTGGAGCGAACGCGTGGCGTCTGCGACGAATAAAAGAGATCGTCTTTCTTGAGAAAAATAATCGTGAAAGTTTGACGATGAGAGAAAACCGATAACTCGTAGTGTTTCCCGTCGAAAAAAATATTATTCCACCGCTAAAGTATTATTTGAGCTCTGCGTTCTTTGAAAAGGGAAATATATATCTTGTCGATGAAATATTTTTCAAAGGCGAGGGAAAGAATGAATGAGGAAAAATATTGACGTATTTGTGAAACTTGATGTGAGTGTCAGATTTTTGGTGATGATGCGTATTTTCTTTACAAGTTATACATTTTAGCCCAACATCTTTATACGTAAAATAGCTGACGTAAGGTTTGCGGCACTTGGCGATGTATATATATATATATATATATATATATATATATATATGAGAGCAGGCCAAACCATCAATACGAATCAAAACGGCGTTAACGAGGGTCTCTTAACATCTCGAACGCTCTACACCAGTAATGTAAGCTATATAATACATTACAAGGGTGATATTCCTCGTAGTGGTATGATCAGGAGGACCGATCATGCATAGAAGAACACATGGCGCCCCAAATACACGAACGATACCTCTCGTGCCAGTCATACTCTCATGATGAATGTCGTATGAATATTCGGACGTGCCTCGTTGATTTTGGGGCGAGATTGATTCACGCGAGGGAAAGTGATTGTCGTCTCTCGTTGCATGATGTGCCAGGAAATTGAGATCAGGGGCTTCTAATGTGTGCGAGAGGTGTATTCACCGGCTATACATTATATATATATAACACTATTAATGAATCTCAATGGACCGAAGGACTCTGATCAATGTGACAGTCATAACTCGCAACGGGTGTTGGAAAACACCCGTTGCGAATCGTATGATTTTCCAATCATACGATTAACATTGACTCACCTGCTGCATAATCCATTCACAACATATGTAGAAATGAAAAATAATTTTTTAATATAATTAATTGATGAGAAATCTTCATCATCAGTAATTGCATTATACATCAACGTATGATTTCACTCTTTCCGCAAACTTTAAAAATGCATCGCAATCAATTTTTCTTTCGAGAATAATTATATAATATTGGTGCATAACGTGGGAGTAGCAGGAGGAGGAGGAGGGAGAGGGGGCTTGAGATAGCGCTGCACGATATCGCAAAGTCGCATTAATTCCATACGGAGGTGTCCGCATTCCCTATTCCACCTTTGCTGACTAAACGGGGTAAATGGATTATGCAGCAGGTGCTGCATAATCCATTCACAACATATGTAGAAATGAAAAATAATTTTTTAATATAATTAATTGATGAGAAATCTCCATCATCAGTAATTGCATTATATATTAACGTATGATTTCACTCTTTTCGCAAAGTTTAAAAATGCATCGCAATCAATTTTTCTTTCGAGAATAATTATATAATATTGGTGCATAACGTGGGAGTAGCAGGAGGAGGAGGAGGGAGAGGGGGCTTGAGATAGCGCTGCACGATATCGCAAAGTTGCATTAATTCCATACGGAGGTGTCCGCATTCCCTATTCCACCTTTGCTAACTAAACGGGGTAAATGGATTATGCAGCAGGTGCTGCATAATCCATTCACAACATATGTAGAAATGAAAAATAATCTTTTAATATAATTAATTGATGAGAAATCTCCATCATCAGTAATTGCATTATATATTAACGTATGATTTCACTCTTTTCGCAAAGTTTAAAAATGCATCGCAATCAATTTTTCTTTCGAGAATAATTATATAATATTGGTGCATAACGTGGGAGCAGCAGGAGGAGGAGGAGGGAGAGGGGGCTTGAGATAGCGCTGCACGATATCGCAAAGTCGCATTAATTCCATCCGGAGGTGTCCGCATTCCCTATTCCACCTTTGCTAACTAAACGGGGTAAATGGATTATGCAGCAGGTGCTGCATAATCCATTCACAACATATGTAGAAATGAAAAATAATCTTTTAATATAATTAATTGATGAGAAATCTCCATCATCAGTAATTGCATTATATATTAACGTATGATTTCACTCTTTTCGCAAAGTTTAAAAATGCATCGCAATCAATTTTTTTTTCGAGATTAATTATATAATATTGGTGCATAATGTGGGAGTAGCAGGAGGAGGAGGAGGGAGAGGGGGCTTGAGATAGCGCTGCGCGATATCGCAAAGTCGCATTAATTCCATCCGGAGGTGTCCGCATTCCCTACTCCACCTTTGCTGACTAAACGGGATAAATGGATTATGCAGCAGGTGCTGCATAATCCATTCACAACATATGTAGAAATGAAAAATAATCTTTTAATATAATTAATTGATGAGAAATCTTCATCATCAGTAATTGCATTATATATTAACGTATGATTTCACTCTTTTCGCAAACTTTAAAAATGCATCGCAATCAATTTTTTTTTCGAGATTAATTATATAATATTGGTGCATAATGTGGGAGTAGCAGGAGGAGGAGGAGGGAGAGGGGGCTTGAGATAGCGCTGCGCGATATCGCAAAGTCGCATTAATTCCATCCGGAGGTGTCCGCATTCCCTACTCCACCTTTGCTGACTAAACGGGATAAATGGATTATGCAGCAGGTGCTGCATAATCCATTCACAACATATGTAGAAATGAAAAATAATCTTTTAATATAATTAATTGATGAGAAATCTTCATCATCAGTAATTGCATTATATATTAACGTATGATTTCACTCTTTTCGCAAACTTTAAAAATGCATTGCAATCAATTTTTCTTTCGAGAATAATTATATAATATTGGTGCATAACGTGGGAGCAGCAGGAGGAGGAGGAGGGAGAGGGGGCTTGAGATAGCGCTGCACGATATCGCAAAGTCGCATTAATTCCATCCGGAGGTGTCCGCATTCCCTATTCCACCTTTGCTGACTAAACGGGGTAAATGGATTATGCAGCAGGTGCTGCATAATCCATTCACAACATATGTAGAAATGAAAAATAATTTTTTAATATAATTAATTGATGAGAAATCTCCATCATCAGTAATTGCATTATATATTAACGGATGATTTCACTCTTTCCGCAAACTTTGAAAATGCATCGCGATCAATTTTTTTTTTGAGAATAATTATATAATATTGTTGCATAACGTGGGTCATTACTTCGGTAACGTCTCGTCTAGGTGCCTCACGTTTTCCGCGTAGCTCGCGATTTCACTACGGCGTTTTGCAGAAGCTCGAGTAGCAGGAGAAGGAGGTGGGAGAGGGGGCTTGAGATAGCGCTGCATGATATCGCAAAATCGCATTAATTCCATCCGGAGGTGTCCGCATTCCCTATTCCACCTTTGCTAACTAAACGGGGTAACGGCACGCAATAACATTTTCGATTCTCTTACTCTTTCTCCCGTGTTTCCTTCATCTCATGAACATTCTCGCTCGCTTTTATCTTCTCGTATCGCTTAGGTAAGGCATTCACGTAACGCATAAGCAACGCCACGCGCAGCCACCGTGTGCACAGAGATAAGGTTGTTCATGCCACACGCGGATGGGCCCTCGCGAGCATTTCCCTTTTAGGCCATACCCTATCGTCTTAGAACGCTACTTCAAACTCAATTTAGCACAGTGGATAGAGATAACCAAGAGCCCTGAGTTTCTCAATACTAATAATATTTTCGTATTAACAGAATCCTTTCGACTCTCGAATTATATAGCCATGGATGAATCTGTAACTCGCAAATATGTCTGATTTTTTTTTTCCTCAAAAAGGGACAAAGAAAAATCTTAATTCACGGAAAGCATGTACTTCCATGCACTTATTTAAATTTATTTGAGGCCAAATTAAATTTGACGTGAGTGAGAAAATTTTTCTTCTGTGACGAGACAGTTGCAAAGAGAAAGAGACGAAGATTTAGATTACAAAGCGCGAGAGACTACAGAGAAGAAGGATCTCTCTTATTTGATATGCATGGTTTCCGCGATAAGTCCAGAAATTGCCCAAGCGTCTGTGAAATCCTGAATATCTCGCATACTCATCTTACTTCTCTGGGCCTGCTGCTGGGCTGTTGAAGGAGTATAATATCAAGGTGATATGTATGTATATCTGCATATTCATCGTCGCCTTGGCAATGGAACCACGCCCCCTTATTTCAAAAATCCTCTGAACTCATCACACATTCAATTTGTCAGCGGCTCTTTTATCCTGGCATGAACTCGTATTCATTTTCATGAATATCTTGACGTGAGAAATGCACCAACATAGAACATGACCAACGGTATTCGGTGAATAATAATATAATTTATGCATGTATCCTTTTTATTCTTCCTGCATAGTCTCAAGAGTGGGTGAAAAGGTCAACATCACTTAAAAAAATATTTTTTCCTGTATGTGTACATTGATGTTTTCACACTAATTCAGAGTCAAATCATTTAATCTTTCCGATCACCAGTCTACATACAAGGTGCCAAGATCTCGAGGTTGTTTCACAGGTCACTCGAACGAATCGTAACCAGGGGTGTTAACTGCGGACGCGTGTCAGCCACGTGCACCAACGGGGCGAACCGCGCGTCACCCCTCGATGGTATACGACTGTATTCAAGGATCCTCGACGATTTGTACTCTCGACGAATTAGCCCTATGATCTTTCTCTTTCTCTTTCTCTCTCTCGCTCTCTACACTGACTGATATTTCGACGTGTAACAAGGATAAATGGGCCATCGAAATAAGATTATCCGAAAAATAATAAAATGTCCTATTTCCATAGGCGAAGATCGTAATATATCTTTCAAAAGTTTCCCATAATTCTCAATTCATCATAAGTTTTAGATAAGTCAGCTTGACAATTATAATATGATTGATATACGAATGCAGTAACTTCGAGCTTTTTAATCCAGGAATGGTTCAATGGAGATAAAGATTCACTCGATATCCTGCAGCGGAACGCGTGCCAAACACATAACGAGATATTAACGTCTTGTCTGTATTATACATAAATAATATCAGGAAAATTTATACGACTCTCAATTAGGATTATTCAATGCCTGATCCTCAAATTTGTGATGCGTGAGATTCAAGACTGGAGGAAATACGACGTGATCATGTACGAATCTATATTATTTTATGTGCAAAATCGAGTGACGAGGGTGGCTCTTGGTACTGGTTGGAAAATGGTCTTGGTTTCCGGTGAGAAATGAGGAAAACTTGAGGTGTGATTAGGGGAGAGGGTTGAAGATGGAGCGGATGAGCTATAAAGGGCGAAACGAGCTTTCGCATGCCGATCGAAAAGTAATTATAACTTTTTCCCATCCGCAATCGAGAAGTTAATGTCCTTTAACCTTCGGGCGTTCCCTATTGGTTTCTCCAAAGCCTCGGGCAACCCGTAAGAACTGGACGGTTCTCACATGCCCGGTAAAATGGATTGCTAGCTCATGATTGATCACCCATTGGTTCCGCAGCTCGAGTTTTTCTTTTTTTCCCCAAGTCTCATTCCTTGCACGATCTTACGATATACATACAACACAATTCGAACGCTGCAGACTCTTTTGTGAATTAACATTTTGCGAAAAACAACATGTCAGAGAGAAATCTCAATTGAAAAGAATGGATCGAGGTATAACCTTTTCCACAAGATTGCTGACCGAAGGGATCAACGATAGGACCAGCAGCTAAGAGACATGTCTAATATTTTCACCGGCTAAAACCACGAAAAATGCGACGACACGTCCGGATAATCCGAAGAGCAATGATCATCTATAAGAATCTCGTCGGCACCTTCTGTCCCATTCGGTCGATTTAACACACGGCTCGCTTAAATCTTGTTCACGTTTCCCCCAATGAAATATATTATTTCCCACAAAATCCCTGAATTCTTAATACATCTTTAATTGTCAAAAAATGTAGTGTTAACAGCGACTCGGTAGATATGGAATGAGTTTGCCCAAAAGTAAAAGCAATCTTTTTTTTTTTCGTTCTCTTTGACTAACGAACTAAAAAACGAGAGGGGAAAAACATTGGCGAATAGAGTCCCGCGGCACGATGTCGAAAATATTCTCGATCGTTCGTCAGGTTGAGTTATAGGAGTAGATTTTGGTGGTGTTGTCGGGGGGAAGGGGGGGGGGGGAGGCAGTGTGAGCGAGGGTGGCGATGGTAAATTCTCTGTTATATGGACCGCGTGTGTACGACCGTGAACGGGGTAGGTTTTCCTCCGGCAATGCGCAGAACTGTTCACAGACACGAGAAACGAGGTGAACAGTGCTCGAGCTTTTGGCAAAAGCTCTACGGTCGCGCTCGTCTCGGCACATGTGTCGAACCTGAAATATGTAGGCGTGGCCTCGTCGAGCTAACAGACGCGTCCCGACTACCGAATATGTTCACCCCCGTGGCCAACGCTCCACCCCGTATAGCAGGGTTGAAGCTACGATTGGCTCGAGCCACCCTCTACCGCCTCCACCTGCATTCTTGCCCAACTACCCTCTGGCACTAACTCCTAAATACGGGGATGCGCGAGAGCGCCACGCTCATTCGAACGTGGACCATCGTCGGTCCAAGTCATAATCGCGAATATTGTCAAATCAACGTCACATCGTGTTGGAGCTTTACGAATTGCCGAGTGTTGAAATCAGAGGCGGTAATCGGTCTTTGAATCTTCGTGGCTAGTGAAACATGATACTTTCTGTGAAAAGTATGGAATTTGGCGCTTAGCGTTAGCGAAATGAGAGATTGCTAATAATTCGGACAGTGATAGCCGATTGAAGGGCTAATCTCATCGAATCAGAAAGACATTCTGGGAAGCGAAGAAGTTATCTGCAGGTGGTTTCTCCTTGTGCTAAGGTAAGATAATTATGAATTTATAATCTGTCGCGCCTTGTCATAAGAAATTAAAGTCTCATCAAGTGTACTCAGCACTGTCACTGTAATTAGAGCCGTCCATCAATGACAACGTCACGATTTATTTCTGCCAGGCATATCTTTGACACTATCGCGTGTAAAATTTCATCAACGTTTGCCAACTGAATTTTTTGTGTTCAGGCCAAGTGTCCAGATCGCATTGCCACGATGACAATGGAAGATCGCTCGGGAGGCATCGAACGTGCCGCCCCCGCTAGTTCGACTGCCTCGACAACAACGTCATTGGTAGGCACCATACGGACAAATTTGCCCGTCGATGCGTCCTATCCATTGCAACGAGCCAGTAAGCGTTCCTTCGATGTGGCATTTCTCGTTGCTCCAGACGAAAAACTCGCTCGCCGTCAGCACGAGAAATTGCGTCTCGTGTCAACCGATCGTTTGACCGATAGCGGCCGACGTGACCGTGGACGAGAGGAGCCGACGGATCTGGTCCAAGATCGTGAATTTCTCGATAGACTCCCGCAAAATTTGACCATCAAGCACTTTGACGCTGAAAGACGGAGACTACTTCAATGCACCGACAATTCGATGAGTCCACCGTATTCATCACCACGGACATTGACACCAACATTACCAGGACTGTCACCGGATCCAGAGGTTGTCAGATATACCAGCCAATCTCGAGGTGGAAAGAGCCCGAGTCCGCCGATATTTCAGCAACACATCAGTCAACATCCAAGCGTAATTGGCAGACTCATGGAATCTGCAGATCCGTCCAGTCTTACGTGTGGCAAAGCCTACGACGCGGTTATGTGTCCGACGAGACAGACAGAGTCACGCAGTGCTTTCACCAAAGTCAGCACCACCGGGTCCACGAGAAATGGCGCCTTCGACGATGGTCAATCATCACCGCGATCCTCAATCTCGCCCGATCGAGGAAGTTATCAGAGTAGCGTTAGTCCACCAGCAGCCGGTCCACTTCCACCTGCCACTGGCTACAAATACGCCTCTTTTCCACCTGCCAAATTGGCATATCCGTTTCTCGTTAGTACTGAGGGTCAGCAAAGCAGTCTTTTGGAAAATCTCAAGATACCCCAGTTAGCCCAGCCACCAAAGGTGCCCAGTCCCAACAAGGTGGCTAATTTCCGTCCGGAACTTCAGCCGGTTTATCCTAATCTTCCTTACAACCCCATATCCGTATTTCCCCCAATGGCCGAGGCCCTGACACGACCCCGTTTTCTCGCTACCGCTGCAAGTGTCGCTGGTCTTCTTCCACCCTCATTTGCCCTCAGCCTGCCAGCTCAGAACGTTTGCGCCAAGTGCAACCTCTCGTTTCGTATGACCTCCGATCTGGTTTATCACATGAGGTCACACCACAAAAATGAAAATGCCGGCGAAGCTGCCAGACGACGGAGGGAAGAAAAATTACGCTGTCCCGTTTGCGATGAAAGCTTTCGGGAGAGGCATCATCTCACGAGACACATGACCGCCCACCAGGACAAGGAGAGTGACGCGGTCGTTGATCAGGTCGAGATCAAGAGGCGTGCGGCAGCTGTGCATGGCAAGTGACGGCGGAAGGTCAGTCGGGACGATCATCAGGCTCCCTCTGGATTTTCATTCAAAAATTTAAATTAAAGACAGAAGTGCAATGAAAAGGACAATAGAAGATAAAACGTTGTTTCTTCGTGCTTGGGTATCAAAAACTCTTTTGACAATGAATTTTGAGGAAGACTTTTGAAGAACTGAAGGATGAATCACGCAAAAAGATGTCTCTCTCGGCTCAATGTATGTAAAGCGTGTATCTTGTAAAGAAAATGTTCTTCCGCAATGTTATATTGTAACACATGTAAATTACTAACGTACTAATGGCGTAATGTTACGACCTGTCAAGGCAGATTCCCTGTCTAGTCAATATTAGGTAGGAAAAAAATCGTGAAAGCTTACTTCACTTTGGAGAAAGTGTACCGTTGATTGACTCGTTATACTATAATCGAGTCTGCTAATGTTGCGATCGAACAGACTACGTGTACATGATGATTTCGTAGAATCATGATTACGATGGAGAACTCTTGACGTTTAAATAATCGGTTTTGGGGTGCAGCCGAATGTGAGGATATACATCTAGTGTATGTTTTGAATCCGCGAATGGACACGCGTATACAAGAGCGGGGCGTCAGTGTAAAGCTCGTTGATTCGAGAGCGGGCAATAAATAGATCGTAAACCATAACCACTGCGCGACACACATAAACCGTCGAAGCGCGCATAATGGTAGGAAACAATGAATGTCGTAATCGGAAACAGTGCCGGTTTGTTATCTGCCATTCACACTCCATTTAACTTCAAACGACGAATCGGCGCTCGCTCAACGCCGCCCGCGCGTTCACCCGCCGTTTTAAATACACCCGCGACCTGGGTCGCCCACCCTTTTGGGTTGCGGACTCACTTCTCGGTCATAGCACATCTCGTGCAGCCACGGCAGACTCGATATACAGGGTTAATCGACGCCTTTGCGAATCATTCAAAGTCAGCCCGGAATCACGTAAATTATCGAATTTACCCTTATACGGCGAGTTTCCAGCTCCGAAATTTCACGTACAAAGATTTCAGAAATAATAAAATACACGACTTGATATTTATGGAAGGATGTCAGCTCAGAAAGAGTTCAAAACGATGTACACGCAAATATTTCTCGTTAAGAATATAATGATATTACGATTTCGTGATATAGTCGAATGCTCGCAGCATTTTGTACAGCGATAAATAATTATTAAATGAACATTATATGATGTAAATATTTGAATTGTGTAAATGAATGAATTTCATGGTGATTTTTTTTTTTTTTTTGGATCTCTAATATCTCGATCTTCTAACGGAAACATTTTTTGCTGTGAAAGTCTGTTTCGTTTTGATGACAAAAAAGATATTCAAAATAAGGATAGGGCATGAAATTGTAAAGCTTATCGGAGATGAACGGTCCAGTTGTGGATGCTCGATCATGTAAAATATTTAAATCTAATAGCAGTCTTATAATATTTAGGTATGAATAGTATACGAGTATATCCAAGTTTTGTTTCAACTTTCAGATAATTATTTTATTTGTCATTCTTGGCATATTATTAAATGATACAAAAAATGTATCAATTCTATGTAAATATCACTCTGTAAATAAGCACCTGAATGTATTGAAAAATCGTTGTTAACGAATAAAAGAATATTCGCAAAAAAAAAATGAAAAATGTTTTGACTGATTAGCTATTTATTCGCAGATTACACTGATTATAGGTCGGCATATATAAGAGTATCTGGTGGCCGAAATGAATATCATCGGTCTTTTCAAATCCCCACTGTGGGACTGTAAATCATCCAAAGCCGATTACACACGGCAACAGATATTAATTTCCGGCTGGCTCGATATATCTCTTGCCAGATTTTCCGAGGCTTTCCTTTCGCTTTCTCGAGGCTCTTCAAGAAAAGAAAGAAGAAAGCAATTACTAATAGCCTGAGCGGTCAATAGAAAATATGACGAGTGATCGTTTATCGAGCAGCATTGTTCCTTTTTTTCTAGTCGTTAAAATTAATACTTTCCACAATCTATATAGCATCGATAAATATCTACTGCGAGTTTTCGCCACGAAAGGATAACGGACGATATTTATACTCAAGTACAGAGTTTAACGCTCAAGTGTAATGTATATATGTATATATACATACATAAAGCTTCCCCTTCATTCTTGACGAGATCGTCTTACCCGAGAGAGAAATGAGACGAGTGGACGTGAAAACTGTTAAGTCTTCGCGAAAGGATTTCACTAAACGGATATTGCCTAATCCTTGAAGAACCGCAGCCAATACGACAAACAATCTCTTACCACCCTTGAGGGCTTAAGTTTGCCTTCGGCAACCCCTCCTATCGACTGAGAACTCTCTCCTTCTCGCTCTCACTCTCGCTTCCCTTCACCCACGAGTAAGTGTACTTACCCTCTGGCCGAGGTCCATAAAGATAAATAACATCGAGCATCGCACCCCGGGCCAGTGGCTTGTGTAGTAGAACACTTTCCTAGCATTCGCTTCGAGTTTCAAGGGCCCCCCTTCAAGTTCCACAAGAGCATGAGAGCTATATATATATATATATATGTATGTACATCCCACTCCCCTTCTCAGTCTCTCGCAGGACCTCATCTCGGTTTCTCCTCTCCTTTCCACCCTTCGTATGCCTCTTGCCTGCGTTCACTCTTCCCACCCTTGTTAGCGATATAACGTCCGTGCCCGTGCCGTGGTGAATTGCGCGCATGCTTGTTCTGTCACTGAAATAATGACAATGTCATAGGACCGAGCTGATTCGCCACGGGTTCCTTGCTGCCACGTGGGCGAAGATTGGACGCGGACATGCTAATATGGCGTCCCTTCCAAGACATTAAGTCACGACGATGCTTTTTCCTATTCCATATGCATGTGTATACTCAAGGGAAAGAGGAAGAAAAATAAGGCAAAGAAACATGCGGTGAGGAGACGAGACTCTTCGAAATTTCAGCGCACAGCGCCTATATCTACTCCACAATTTACTATCTGTGACCATATATCGTTTCGAGGCTCTTTTTAAATTTCGTCAGGGGATGAGAAAACTTCCCCTCCCTTCCATGATAGATTTGACGATAAATCTCAAATCAAATAAGACTCAACTCAAATAAGACATTGTTGTCATCCCTTAATAAATTATTATTCGCGAATAATTCTCCATTACACAAGTAACTTAAAAATTTCAATCAGCCAATTACGACCTCGACGAACAAAATCGTTCAAAGAACGTTGGCAGTTCTAAAGAAAGATGACTGTAAAATGCTGATAATATTAACTATCGACGACAGCAAGCACGAGCCAATAAATATTAAGGTATAACAAGTCCAGGATCTCACGTACTCCTGATGGGGATGATCGACACGGAGCGACCGCGTTAACCGACGACCGTATATACCGCATCGTCCCGGCATTACCCCGATTTCGATTCGCCACGGGCTTTCAGGCCGATTATGTAACTTGACTGCGAACACGCAGCTTCTACCGGTCTCACGATAATCCCCGAGCCAGATTTTCACCCCGTAAGCTGTAAACGCGTTACGATCGTCAACGGCGTAATACATGATCGTGTATAATATAATAAGTGTAGTGGAGCAATTTTTACGGATCAAATCGAGACACAAAAGTTATTCTCATCTCATCTGGTTCCCATAGTCTGTCTATAACATATGCGAAACGCGTGCCTGATGTTCATATGCCTCGATTAAATACGCTATGTGAAAAAGAAAAAAACAAAATCGAAAAATTATCTATCGGGAATAATGTGGTGTGCAAGTGACATGATTGTTTTTAGATTCATATAGTACATGAAAATGATAATCTACATAGTTTTCGAAATACATTTTTCATTCAGATAATGCTTTTCATATAGCGAGCGAGCTTAACCAAAACGATCATCACAAAAGTTTTGATGGCACTTTGTGCATGTGAATTTTTCACGGGCTTTTCCCTCACTCTTTATTTTACACATTTCATGCTGTGTACTACAAAAGCACGGTGTATGTGTCCCTTATTCGTGGCTGACAGTTCAGTGATTAAAAACGGAAGTGTGCGGACGCTGCACCGCTCCAGTGGACGGAAGGCTGTTATATGCGCTCTTTCTCTCTTTCTCTCAAACTGCCGCATGACCACCCGACCACCTTTTGATTTACTGGGTGATATTTCGTCGTTTCGCAACACCCGACAATGGGTGCTTCGCGGTTGACATTTCGTTCCCGAAATTATTGCGAGCCAGACCGAGCGCGAGCTCTCTGACATGGCCATGGATGTGTATTTTCCGAGCTGGTCAGCGGCAATTTTTGCGTGTTGGTCCCGGAGCTTGACCGGCCCCCTTCATCACACACTCGTACACATATACGCATATATATATATATATATATATATATATATATATATATATATATTACAAACTACAATGGTGGAGTATTTTCAACGCACTGCGAGTTCTTCCTCTTTTACTTGTGTCACATTTTCGCCATTTTTTATTTTCCACGATTTTTATTTCTCCTCTCAAAGCTCTCTATGCTTGGCTATCGTCGCTACAAGCCTTTTGTCTCTTTTACTCGTCACTTTTTTGTTGTTGTCCCTTCCAACGTCCGACGAGAACGTCCGCTCATATTCCACCAGTACCTGCCCAGCTGTGAATTTATCGCTAACGAGAAGGCTCTTGGCAGACTGGTGATTTATTCTAATGAAGTTTCACGCTGCCAGCATTTTTATTTCTCAATTTCCCTTCTTTTAAAAACTAAGTATATTTTATTATAAACGTATTCTTGCGGTAGCTTTGAATTTCGTAATATCTGAATTTTTCGACTGTTTTCAATAATTTCGATAGATCTTTGGAACGAATTCATCTAAATCAAGTTCAGTCTGTATTGCATGAGTGGAAAATACTTCAAATGTGTGGAAAACTTGAGGCGCAAATGCATAAAGTTTTTTACGATAATTTTTTATTTTTATATAACTTAAAATCTTCCAAAAAGTCGGAAAAACTTTATTTAGAATAAATGTCATAATGTGTGCGTGCGTGTGCATGTGTGTATGTGATGTAGTTGGAAAATTCAAACTTCTGTAACTTCGGAATGGCTCGACCGGTTCGACTGAAATTTTGTACGCAAGTAGAACCGTCAACCTTCTTCCCTTCATACAATTTTCTTGGAGGTTCATCAGCTCGTTCGGATTTTATAGGATTTTTAAGTTTTTCGATAAAGTCAGTTAAGAGCATAATCTCGGCAGTTTTTGAGCTATCAGACTGATACTTTTTGTACGAATGTACTATGACAAAATTCTTGTTCGCTATTGAATTTTCAGCGGATCGGTCGGATTTTTCAAATTTTGTGAAGTTTTGAAATTTTCGAAAGATAACTTTCAACACTCTTCAAGCTGATTTCTATCCACGAGAATAATATTTCTCAACTGTTTTATGCCATTCTGTGCCTATGTGTGTGCACACATGCAAAATTCAAATCACTAGAAATTCCAGAATGGCCAGACTCATCAGGCCGCAGTTTTGTATTCAAGTAAAACTCTTCTTTGTTCGATATATTTTTTTTAAATATTAAAAGCGAGTTTACATTTTTCTATTAATATTTAATAGAGCTCTAACTTCCGTAATTGTTGAGTGATCGAATTCAAACTTTTTGAACGATTTGATAATTATTAAACAATGTTGTAAAATAATCTTGAGCTGCTTAAATGCAAGATCTGCGAAACTTTTTAATCTTTTCTATCGTAGAGGTATTCAATATTGATATAATACTTTGCTTGGAATTAAAATAACGTTTGACGATGGTTTTTTGTGTTAGATTTGAGGTAGAGTATGGGAGTTTGATTCATGGCACTTTGGATTGATTAAAAAATTTGAATAAAGATCAAACTCAAAGAAAAGTCAGACTATCCAGCTCAGAAGCCAAATGCGAAAAACGATTCGCTCAAAGAGGGGGCTTTATAGACAGACGGCGATTCCGAGGAAGACATGTGCAAATTTCAATTTACAGATTTTTTATTATTCCTTTTTGTATTGTCTTTTATTCTCCCTACAATATGCTAAAATTCATATACATCGTCTATTCTATAATTCAAATATATAATTTCTGCTGCTCGAACCGTCAGGCTACTTGAATATGTTCAACGGCAAAGCAATAAAATACCTTTATCTTGGTCGGGCCACTTCCCCTTTGATTCAGGGCAAGAGAGGGAGGGAGAGAGAGAGAGAGAGAGAGAGAAGACCATGAGGATTTCATAATTTACATTCCTATCGGTAACTTTGAAAAGATAAGTCCATTTAAATAAATTAGTAATGCTATCTCCTTCGTTAGATCGCGTGGGAAGGGGATTGAGTTTTCGGAGGGTGGGATTAAATTATATTTTATCAATTTTCACCGCGATTCGTTACACTCGGTGATGCCCTCGTTTTTCTCTTTCCCTTTATCCTCTCTGATGACATTTTTGTATCACTCATTCGACGATATACTCTAAACAATGTTGTCCAAGCTATACGGCATGATCGGTCAATGAATTAGGATATATAAAAGCGTTTAGCTATTTCATATTTAAGAACTGTAAAATAAAGTGCATACTTATTTTTTTATCGCTTGGAACTCGACGGATTTTTGGAAAAAAATTAATTCACGATGGAAAGCAACAACTGTGAGTCTCTTTGCTGCTGAAAATGTTGTGCTCCAGTGTGCGGATGTATTACAACCGTGAGGGTTTTCACAGCGAACTACATATGTACATATATAATATAAATGTTTGCAGAGATACACACATAGCCATCTACATGGGACATAATATAATGGGGCATAACAACGGCGTTAACACGCAGTGGCTGACCCCGGACGCGACCCAGGACCTCCTCGGGGTGAGTTACACCTCTGATAATTACTAGAAATTAATGCTCCACGGCCTATTCCCAGCCGCTCGCCATTGTACGCACACACGTGAAGTAATATCGCAGCTCGGGATTTCTCCCTACACACGCTCATTCGCCGTTTGCTTATACCACTCAGCATTAACACACTCGTGTACACCCTCGCTCGTAGTTTAATCCGGAGATGAGTAGACTTTAATACTTGCGATGTTTAACCACTAATGAATCCATCACAATTACAGAGGTGTATAACAACAAATAAATCATTTTACATCTCAATAATGTATTTTGGATCGATTTTCACTCGAAAAATTCATCAATTCTTCATCGGTCGCTAGCACTGTGGATAAATAATTATTTTTTATATTTGTTAAACTCTCGTTAAATTAACAGTCATGTTTTTATTAAGTTCTTGACGATATAACGAAAAAATTATCAACCTGCTTCATCGAAGCTATTTTAGACAATTTGATTTTGTGAATATTCCTTTTAAGAGTTAAGCAATTTTCAATATTTGATAAATTCACAATCGAATGTTTTTTTTTAAGCATCTTCTTATTCTGATGAATATTATTAATTAAATATCTAATCCAGAGCCTCCATATTATGTAACAAACATTTTGCGATGCATAGTCGGATTTCACCTAATTCTAAAACCTGTCGGATGTGAAAAGAAAAAAAAATTAAATCATCACCCGCGCAGCAAGGAAAATTCTTTCATGTATTACCGCTGCTCTCGCGAAGCCAAACCGTAGGATGATATTAAGAACTGCTGTGGATTCTCCAGTGCTGCTGCTGGCTTCGGTCAGATAGTTTAATGTGAATTTATTGCGATCGAGATTGGTCTTCTTCTGACTAGTGCGGCAAAAGCAGCAGCAGAGTCGCGTGCTACGAGAGAGTCAGAGCGAGAGAAAGAGAGAGAGAGAGAGAGAGAGAGAGAGAGAGAGAGAGAGGCAGAGCCACCGCCGTCAAACCGATAGCCACGTCGTACGAAAATTCAGGGGGTCCCCGCAGAGCAAAAGTCCCATAGCAGAGTCTCTATATGAGAGTTTTGCTCTGATTTTGCTTATACACTCGTCCTCATTGGGCGCCGTATGGGGAGACGAGACAAGAGACAAAATCGAAATCTCTGCCGGTCGTTCATCAGTGTTTTAAACCGCCGAGACGTGTGTCTGCCTCGAATGAAAAAGGGGGAAGTGTCTCGTACAGATCGGTGAGGTTGATATGACCTTATGCGGTGATTCAATCATCCCCCTGCGCCAACCCTCTGCTGCATATACCAGATATATATCTAAAAACACCCCTGTGAATATAAGACCCTGGCAAACCACCACCGTTTAATTCGACAAATTTTCCATAACAGCATTGAATTTTTTTATCCCCCCATATCCTTATCGGTATCAGTACCATCGCAGACCAAGAGGAAGCTACTGTCAAGATTCGATTTTACATGCAACCATTCGAATTCATTTCGAAGACTAAAAAAATCCTCCATAGTTCAAAAATTTACTGTAATAAATTCGCATCTCAGATCTACTTATATCTATGGGGTAGTTTTCACGCCCGATAAATATAGCTACCATATATATATATAGAGGCAGTAATCATATAACAGTAGCTAATATATTTATATCGTGAACCTATATTCGCACCCTTCTTCACGTGTTCATTATTATTATCATTATTATTATTATTATTATATATATATATATAACTGATGCCATAAAGTCAGAAAGCGCCGCTCACTTACTCGTAGCTTTCTCTCTCACCCTCTCTTTATGTCGACCTGAACTCCTGAGATTCTTGGCGACAAGACTCGAATGGTTGGGCCGTAAGAGAGAGCATATATAGCTCTCTCTCTCTCTCTCTCTCTCTCTCTCTCTCTATCTCTTTCTCTCGCATTTCTCGTAATTCACATTACTTTAATTCATATGGTAATCTGGCACACCGCGGAGGCCCCGGGTTACGCGAAAACTTTCGACGAACAATGCAAGGGACAATGGTTCTATGGGTTGTACGAAGAGGGGATATGGTGAAGGGGGGAGGGCAGGTTGACAAGCCGGGGTGGCGAGGCTAGTGGGTGGGTAGGTGAACGCGATATCGGATTTGCCTTTCCCTCCCCCTCCTTTGCCCTGTGGACGACATGCCCGTTATCGACAATGTCCGACCACTCGACCGGAAGCCATTTCGTCGCTAGAGTTATATATACTCTCTCGCGGTGTATGCCTCTCGTTTGTGCCACTGGTGCACCTCGGGCCATGACGAAATTTATATGAAAGTTTTGAACGTGAATAGCGAGGATATATTTGTAATTTCTAGCGAGAGAATTGTCACCCTCCCCGTTTGGGTGTGCTGACCGGCTGTTCTGCACAGAAATTTCTACTGCATCCAAATAACTGATAATAGATGCATCCTATTTGGTTATCGAGCGAAAGAAAAATAACAAGATATTTTAATTATTATTAATAATATTTTGATACTTTTCAATCATGGCGATGTTTTTATTTGGCTCATCGTGACTTCTGGTACGCGAAAAAATTCAATGGGGAATTATTCCCTCTTCCGCGGCTGACGGTAACGACGACGACGACGGTGAAGTAGAAACGGACGGTGCTGGTCTGGCAAAAGAACAAAAGTTTGCCCGAGAGGAAATTGACCGGTCTGCCATATGCGTCGACTCGCGGCTGCCACGATGACGACGAGGGGGTCCCACAACCGCAACTCAAACGCGGGCGCAAGAGGGACGTGCAGAGCCAAATATTCGAAAGAGAGAAAAAGAGAGAGAAATCCACGCATTGCAAATTTAATCTTACAAATGGATCCGAAAACTTGGAAACAATGGAATATATGAAATGCGGCCGCGTATATCAAGTCTCTGGTCTTTCTAGACGCGTATACACCAGCAGAGTGACGAAAATGTGGAACGAGTTCAAGTCTTCCGCGACGAGCAATATTGTTGTCAAGACCGATCCATATTCTTTGCGTGAGAGCGAAGAAAGTCAGAAGACTGAACGAAAACGACCAAAGGGTGATGGTGAAGAGGGAGAGACGATAAGAGCGAAACGACAAAACACGAGGCTATCTCATCAGCTGCTGCTCGTCATTCTACGTTCGCACGGATGCGACAAAAAGTTTGTGGCTCTCAACTATACTCGATATGACGTCAATTTTTCCCCCGACTTACGTGTCACTTCACTATATTAATTCATATCTAATTTTTCATAACCAAACTTATTTTTATCAATTTCATTACGTATAAAAAGTATTTGCAAACCCTTAAAACCCCATGAGGGATTAATGACACACATTTTACCCAATAATAAAACTCGTGTCGTTCTCATAAGAAAAAGGCAGGAAATATTTTGTATACGGAGGGAAAGATAATGTGCCCTTTCAGCAGAAGCCACGAAACACAATCGCGTCCCGACAAAATTTTCCATGCTGCATTGAGTGTATGTGGTGAAAGGGTGGTAGGAGAGGTGGAAGAAATTGTATTCCCCTGTACACATGGTATATATATATATATATATGAACTGTGGTGAGGCAGCAGAGGTTCTGGGGTAGTCGTATTCGAGTAGACTCGTTCTCGGATGGTGGCTGGAAGGAGAGATGAAAAGAGGAGGATGGGGATGGTAGATTAGCATAAATATGGCGTCTTAGAGCGGGTCGTTTGTCATCGTTAGCAAAGCACACGCTTCCTGGGACTCGCGCAGTCACACTCCTCCGAATCGCCGTGCTGTTTCTATTCCGTGGCTGAGCAGAAAGCTTCATATACATATATATATACATATATATATACATATATATATATATATATATATATATGCGTGTGCGTGTGTGTATGATATGAAACTGAAATGCTCGGAAAAGGGTCGTAGGTGGAGTGCGTGGCGGTTCATAGTGGAGAAGAGGTTCTAGGAAGCTACTACGTATCCTGCGAGGAGTTGAGAGTCCCGCAGGAAGGAAGACGCCGATGTGGCGACGGGTTAGTACAAACCCCTCTCATCCATATAACGGGAACAAGTGGCTGGACGACGAGAGAGATTCTACGAATTGCGGAGAATGGGGTGGTACCAGCATGAACCAGGGAATAAGGGAGATACGTCCATGCGTTTGTGTGTGTGTCTGTGTGAGAGAGAGACTGTGCAGGCAACGGGAGTGTAATACAGGCACGTGTGCTCTGCTCGCTCTCGGTTCATTTTCTATACCATAGTTTTTTCCCTCATTTAGAAAGTCGAGAATGAGCTGGAAGTGATACCAAAACTAAAACTATATCACTCAAGGCTTCAACGTCCGAGAATCAAATAAAGTTTTAAAATTGAGGCAGAATTAAATTTGCTCATCGACATCAAAGTATTAATGAAAGGAAAATTATACTCAGTATTTGCGCGGTAAAAAAACCTGATAGGCACTTTGATGAAGAAGATGAAGAGCATAAAATATCTCATGTCTGAAAATGACTGGATACGTTAATGTATAAAAAGACATGCGGTCTGCTCGCTGTCAATTCTCCATATAGTTTTGCGCTCATTGCAAAAAAGTCTCCATTACAAGCATGATCCGAAATTATTTAAAAAAACTCAAACTTTTTTCTGAAAGGTTCAACGTTCATTAATCAAGTATCGAGGTCAAAAAATGAAGCAAAATTTAAGCTGCTCAACGACATCAAAGTATTGATAAAAGGAAAATTACACTCAGTATTTGCGCGGTAAAAAACCCTGATAGGAACTTTGATGAAGAAGATGAAGATGTGTGTGTGAGCATAAAATATCTCATGTCTGAAAATGACTGGATACGTTAATGTATAAAAAGACATGCGGTCTGCTCGCTGTCAATTCTCCATATAGTTTTGCGCTCATTGCAAAAAAGTCTCCATTACAAGCATGATCCGAAATTATTTAAAAAAACTCAAACTTTTTTCTGAAAGGTTCAACGTTCATTAATCAAGTATCGAGGTCAAAAAATGAAGCAAAATTGAAGCTGCTCAATGACATCAAAATATTTATGAAAGGACGATTACTTTCTTTATTTTTGTGTTAAGAGAACTTGATAGGAACTTTGAAAAAGAAGATGAAAATTCGTATGAGAATAAACTGTCTCATCTTTGTAAATGACAGAGGATTCTCTAACGCATTATTCGATCCAATTTGTGTTATTGCAATCGCGCCTTAGAAGACCTTCACCCCCCTCTGCTCTGAGTATCAGTGCCAATCTGCTGAAATGCATCGCCATATTTCAGAAGCACCCTTCTCGCGGTTGCTCCTGCGTGTTATATAATAAGTATATATATCGTTGGAAGTATCGACGAAAACGCAATCGAAGCTTCTCCTCGTCTCGTATATAGATGTGCCGAAGGGGATGACTTTTCTATTAACGCGATTGGAGAATGTCCACCCATAAACTCTGTTGGATTGTGCATAACAATTGTTTAAGTATGAACAAAAATTGTAGAATTAGAAAGAAAGCTTGATCTCTATAAATTAATTTATTTTCCGGTATCATCGACCTGGTTTTGGGGGATTTGGAAAAAAAAATACCGCATTCTTGTTGAGTTGATTTTTTTTTAACTGCTACGCAATATCATTTATGATGGGGGAAAATAAGGTTCTCGTTAGTGGAACCTTTTTTTATATCGGGCTCTTGAAGCAGAGCGGTTTTCGTTCACATCAAACTATATTATATATTTATAGTAATATGAAAAATCTACTCCGCTCTCTGTCTGTGTCTCGACCGCCTACCCTTCCGGCACACCGCGCGTTCGCTTCTCTCGGGGGAGCGTTTACCACGGATAATTCATATTTATGACCGACGGCTCTATCAACCCCACTTGCCTCGTATACATTTAATTGAGACGTCCGTGTCGGAGCCAATAGGGCGAGCGAACCGTTGTCTCGGAAAGTGAAGAGGGGTTGGTGGGGGCGAAGGAAAAAAAAGGGGGGTGGGGGGTCACACATAGTGAGGAGAGCTAGGCGAAAGCAGACAATGCCAAAAGTCTGTGGAGAGGATGGATAGTCTAATGTACTTTGAAGCTGATTCTTCCTGCTTAACTTTTCATACACGTGAATACTACACCTACTATTTGTATTTATATATATATATATATATATATATGTGATTTTGCGGAAGTTTTGTCCTACTGTCGATTCGATCCACACGGCTGCCTCTGTCGTTGATGTCCGAACACATGAATCGTCACGATCGAGCGTGAATAATGTTATTTCTGCATTATAGTGCAAACGAAAATTTTTCCGGTCGCACTATGAGTCTTGCTCAAGTTTCCCTCTCGTTTCCCATCTCTATTGCTGCTACTATACATATATGGATTTTTCCTCTTCAATATTTTGAATAAATATATCGGAATTTTTTGCAAAAGCTCATTCAAGTCAAGCGCACTATCGCGTTGAAATCTCGTGGTGAATTTGCCAGTGCTTGTATACCGAAAAGTGACGTTGGTGCGAGAGGGCAAAATCCACTTAGTTTTTAGAGGGCGCCCTTTCACGCGAGTCGCCCCTCCACAACTATTAAATACTAATTCCATTAAAGCCTGGAAGGGTTGCTCTCGCTCGTTCGTATCTCTGACCCATATTTCATAGCGAAAGCTTTTCAATCTGAGAAAATACTTATGGATTGTGCTCCATGGGTACGCTATATATAGATATAAATTTATACCTACCCTTCTCCGTATGCGACCGTATTCAGCTCTGCTGCTGTGCTGATCGGCAATGTCTTCTCGCACTCACTCTCTGCTCCTCTCTCTCTCTCTCTCTCTCTTTTTGTTTTCTCTTCCAGGCCCTATCCATCTCGTCGTGCCTCCTTTTTCATCCCTTGGAACAACTATTCACTATCATGGAGACTAAAAATATGGAAGCCACTCTGCCTGTACAAGCGAGACTCGATGGCGAAATTACGGGCGGAAAAGTTTTTCTTTGTTTATCACTACTTGTCGAGAGAAAGAATAAAAAGAAAGAGAGGACGAAATGACGTTATATACATATCCCACGTGCGGTGATTGTCAAGTTTTGCGATAAAATTTTTCTATTATATTCCTCGATAAGTCTACGTTTGTCTCGTTCTTCGTAATGCCGAAAAAAATTCCTCCAAGTTTTGTGATAAAGGTTTTTCGATGAGTTCTTTTCAGATTTTCGATTATCTTTTGTTTCAACTCATATTTTTATTTAAAGCCAAAATTATATTGAACAAAACTCTTTGAATGTCAAGTAGATGATTGAAATTATTTTTATAAATTCTCCGATAGCTCATTTAACCCTTCAGAAAACCGTGGAAATATCGTAGTTTTTGAATATACATCCTTCGATAGGCCTATCATCGACATGGTTAGACGATGAACAAGAGATGAAAATAATTGAGAAAAAAGGGAAAATAAATCACGAGTTGAATCTCCAGAATAACCGTAAAGTTCTTGCTGAATTTTCGATAATCAAGTACCCCTCATCATGATCAGAGAAACGGCGATATGCAATCGTCCAGAAGCTTCGCGATAACGGATTTTCAATTAATATACCAGCGAACCCCGAGAGGGATTTTGGCGAAGTGAGAGAGAGATTATAATGGGACATTTTCGATCGTGAGAGGATCGAAAACTCGACGAGTATCTCGACTACGGGGTAATCCGTGAATCACCCGACAATTTTCTCGGACATTGTGTACGTATATACATATATATACTATATATATATCGTGATAACAATTCTACCGAGTATAAAAACTTTTGAAAACTTTTATTTTCAATTACTTCGAAGATTCGAAAACGACGATCTATCCTACTGTCATACAGTCGAATGAGAAATTTCACGATAGGTCAGCTGCGTGTGTAAGCATGGCTTCAATTGTACCTAAAAGGATGATTTCTATTCTAACTCTGGCTCTTATCTGATTTATCAATTTTTCATTGATCACATATTGGAGAACTTTTATGAAAAATCTTTTGATAATGAATCGTTTTTTTTTTTGTTAATAAAAGATAAAAAAGTTTGTCACCTTTTTGACTGTGAGATTGGCATTTCTACGGAAGTTGATAAATGGGTGAAAAAAATATATAAACTAGTCGTAAATTTCATATTTTCCAAAGTGGCTCGTACTCTCGTAGGAAGTAATATTACGGGAAGGTTCGATGGTTGTTACACGGGAAGGTACGACCGTATAGTCAGATATCCACGCAGAGTGTGCACCCGTTCGTTACGCAACGTTTTCTCGGTGTGTGACTGGTAATATCTCGTCCTGTGGGTGGCAATTGGGGTGCTCAAACGTATAGTCGAACTCTCAAGTCGATTAAAGCCGATCAGCAAAGTGCAAGAGGTGATATCGAATATATGAGAACCCCGAGAGGCGAAATAATCGCGAAAGCCATTTTGCGAGAGGCACCAAAATGACGGATGGTCCCGGTGTGTGTTCTCTTCGTCTCCTCTCCATTCTCTGAGTGCCGACGGACATGTAGAGAATACGAGCAACCCCTCAGTCGCACATTTTGCACACATACACTGCGTGATAGTGCGGAAAACTTGGCTTGATTCGTCTGCGAGTTGTTTATGGATCGACGAGAATTCTTTCGATGGAGAATAAATCAGCTATATATATATATATATATTACATATCACGATAACAAATTTGAGGAATTGTATAGAATATTTTTCATGATTTCCAATCAAATCAAGTTAATTCCTTTTAAGGTAAATTTTAGGAATAAACGCAATTAATTAATTTGTTTTTTTTGGACCAAACATTTTTAGAAGTTACGAAAGAATGTATGGGGATTTTTTTTTCATAAAATAAAATAGTGTACGTCAAGTCAGCAATTACATTATATCGTACAAAACCGAGATATTTAATTTTAGTAGCATATTTTTTCCTTTGCTAGATAGTATAATTTTTTTTTTTAATTTCCTTGGACACTATACTTATTTTACTTCATCTTTAAAAACAATCTTAAAAACACATTCAGTCGTATAACGCCTTGACATTATCTGAAATATATATTCTCAACTCTCAACTTTATGATCAGGAACTTGCAGTATTTTTTTACATTTTGTTAACATCAACTTTTTATTAGTTTCGGCGAAGATAGATGATGAAACTTTTTGACGTGTTAGTCACAAAGTGGGTTCACCAGTAAAAATTTACTCTCAAGAAAGAGTAAGAATCGTTAAGAAGATAAAAAAACTTTTTATAGTGTTAAACCATGTATATATAAAATGGACAATAATTTCATCGTCAATGAAAGGGCTTTGTGAGATCTTGACAGAGATAACTTCATCCATATTGGCTGGTGTAGCTTTTGGATAAAGTGACGATCGTGAACGACTGTGTCGGTGATTAACTCTGTCCAATGCACTTTTGGTTGCCATTGCTCTCACACATTTCCATGTCACATGTATATATATATATATATATATAATATACAAGCAGTATATACATATGTAATAGCATTGTCGACCATGCCATACTATTTCGTCGCTTCTCAATAAGCGCAATAAACTCATTCGAGGCTTTACTGCGAATCGCTTTACAACTTGCTCGGTTACGACGCAGTCCGGTGCTATGGGAACGTCGCCATATCAGTAGAATGGGGAAATCGCAACGCGACTCAACAGCCACGCTTCTCCTGATCTCGGGAACTAGTTACCCAAACTGCGCTAGTTTAAATTACGAGCTGGGGCGCCTTCGCGATTTATTTTTGCGTGGCATGAATCGCTCGAGAAACTACATTACGATGTCGATATATATATATATGATTCGGGCTCATTGCTTTAAGTTTTTCGACTCATCTTGACGGTGTGCGGAGGATACACGACAAACGTAAAACAAACGAGAGATATTTGCATGTTTATTTTTGCGTTTTCTCTGCTATATGCCATATATGTATATGAGTCTGTTGCAATTTAGCTCTTTCTTCCATTCTTATTTCTCGTAATTCCTATTATTCACGAATGTTGGTATGTATATATTGTTTTGTCATCGCACAATTTCTTATATTTTACATCCTCAGCTAGGAACAATAGTTATAAAACAAAACGAGTTTATTTCGCGATATATCTCCTGCTGTTTTTGTGGTATATAATAATTTCATATGCTAGCTGCACATTAATTTAGGATACAAAATTCTACAATCACCATATTTGATTATTTATTTAAATTGAGTAATCGCAATTATAAAAAATTGCAGCAGTGTAAATAAGTAGTTGAATAGATGATGTAAATTTGATAAAAAATATTTATTTATTTTGCAAATTTTACACAGTTATATACGTAAAATCTTTGAAATATTAAATTGCAAAAAATGCTTAAACCAAAAACGATTTCGGTTATAAAACAAAACGAGTTTATTTCGCGATATATCTCCTGCTGTTTTTATGGTATATAATAATTTCATATGCTAGCTGCACATTAATTTAGGATACAAAATTCTACAATCACCATATTTGATTATTTATTTAAATTGAGTAATCGCAATTATAAAAAATTGCAGCAGTGTAAATAAGTAGTTGAATAGATGATGTAAATTTGATAAAAAATATTTATTTATTTTGCAAATTTTACACAGTTATATACGTAAAATCTTTGAAATATTAAATTGCAAAAAATGCTTAAACCAAAAACGATTTCGGTTATACAACAAAACGAGTTTATTTCGCGATATATCTCCTGCTGTTTTTGTGGTATATAATAATTTCATATGCTAGCTGCACATTAATTTAGGATACAAAATTCTACAATCACCATATTTGATTATTTATTTAAATTGAGTGATCGCAATTATAAAAAATTGCAGCAGTGCAAATAAGTAGTTGAATAGATGATGTAAATTTGATAAAAAATATTTATTTATTTTGCAAATTTTACACAGTTATATACGTAAAATCTTTGAAATATTAAATTGCAAAAAATGCTTAAACCAAAAACGATTTCGGTTATAAAGCAAAACGAGTTTATTTCGCGATATATCTCCTGCTGTTTTTGTGGTATATAATAATTTCATATGCTAGCTGCACATTAATTTAGGATACAAAATTCTACAATCACCATATTTGATTATTTATTTAAATTGAGTAATCGCAATTATAAAAAATTGCAGCAGTGTAAATAAGTAGTTGAATAGATGATGTAAATTTGATAAAAAATATTTATTTATTTTGCAAATCTTACACAGTTATATACGTAAAATCTTTGAAATATACAATTGGGAAAAATGCTTAAACCAAAAACGATTTCTCAAAAATTCGAAAAAATCACACAATCCTTCTACCCTTTTATCGCAAATACGTCCGAGTATTTTACATGATGATTGCCGCGTGTTTTACATGTATGTACGCATACGCACGAGTTGAATGAGAGCAGCGGGTGCCCCGAGGCCGGAATTGAAACCACCTCATTACGAAAAGGGCACAAGCGGGAGGAGCACACTGCGATGGTACATACATATATCAATGGTGGGGAAAATGCGGCGACGGCAGCTCGGTGGTAGAATCCGTTTTGTGAATATCGGAGGTAATGTCACGAGTGGTTTTATACTGTATATATATATATATAGAGAGAGAGAGAGAGCTAGGATCGTCGTGTATACACATAAAACCAGTACAGAGGCCGAAGCCGCTTGTCTATCCGCCCGGGGCTACCGTTTTCACCCCCTACTCTCCAGCCCCTCCATTCGCTATTACACCCCGGCTCGAACCATGATGAAAAATGGAAATCACGAAATTCGTCGTGGCCGCAGAGAGAAACACACGAAGAGGAGAAATCTCTCACACTTTGCCATCGTGTTCATTGCAGCAAAAACCATTTGAGACTATATATTGATAAATAAATAATTGATCGTGTACTTCTTACTTCATTCAAGAGATAATATATTGATTGTTCATATTTTGGATTAATCAAGCTTGAGATTTAAAAAGGTTCGACTTATTGCAGAACATAAGTTCACTACAAAAAAGTACATGAAAAAAAAATATGCACACTGTGTGTGGTAAGATTGTGCCAAAGGGTTGAAGACGCAGCAGGAGAATAAGAAGACGGTACATGGGGGTTGTATAGAAACGCCTGGCGTATATATATATATATATAAGATGGTTCAAACGCCCCTGAAGCAGATGACACGTTCGCTTTCGTGCGATAAGGAAAATGGTAGCTGTAACACGCTCCGCGAAGATGCCGGTATTAGGAAAGACACGAAGTCTCGTTGAACGGCGCTCACCGAGGCAATCGCGGCCTTTACGACACGACTTTCGTGATACGCGCGTATATATCGTGAAACCTCTCGAACAAGCACACCGTAGAGAACACATCTCTCTCTCTCTCTCTCTCTCTCTCTCTCTCCCTCTCCCAATCTCTCTCTCTCTCTCTCTCTCTCTCTGTCTCTCCCTCTCTCTCTCTCTCTCTCTCTCTCTCTTTCTCTCTCTCTCTCTCTCTTTCGTTCTCTTTGTACGCTACTCGCATAACAAGAGCAACCCCTTCGAGCAATCCTCGTCGAGTGTTACAACTTTAATTAAACGTAACGCCGATTACGAGGTATAATGGCACTACGCGGGCTGCTCGCGGTGACTCGGCGACGTTCCTCCCCGGGTTTCCCGACGATGTGGATGGGGAATTCTCTGTGCTTCCACTGTACTTCGAATTATCCTTGAAAGTGCAGATCTTCCTTGGATAAACTGCTGTTTTAACCACGAAATTACCGCCATTCCCGGTAACGAGACTTTCTTTTTCGATATTACGAAATGTCAATTTTTTGCCAATCAAGAATAATTCATTGGCCTGCCATTGATTTCCTAAATTTTTGCAAAATGAGCACTCCTGTATAGATTGACTCACAAGAAAACTGCAATGAATTCGGGATTCATCAATTAGTAGTTTTCGATAGTCCAGTGCAGTAAGTGTCAAGAATTAGATGATTAATATGTCAATGAAATTTATATTGAGGATATTTTTTTGATGACAGTTTATTGCGAAGTTATTGATTTTTTTTTATTCCTTTACTCGTTATTATTTTTAACTCAAAATATGCTGGTCTTTTTTGAGCTCTGTTATTAATGTTTTTTATCTCTGATACTTCAGTTGACTTCAGTATTATAGTCATGGACTGCAATTTCTCTCTCGCATTCTATGAATATTCCGTATTACCTGTGCTTCCTCTGTACTTCGAATTATCCTTGAAAGTGCAGATCTTCCTTGGATAAACTGCTGTTTTAACCACGAAATTACCGCCATTCCGGTAACGAGACTTTCTTTTTCGATATTACGAAATGTCAATTTTTTGCCAATCAAGAATAATTCATTGGCCTGCCATTGATTTCCTAAATTTTTGCAAAATGAGCACTCCTGTATAGATTGACTCACAAGAAAACTGCAATGAATTCGGGATTCACTAATTAGTAGTTTTCGATAGTCCAGTGCCGTAAGTGTCAAGAATTAGATGATTAATATGTCAATGAAATTTATATTGAGGATATTTTTTTGATGACAGTTTATTGCGAAGTTATTGATTTTTTTTTATTCCTTTACTCGTTATTATTTTTAACTCAAAATATGCTGGTCTTTTTTGAGCTCTGTTATTAATGTTTTTTATCTCTGATATTTCAGTTGACTTCAGTATTATAGTCATGGACTGCAATTTCTCTCTCGCATTCTATGAATATTCCGTATTACCATACATATACCATACGTATTGCCTGCAGTACATTCCTATCTGTCTCTATTTCACGATCTTAGCAATAAGTTGCAAGAGTAATTTCGAATTGGAACCAGCTCGTGTTCGTTACACATGCCTGTTGAAGAAAGTATCCGTGCGCCCGCAGGAGTGAGGGCACTTTCTTTGCGCTTGCAAGAGAGCATGGTGTATGTCAGGGGCATATTGGCTATCTCTCGGAAGCCCGTTGAATATCTCCGGCCGAGGTCTTGTACGGTGTACGCAACGTTTTCTGTGTGTGTGTGTGTGTTTGTGTGTGTGCGTGATTGAGTGTGTGTGTGGGGGGGGGGGGGGGGGGGGGGGGGGGGGGGGGTGAGTGTGTGTGTGTGTGTGTGTGTGTGTGTGTGTGTGTGGCCCCAAGAAGACGCTATCGCGGTCAAGATGGCGTTACATATACAGTGTGCTTCACCTTATATTAGCATATAAACTCCTAGCCGGCGGCACCAGAGAGACCCGCTCACCGTTTTGATTTATGCAACAAATATGCCTCGCCCCCCTCGCACCGTAAGATGCGCAATCGTCCAAGACAAGAAAGACCGAGAGGGCGAGTGCTCTCGGTGTTTCTCGATGTATTTCGGCATTATTTAGGCGCATCAATTATTACTACGATAAAAATTTATGTTTGTACTTTTATCGAAGAAGCCTCTTATAACTTAGTTTTTAATTACAAATTAATTTTGTGCGGGTATTTAGCTCCAATCGACGATAAAAGAAAATGTCTTTTGTTTGACGATGAAGCTTAGAATAATTTTTCTAAGAAATAAAGAAATCGATTAAAAGATATTATAAATACGATTTAAATGTTGCTGATGAAATAATTCTTCCTGTGACTATTCGTAGATGATTTTTTAACCCATGGCTCATCGCCATTGCGCGATTCATGTTGCCACGCTCGGCTTGACGATAAATATGCTAATATGAGTAGCTGAAAAATTAAAAGATCTCAAAAAATTCCGCAATAATTCAGGATCCGCGGTGTATCAAAGCGAATAAGCATAAATGAATAATTGCACGATAGATAAATTAATATACGCTGGTTACACTGTGGGCTTGGGACTCTTACTGAGCTATATTTATATATTTATATATATAGACCCTCGCTATCGTTCACCTTCGCTTCTCGTTAATCATTCATATTTTCTTTCATTAGTTATATTCTCTGATACGACGCGATGGAAAGTTCGCGACATACAGAAGCGAATGTCGTTCATAAATACCGTAACATTTTACGGTTGTTGCACTTTCGTTATTTGGCCCGGAGCACGAACAGGAAAGACAACCGAGAAGTTTAAACTTCGCGATTTAACGAGGTTTGTGCAACCGCTTATGGATAACAGGCAATTTTCTTACGGTTTGTGGCGGTGTTAAAATATGTATGGGGCTTCGAGTTAAGCCAGCACCAACGTTGTTATAGCGAGAGAACGAACCGTCGAGATCGGATCCGACCGGCATCCAGAGAACGGTGGGCGGTAGCGCGGGGAAGCTGTTACCGAGTCATTTGCATGGCATCAACGAGATTTCGTTAAAAGCGCAGCCCTCCGTCAAATTTCCTCCACCCCTCCCGTTTCACCCTATTTTTATTGTTATCCGTTGCACGAACACCCCGCACAAGTCACCGAGTAGCAAAACAAAACAAAAACCATCATAATAACCGAAGGAGTATTTTATTCTTCCACAGTTTTATTCCGATATTTTTGTTGAAATGAAGAGTTGACAATTCCGTTATTGATAAATATTTATCTTTGTTGCTGTTTATCACAGGAGATAAACGTGCATCGAAATTGATATTTAAAATTTGAGCGATCGATAGCTGTATAAGCGTCTGTTCGAAAACAAACAAAAAAGCATTAAAATCGAACAGTGTTAGGAAATGGCCGAAAGGAAAAGAAAGCGGTGGAACCATTGGCGCCGAAGACACAGACTTTTGTTTTCGAAGAGGCATAAAAATCACTGAACGACTGTACCGCGAAGTCTCGCATAAGGGCGCTGTAGACTGTTTTATGCGTCTCACATTAATTTGCATAATCGAATATAAAATCTGAATAACACCCGGCGCTCTGTCCTCGAGAGCGGTAAGTCACCGGAAATCTTCAAACCCTCCGATCTCCCATGCTCTAGCCGATGCGATCGCTTCTGCGCTCTTACGAATGATTAGGTCCATACAGACGATTTCTTTTTATATCGATCTTGTATAAATCTGCAGATTCGGAGCGGAATTTTGTACATTTAGGTATAAATTTATGGATATTCGGGGATTGGTTTGCTTTGAATTTTTATCAATGTCTCTTGCATCGATGACTGATCAGTAGGAAATTTTTGAAACAGGATTATCCACATGCAGTCCATACTGTTTGTTGGTAGTGCAGGCCCAGTTACCGTTTGTAGGTAAAATAAGTCTGGTTGTTATCGATGGCAGAATTTTTGGTATTGTTTGTGGGTAAGACAGCGCGCAGTACAAAATCCTAGTATGCCTATTGTAAGATCCTATGTGAGCGCTATGTATTAGTTCCAAGAGATCGATTACCCTGCGTAGAATATGCTAAAACCACGCTAAAACACACCACTGATATGACTGGTGTCTAACAGGTTCGGAACCGGATGCAGTGGCCGTAGGTATGCTAAAGCCTTGGCATTTTTACGTCCCCTTAAAACAGTGTAACATACCGATGCATGGTAAAGAACTGCTTTTCCTACTTTCTCTAATATAGTGAATATTCTGAACTGATTATAAATAACCAAAAGTGTTTTGGTCGCGGAAAAGACAGGGGATCAATTTGTTACCACAGGAGGTACATCGCCAATAACACTTACCCATACTGAACAGAGATCTTCTTCGTTACGTGGAATAATTCGCGTGCCGGTAAGTCAGGTTCCTGCTTGTGTATCTACAGGCTTACCATAGTTCAGTAAGCGCTCGACTAAGTAGATTCCTACATGTACTCAGATCATTTATCTTCAGAGAATTGAGTATGAGGAATGATCGTATATGGAATACAGATGATGCCACATCAACTATGTCCGAGTCAGTCCGAGGGAGTTTGGATTGGAGGTGGCGGACGGATACAGCAGAGACCCCAAACCATATTAGTCTCTGGATTCAGCGTGAATCGAACTTGGTTACGTATTTGATGCACGTATATGAGGAGAATGACATTAAACACTATATGTCTACGGGGTGAAAGCCGGCAGTTATCCGAAAATTGATGGTAGGGTGAAGTTGAATACATCATTTTCGTCAAATGACGTTGGTCCAACCCCTGCCGGAATATATGAAATAAAAATGCAATGAGGCTCGGTAAACCAAACTCTTTTACCGAAAGCTTTCCCCCCCCCCCCATTTTTGACAAAATACTCCGCTGAAGGATCCAAACAACTAGGATCCTTATGCAAAGTCTTTTGTCTTAATGATATGGAGAACCCAGTAGCAGAAAACTTTGAAAAATCTATTAAACATCCTAAAAACCTATTTTTCTCCCATATCCGACTGACCGTGGTTTGCTCAATAACGGCTGGTCAATAACTGATACCGTTACAGGCATTTAATCCTTTTATAAAGATAGATTTATATACATCTATATATATATTTATATATATATATATACATATATCCACGTGATCTATAGACGTCTGCCAGACGGTTCTCTTGTACCCTTTCGATTCACGTAAGAAAAGTGCCTCTTGCGTGCAATATACACACCGTACTTTATGAAAACACGCGTTGTCTGTACGCGCGTTTATAGTAAAACGGGCATGATTTGCCACACCAGCCTCATGGTGAATCGAGTTACAAACGCACAGTGTGTTCGAGACTCTTCCATTTCTCTGTCTGTCTGTCTGTCTGTCTCTCTCTCTCTCTCTCTTTCTCTCTCTCTGTCTCTCTGTCTCTCTCTCTCTGTCTCTGTCTCTGTCTCTCTCTCTCTCTGTCTCTGTCTCTGTCTCTGTCTCTCTCTCTCTCTCTATCTCTCTCTCTCTCTCTCTCTCTCTCTATCTCTCTCTCTCTCTTTCTCTCTCTTTCTCTCTTTCTCTTTCTCTCTCTGCCTGGTCTCTCTCGACATTGCACGCCGCTCGAATCAATCACGTCGCACGCACTCGCGGCACACATGCCGCTAATGTGCGTAGCCCTCTGGACGCTTGTGTAGCCACCCAAAAGCCACCAGCAGTAATCTCGCAAAAGGAGGTTTTCCCCCCTGAAGAGCGGGTCGTTCGTCGCGCATAGTCTGCGCCACTTAAGGATTTGAAGCCGTATAGTATATACATTTCCGTTTTAGGGATAATTACTATGAGCACACACAACACGACACGAGGTCTCTGATGGCCATTCACCGCGTGGTGGCATGTTCGTCCCCCGTCGCTGTCCGTATAGATATTTTCTTCATGACATTGACAAAAAACAAAAAAAAAAACGAAAATTACAAAACTGAAGAGTAATAAATGTAGGCCGACGTGTATATATAGGTGTTAGGAACTCAAATAAACATATCTATGTATATATATATATATATATATAGACGCAATTTCAAGTGTATAGGCTTTATAGTTTCTGAGATTTCGTGATGATGAGTGAGTCAGTGGTATTTCGCTTATATATAAGCGAAATAGTATAAGTATAGAGTATATAGTATAATATAGTACTATAGTATGGTATAGTATATATAGTATATAGTATAGTATATATACTATAATATATACTATTGTATATATATATATATATATATATATATATATAAGCGAAATCTCACTGACTGACGGATTCATCATCGTCGAGCCGAAACCGCTGGTATTAGAAACATGAAATTTGGCGAGTATATTCCTTTTATGACGAAGACAACCACTGAGAAGGTATTTTTCGAAATTCAACCCCTAAGGGGGTAAAAAGGGGTAGAATGCTTTTACACTGATTCAACGCGTGCGAAACCACAAGCAGCACCTAGTATTATATAATATCGTACAGAATTCAACAATTTATCATTGTGGTGGACTCGATATGTGCATAAGTATACAAGTGTCGTATATATATATATTATTGTCGAGATTTATGCTTCCTGAATACGCGCACAAGGTGATATTTCTTTTATCGATCATATTTATCATTAGTGCATACAATGGGGTGCGTGTTTTTGGAAACACTTGACAAAGAAATATAAAAATAACGCTATCCCATGAATGCATATATCTAACGAGCTTGCTGGTTAATATTATGTACAAAGGCGCGTTGAGGAGCGAATTTGAGACGGTGGTGGGTCTGTGGATATACAAATAGCGACGAGCTGATGAGAGTAAAAAGGAGAGAGGGAGAGGGAGAGAGATAGAGACCGAGAGAGAGAGAGAGATTCCGTCGGTGCACGAGTGCACTTGCACGCGTAATTATCAGCGTGGCTACGTGCCTCGTCTCCGGAGGATTAATTAACTCGTTCTGGCTGCCGGACACCAGCTCATTATGCGCCACATCGAGGCACACTGTATCCCAAGCACCCAAGTGGAGTCTGTACATCGTAATGTTATATGGTGTAACAGTATATCCGTATGTACATGCGTATATACTATTTATTTAGGTACTATATACACGTAATATGTATATAAATGTACAGACTGGTGTACCAACCGTACTCTCTCTCTCTCTCTCTCTCTTTTGCTGCGATACATTCATGCAAATACAGGTAATGGAACGTAATTTCTCTTTCTCTATCGTCTCTGTGTGGTCACTGGCTTCGTGTTTGTATATATATATATATATATACGTCATACTCTATGTCACGTTTTCTCTCCTCTATCTCTACATGTGCATTATTACGTCGTTCATCCCCTATTCGTCGATCAACTATAGCCCCCTCATTCTATTGGTGTTCGTCCATTCGCTCAGCTATGGCACACACCTGTCCACCAACATCGCGAGACTGGACTATAAACTTGCGGATGGATTTATACGCTGGCTCGAGCACCCTTTCGTCCATCAAATTTTCGGTCGTGGCGCTCGATGAATTTTCAGTCAGCTCGTAAACTGTCTCTTGCTCTCTCGAAAAACTCTATACTGGAAATTTGACGGGAATGCGCGTGCTGTATGGCCTGACAGCTGCTCTGGTCGTCGCGTTTATGTATATCAAATATAAAACCCTGCCATGCATCACATATACGTATATATATGCGTGTGAAGAGGATAAAAAGTGAGACAGAGATCTAGTGGATGAATGATGAGAGGACGAGAGAGCGAGAGAGAGAGAGAGAGAGAGAGGAAGATTTAAAAAAAAGCGTGCTGGATGATCGAAAGTGGTTCGAAGGTCGGGTCGAGGGTGAAAATTTATTCGCCGCTATATTTCTCATCGATCACACACGCCACGAAACGACTAAATTTCATTTCGTTCATGGTTTATGTTGTTCGATTCAAATTTCCCTCGAAATGGGCATTTGTGTGTCTAGACCCCGTATAGCTTCCTCGAAGGGAAAAAGAAACCGTGAAAAAAACACACGGTGCGTGTATAATGAGTACAACAGAGAGTGCCGAGGGACGAAAGTCTGCTGGGATATATCGCGACAGTCGAGAGGATGGAATTTCCCTTTCGCTATATCGGTGCAATTGGCAAAGAACACTTTTACAATGCAAATTATGCTAATCCGGTGAGCGCACATGTATATATATGTATATAGTGCGCGCAGGATATGGTAAAGGATATAGGAAAAGTCGTCTCTACGCTAGACCGACAGAGGATTTATTTCATGCAACCACACGAGAGAAAGAGAGAAAGAAAGAGAGAGAGAGAGAGAGAGAGAAAGAAAGAGAGAGAGAGAGAGAGAGAAAGAGAGAGAGAGAGAGAGAGAGAGAAAGAGAGCGAGAGAGAGAGAGAGAGAGAGAGCTGGCAGCCGAGCGAGGGATCAGTGTGCGACGAGGGATGGTGCAGTACATCGTGGTGGTGCATGTGTGAGTGCTTGCCCACGATGACAATGTTGAACAAAAAGAAAGCTTTGATGAGGGTGAATGATCCGAGTCTCATGCGTTAGTGAGATAAAGGGATAGGTATTATTATCGTACAATCGGTAAGTCGGATTTTTCACCCAAATCTAAAGGGATGATCTATAGCCACTTATCGTTATCGCAAATACCAATATGACAAATAAATTTGTCCAATAACGATGTGTATTAAATTCCACCAATGTTGATTTTTGCTAGTGTGTCAACGACACGCCTATAGTGTTGCCGATTTTCACAACATACTACATCTTACCGTCGTACAGATATCTAAATTTTATATAAAGAGGATTTCTTTTAGCTTCACGTACACACGCTCGTGGCAAGCATAAAAATCGTGAGATGACAAATCCTAGTAAAACTTATATAGCCATGCTTAAGACCCTTCTTCCGCGAGATTATCGGCTCGTGAAGCCTGACGATTCATCCCCTCTGCTCTCGCGAGAGATGCACGCGCTTCGGTGTCTCTTCTGTGTCTCCAGTGTGGTGTGTGACAGGAAAGCCAGCGAGAGGGAAAGAAAAATGCGCACACGCCTGATGTATATATATATATATATATATACATATATATAGATATATACATCCCTCACGTATTGTACACAGAAGTCTGAGCAACACGGTCTGATATATCCAACCCTCGTTCTATTTCCTCAGGCAGACAATACACAATACCAGTAGAACGGAAAAAAATATAAAAATAATCAGAAAATATATATGCGTATATGTATGTATAGATAAATGGGGGGATGATTGTGTGTACGAGTATAGAGAAGGAAAGAACAGGAGCGTATAAGCTAAGCAAGCCCAAAAAGTACGAGAGGAGTTCTCTATATGTGTCAGTGTATACACTACGAAATTTCTTTTACGTGCTTTATTGCTTCATGTGCGTTTGCCGAGAGCATGGGTTGGGCGGGTTGAGAGGAAGGGATTGCGAGAGTGACAGACAGGGCGATGTGTGCGGGGGGAACAACGCAAACCACCCTCACTTTCGACCCAAACGCAGCATCCCCCCCTCACTTTCTCTCTTGCAGCCTCCTCGTCTCTTCATCCTCCCACGCGCGATCATGACGTCGGATCGTACGCGCTCTCTCGTCTAGTTCCCAATCTCATTCCCGATGCGAAACCGTGAAGGGACATCAAGCCTTGACACTCGGGGCTGAGGGTCGCCCAGGGAAACGGGCTCTCTCGTCGGCTTGTGTGACACATCTCTCTCTCTCTCTCTCTCTCTCTCTTTCTTCCAACTTCCTCTTTCATTCACCGGAAATGCGAGGGAGACAGAGATATCGAGATCGCTGATATGCCATATGGCTTGGCAGCACTGTGCGATATGCTCTCAGTGCGCTCATATATCTGTATATACGAAAATCACGATTGAATAATCCAGGAATAACATCACTGTTTGTACCTCCGGTGCTACTCAACGTTTGACACGTTGCTACATTACTCTTGTTCGAGAACCGAAACGTTTTAATAAATGATACACCTGAATCATGTTTGACGTTATGACAGCTAATACGAATGCTACAATAATGGAATGGAAGCACGTGCTGAGTAATTGTATTGGAATTAATCGAATCTCTGTAATTTGAGCTTGAAACTATGTATTCTTCGTCAAAGTATGAAGTACGAAAGTACGAAGTAGGGTGTGATTTAAGACAGATTAAATTTCTGCTTGTATGTTCTTTGGGCTGATAGTTTTTTTTCAAATCAATATTTATCACGCAATCATTACAATTGAATTAAACTTCCAAGTCCATCTTCCATCTTTTCCATCTTTTTTGCAAAAAAAAATTTTTTTCAAATCAATCTTTATACATCGCGATGAAAAATACAGCCCACAATTACTTCTGATATTTGCTTTTTCAACACTTTGAATTATATATTTAATATAAAATTTCTTTTGCTTCGAAATCGTTGCGTTGACTTTCTAGTTTTGTCGGAAGATGATATTTTAACGAGTTGCTGAGTCAATGCTAGAGTATTTCGGGATTCCCGGAACGTTATGAGGGAAATGCGGGGATTTTTCATACCGCAGAGACAAGGGTAAGAAGACTTTTTGCGATGCTTATACAGTCACCGGGAATAGGAGAAAGAGAGGGCGAAGAAAGGGATAAAACGAGGTCTTGAGTAATGTACATCGTTCTGTCTCGCTTTTCCGGTGTTCGGGGAGATTTAAACACTGCGGAGGATCGGAAATGGCGCGAACTCAAAGTACTATTGGGCTATGAGTCGTATGTATACAATATATATATATCTATATATATATATATCTATATATGTATATATATCTATAGTGGTGTCATTCCTTTCGTTATATCCCTCGAAATAACCCCTCGGTTCGCGAGAGCTCGATTCACCGAAAACTTTGGCAATAGGACATGAAGCAATAACGGCCTAATGCGTGTTCTATCATCGCGAGGACGTTACAGCGAGGCTTCGCCTGGGACCCTTCTCCGTCGTCGTCGTCGTCGTCGGCATCGTCGTAGGCGTCGTCGTCCGCGTCGTTCTCAGGGGTGTTCGCTGTATATATAGTTATATATTATTACGAGTATAAAAAGAAGACTGCAGTAGGAGTGAACGGGGGGGTTAAAGGGTAGAAGAGAGGGAAGCCACACGAAGTGAGAAAGTCCACTAACGTTCGCCAGAGGAAGAAGCATAAATCACAATTATAATCAACGTGCTAGAAGTTATGCGTCTCTCATCTCCCACCGCAGAGAACGCCTCGAGCCACCCCCTGCGTTCACCCTTCCATCTGACTCTCTTGTCTGCACGTATATAAACTATATATATATATATATATATATATATATTGTCATGTGCTCGCGAGCGCACCACTCTCATCTTGTAATTTCGTGCGCAAAGTTGCGTATGATAATTTATCGCTTAACTCTCTCTCTATCCTTCGCTGATTCTTTTTTCGCCTGTATGATTATTATAACATTTTGTAATATTTCCTCGAGACTGATTCAAGCACAAAAAAGCTTTTTTTGCTCGCGATTGCCTCCTATTGGTTTTTTCTCTGTTTGTGAAAATGATTACACCTGGATCTTTAATGTCAATTGGCGATCATAATTGCAGAGTACACACGCGTTAATTATTGCTGCCTCCTTTGGCGCTCGCAAAGTTTGATTAATGACCCGTTCTCTGTGATTATCGCATCACGTTACACTAGCCAATACACAGTCTCTTCATAAAATTCCAATTCAGTACCGAATATGTATAACAATAAAAACCTTTAGCGAATATGCGTGTGAATCTCTACGAACTCGTAAATGTCTCACTGGTAGAAGAAGGAACAGAAAATATATATAGATGGAGTCGATATATATTACAAGAGAAGAGCTATAAAAATGTTATGATCTGCGTGTGTGGATTTTGGCAATTAATTATATCTACGCCAGAGGAAACTGAACTTGATTCGGAGTCGTAGCCCTACTCTATATAATGTATCCCAAGCCTATATATAGCTATTTTTATGTGGTATATAATATATACAGTTACGACGTTATTGTTCTCGCACACTATTCGAGGGATCCCCTACCAAAAGAACCAAACAGAGTATTGTCACTGATAAATCTGTATATGTCCTACCAGATTTGCTGTGGTAGACGGATGAAATGTCGTAGACGCCTGATTTCCGGTTCAGTCTCTTGCGCCACGTAAATTGTACATCGAGTCCCCGGAGGGTCCATGTCGATCTTACCGTACAAAAGTGCGAGGAGGGCTGTGTACATACTCACTGAGGATAATACACGCCGTGGCGTTGTATCCGGTGAAACATGACGAAGTCGTAGAGTTTGGACCTCGAGGCTTACCGGAAACACGAAACAGGGTAGGAACATGAGTGAAGCTTGCGGCTAGAGCCCGCACACTGCAAGCCCACAGTGTATAAAAGTCAGAATTGATTACATCTGCGTATACGTTAGAGGGATGATCGTGCATATACGAAATGCGTCAATGGAAATGACGGATGGACGGAGGTGGAAGGAGGAATTCCAAAAGACAAAAGTCTCGGGGGTTTCAGTAAGGGTTGCGGGGGAAATAAACACAGTGAGACCCCGAAAAAGAAGAGGATGAAAAAGTAGAGACGGAAAATCGAAGGGATATGGCTTAAAGCCGAGAGGGGATGATTCGACTATACAGATTCGATCGTTGGTGGCAGAAACTCGTCTTGCCAAAGTGCAAGACGATTATTAACGATATAATCGTAGACATCAGTAAATATATATATATATATATATATATATATATATATACATACACGTTATTGTAGTAGTCATATTTTGGCTTTCGAAAGCAGAAGCAGAGACGAATCGCGAGTGCCAGCAATGGGAGGGTTTGTGTCCGTCTCTCGCTTCGTCGCGTGCTGTGTTCTCGGGACGAAGGTCCTGTCGGCTAGATGCCAAGCGTGATAATTCATTCGTATATTATATATTGTACACTTACTATACACACCATACGAAGATATATATATATATATATATATATATATATATATATATAGTACATCGTACATACTAGAAGTACGTGGACCATCAGACGCCTTCGTTTCATACAGCAGGACGATAATTTCTCGTTGTGTCGGTAGCAGGAAGTAGCGATGAATTATTCCACAGTTAATGGCGAACAATTGAAATACCCTCGGTGCGCGTCGAGAACTGTATGTACAGGTCCGTATGTAGTATATAGTATACATATAGTGTATGTAACCCAGCACTATATACTCGGGTATATGGGTATATATGTGTTATATAATGGATGCATGAGCCTACTGCTCCTCCCCACGGACCCCTTTGGAGGGCAACACTGAAAAATTAACATCTCGTCCCTGTGGGGGTGTGGATCTCATTCCACGGCATTGAAGCAAATGAGTGCCTGAACCGCGCGCAAGACTAATACGTTTTAAGGGTCCTTGCAGCTTTTCCACCTCTCTCTCTCTCTCTCTCTCTCTTTCTCTCTCTCTCTCTCTCTCTCTCTCTGTATATCTGTCGGAGGAGATATACTTAATGTTGTGATGATTTGAAATCGATAACGACCACCCACCCACCCTCTCAGACATGTAGAAAAGTCACGGTAAGTGAATTCACGTTCTACTATACGTTGTACAGCTATGGCTTTGTGTCCCATTGGGACAGAGAGAGGGGAATACGGAATGATGAATACGTGAACGCCCCAGGGGTGTGAGGCTGCAATGGAAATCATATTATTCATCTGTGAGTCCTTCACCTCTTCTCTGGTGATGGCCCATTGGTAAACTATACGATGCGCAATGTATTTTTGAGAATTTTTTTCGAAATAAATATAATAAATGTAAATATAGTTAATGCGCATAGACAGAAAACCATATGCGACAGTGCAAATTGAACGGTGCAACGAAACTATCAAGAGAAAAAAAAAATCGTTCATGAAAAGTGCGAGAGTTATTTACCACGTTTCAGCTTCAAGGAGGGATGCGAGAACGGTTTGTCGTCAGTGCATTTTTCTTCGTGAATATATATATATATATATATATATATATATATTTACATGACGATATAATAAGAAGGGAAAAGAAAAGGAAGAAGAAAAAGTGCAAAGAGAGCCGTCTAAATGGGATAAATTTAAACTAATTTCGTGTGCGTTTCTTCAAAGGAATTTCACGGCCGTGGGCAAGATAAATATCTAACATGTGTGGGCCGTGGAGACGCTCGCGGAACTCTCGTTTGTGCGTCTTCGCGAGAACGCGACGTGCAAACGGTTACAATATGCGTTTAATTTGTCTATATATGTATATATACGTATATTTACCATCTTATGTGCTTTTATGTGGGGTTCACCAATACTTACGTGAGTCGATGTTTTTAGCGGAGCTATGGGTTTTGTGATATTATAAACTCACGCATTGCCACAATGGAATTTCGAGAACGTGTGCGCGCTTCGATTGTAAAACTCATTCGTCCGACGTTCAAGTAAAATCGACCGAGATCACAAGAATGACAGTGAGACTGTAATCAAAATCCCTTTGCTCTCACCAAGAAGAATCTAGAAATAAATCTGTGTACCTTATCACTTGGAGGGTGTGACAAATTTTTCTTAGTAAAAAATTTCGTTTATCTTCCGACGTCTTTTTGACGTCAAAATGTGTAATTTATATATATATAGAGGGTACGAGAGGATGAGAAGACAACTATGAGATATATTCAGCATTGCCTCTCTCGCCTCGTTCGTCTTCTGCGACAAAGATTCGTCACGAATATATTTTGGGCTGACGCAAAACCCCATCGCGAGCTCACTTTTTTTTTATTTATATCTCGCGTATATATCTATATAGGAATTCGTTATTTTGCCTTGCACGCTTTTTGGATTTATCTCGAGATACTCAGTGTCAAAATTAACCAAACAAGATGAATCGAGTAATTGTCGAAATTGCGAGATAAGTGACATTAGTTCGAGAGAGCGGGTTGAAATTAAACTTGACAGAGAGGTGAAGTTCTCTCGGATATTATCCTGTGAGAGCCAAGAATTGACATTGAGAGATTTTAGTAATTTCAACCGAGGGACAGTCAGGAATTCCCGACATATTGCCGAGAGATATACGAGAGATTTGAGTTTATACCGGAACTAAAAGTACAGACATTGCACTTGTATGTATGAAATTCACACTTTATACGGCACATACTAAATGGGTGACGAAGATCGACGTTCTTCGTGGCTCTTCGCTTATCTCACGCGCCCATATATATGTATTGTATACATATAGATGCATATAGATCCGTGAAATACACCACATAATATATATACATATATATATATATATATATGTATATGTATATATGTGATATAAGGACAGTACAGCTTGCTCGAGCATTAGCATACTTAATGGTCCTTTGTTTGGCCAAGTTGAACTATATACGAATGTTGCTGGCGCGCGAGCATACACGCTTCAGCGAGACACGGTTCGTTAACTTGACCGAATCAAATTACTTGAATTTACCGTCCCAACGCCTCCGCGATATTCGCTCTAACGCGCATTCACCTCGCCATAGACAGAGAGAGAGAGAGAGAGGACGTGCGTGCGTTTTCCTCTACGTATACGCTGCCAGCGAGAATCCATTTCGATCCTCCGACGCACATGGCAAAGCGTGTGATAATGCACACAGCTTGAAATTATCATGCGCGATGAGATGAGATTATCACACGTATTGGTCAACGTCGCGATCATTCAATCATCGCTATTAAGGTGAAATATATAAAATAAAATGAAATTGATTTAGATGAGGATGTTACTGTACAGATTCCTTAACCGATAGAATTTTTAAGCATTCTATATGTATATATATATATATATATATATATGTATGCACATTATTAATATTTACTCCCATATGATAGTTATACGGAGTTTTGTATCATACTTTAGTAGACCACACGGCACGGTTACTCGATTGCCTCTTTTCATAATTTTCGTGACGATGACGTGTTACTGTGCAGATTCCTTAACCGATAGAATTTTTGAGCATTCTATATGCATATATATATATATATATATATATGTATGCACATTATTAATATTTACTCCCATATGATAGCTATACGGAGTTTTGTATCATACTTTAGTAGACCACACGGCACGGTTACTCGATTGCCTCTTTTCATAATTTTCGTGACGATGACGTGTTACTGTGCAGATTCCTTAACCGATAGAATTTTTGAGCATTCTATATGCATATATATATATATATATATATATATATATGTATGCACATTATTAATATTTACTCCCATATGATAGCTATACGGAGTTTTGTATCATACTTTAGTAGACCACACGGCACGGTTACTCGATCGCCTCTTTTCATAATTTTCGTGACGATGACGTGTATATTAATAAGTCTTACAAGCACTATATGCGTTATGCTTCCTCGATAATAAACGGAGTAATATAAGGCCATAAGATATACAAAGAGGGTATATAATGCAGCTTCGCGGTAGCTTATGTGCGATACACCACGTGCTCCTTGTGGCGGCTCGTAAAATCCCCCAAAAGACTCTCTCGTCTCGCTGTACTGACTCACTTGCCGCGATTGCGGCTTGTTGAGCTCCGCCTCACTGTCGAAGGCACTTTTCGGCAGAGAAAAATAAAAAAAAGTTTAAAATGTTTTGTTATTAAAATTTTTAAAAATGACGAGGTCACCGGACGTTGACTTCACATCGCCGACGACGCGGGCAAACTAGCTTTAAAATTATTTTAAATGAAACCGAGTTGACGATAGTTAAACATGTAACGTTTTATACTATGGGAAACATACGTGAGGGAATAGAGAGAGAGAGAGAGAGAGAGAGAGAGGGAATCACGTACAGGGCATAAACGACTTCATCGTCTTCGAATTTTATGGGAATAAAGAAATCATTGACGAAAAAAAACACGTGCAATGAAAGCTACAGAAGTGGCTTTCATTGCACGTGTTTCGTATATGTATAGAAATACATATATACGATTTAAAGTGGCAGTGCATCATCATTACAGCGATACTTGCATGCAAGTTCTCATGAGAAGACTGCAATTCGATTTGACATTCAGCTCGGGCCCAGTACTAACTTCGACAGCCTCGCTTTTTTTTATTCCTTTTTTTTTATGTCATTTCATTTAAAATCTGTAGACCCTTTTTCTCTCGATCTTTTCGGGTTTCGTTCGCCTCTTCTCTATCTCTCTCTCTCTCTCTCTCTCTCGAGCGGAATCTATATATATACGCATCTCAACCGTCCATATTACAGCTCGAGAGAAACTTATCCCGTCCATCCAAGCTCACTGGTGTGCTCTCCACTGCTGCTGTTACTACGTTTTCTCTCTGCTACTGAGCCGCGCTCGTTTTATAGCTTCATTAGAAGCGAGGGTTCCCGTTTAATAATTCATCGGAGGAACTCTCTCGTGGCCTCTGTCTCTGTCCTGGCCCGTGAGCTCTTCCATACGGTCGAACCGAGCGTTCATTTCACGACGAGTAATCGCGGATCTCTCCCACGTGTCTCTCTCTCTCTCTATTACCCGGTCTCTCTTTACTGAGCAGGAGATAAAGCGAAAGAGAGAAAGATGAATTCTGTCTCAGTCTTACTCGGGTTTTATCGTCGTCTTCGGGACTACTGTCACGACGGACGAGTTCCCCTTTATATATCCCTCCCCCTCTTCGTACAACCTCACTTACTCACTCACTATCACTCTGTCTCTCTTCACAAGAGCCGATATAAACGTCGAGCTCCGTGGTCACGAGAGAAATAGAGAAAGGAGAGAGTAAGGGGGAAAAGAGAGAGAGAGAGAGAGGGGCGGGAGGGCTGAGTGAGAGCACAAAGTACTGGCTACTGTGAACACCGCGCAGCCAGGCAAAAGGGACAGACAGAGGGAACGAGAATACCTCTCTTACGTCAAAGGGTATAACCCGAGAAAACGAGGGAGGTCAAACGTAAGGGTCGAAGGTCAAGCGTGAAACTCTTTCCGGTATATATTCACACCACTCTGCACTTCTCTCGGAAAGGTTATTGCCATCGTGTGTTTTGATGAGATCTTTCAGAATGATTAATCAAAGTAAAATTGCAGCTAAAAAAGAAACCCCGATTGAAAGCAGTAACATGGTAAAAGATAAAAATAATGATCGATTGATAAATGTTTAAAATTATGAAAATGAAGTCGCTTCAATCGAGCGACGACTTGACATTGATGGGTCTCCCATGTAAATTTCGCAATTCCGTAATTGCTAGAATTGTGAAATTTACGTTGGAGTGAATACAAACTTCATCAGCCTGTGTCTGAAATGAGATATGAATATTTTTGAAATATATCGGCGTGTTTTGTTGGATAGCAATTATCATCATTGTGAAATAAAGATCCAGCTCTTAAAGTTTTCATCTTTACGATCGACGAAAATATTCGACTCCGTTCATCCTTCATTCCTGAGAATTCAGAGTGCATAAGTTTTCCTCATCCTTTGCCTAATTCTATAGTACAAAATTTTCTCCGTCTCTTTCTCCATTAAACTACCGGGATGAGCGGACATGAGAAACACAACAGAAACGCCGAGAGAATGTACGAATGAATTTGCGATCCGGCTTATTTAACTTGTATAGAGAGCGAACGATGGTAAGTACTGTCCCTGTATGCTGGAAGCGTTTCATGAAGATCGCTCTTGTTCATCCCTCTCGTCGTTTTCACTGTCAACCAAACCCCGCACCGTCAAAACTCCTCATCACAGCTTCCATAGTTCTGCGAGAGGAATTTCCTCTCTCGTCACTCTCTCTCTCTCTCTCTCTCTTTCTCTATCTCCTCTTGGCAGTCTCGTATTAATGGAGAAACTCGACGGAAGACGCGAGAAGGCCGTTAACGAGAAATTTTCTGACGCGGGGCTGTACGAACCATTATTTCATAGTTGGCAACTATTCCAAGATCTCCGTCATGGAGAACCGTTTTCTCTCGCTCGAGCACCCTTTCAGGATGGCTTTCTCCAATTCCGCATGCCTCTCTCTCTCTCTCTCTCTCTCTTGTCTCTTTTCGGGAGAGAGACTCTTCCGTCTTTTCATCTCTCTCAGGCTCTCGTCCCTCGTGCCTAACATGCTTGAATGGCACACCGTCTAATTTGAAATCACTAGGGACTCGATTCATCGAGCGGTTTTGGTCTCTCTGTCACACGCCCTCCTGCACCATTCCGTGCTACGAAAAGCGAAACTTCTCATTGCGAAACGACATAAGGGCACGCGTTGACGTGAGACTATAGTAGACATAGAGTTGAATTTCGATTGAGATTGTAAATTCAAAATGTCTGCCAGGCATCTCCTAGTATGGTGTCCATTGCCCGCTGTTCATCAAACTTGCATATTGCGACCGAACATTCATCATTCTCTCATCAAATCAATACTCAGAGATCGATAATCTGGCGAGAAATGTGACAATTCAACGTACTCCTTGGAAATAGAAACTTTTACTTCTACAAACGAACAAAGAGAAAAAACAAAAGCATAAAAAAGATACAGACAGAGCCATGTCGTATGTATATATATATCATCATACGATAAATTATACGGATTTACGATCCACCTTGTTAGAAATAAATTGATCGCTGTCGCACAAAACAAACTGACCTAACGAAGTCTATAACGTCGCTCAACGTATAGCTATATATATATATATATATTTCACATACAATAAATACGATTTTATTCATCGTGCTATTTGGCAACCCAGCAAAAAGTGCGTAGGTATCAACACTCGTTGTCATTCTCTGTGTCGTCTCGTCAGTAAAACGAACATTAAGAGAGTTTCATGATGCTCTCGTCTACGCTCGAGAGGGTCTCCCGGTGTGTATGCACGGGGTGCATCATCGTCCGTGTCACACATCGTTTCCTCTCACAAACGAGGAACGAGCAATGCACGCCAGTCACCAAAACGAATAAAGAGACAGAGAAAACACACGGTAAAGAAAAAAAAAAAAACGCATTCTTGGACACACGAATGAGCGTTTATGGTAGACATAAAAGTGCCCTCTCGTACACCCTTCACACGTTTCCCCACAGTGGTGTCCCCCTCGCGACATGCGGTATAAATAATTATTACAACACATTGTTAACTTGGACGGGAAACAAGTTTCGGGATTGTTATGGCTTGTGTTATGACGTCGTACACGCTGGCTCCCATAAATGGTCGCGGTGTAATAAACCATCCATGTTCAACACAACGTCATATTTGTGCATATTCTCGGTGCTCATATACATACAATCATATATATGTATGTTTATATGAATGCGAGTGTACTCTCGCACAGAGTTACCAGTGATGAGCATCGTTGTCGCATTATATGTTAGCATATATATATATATATATATATATGATCGGGCAAAACGCCGTACACCGTCGACACGATGATGACGATGGGAAAACCATATAACCCAACTAAGAAGCAGCCCAGACTCACACGAATACACAGCAACACAGCAGCGTCCTCTCGGGGCGGCCCGCGGTACGTCTCTCAGTTTTCTCAGCGGCTCTTCCTCCACTGTATTCTGCCATATAGTGAGAGAGCCTTGCTCGCTCTTATCCCGGAACATGGGGCGCGACAGGAAACTTTGAGTGCACCAGAGAATCCTGAGATGAGACGAGCATACGCAGCTCTGCAGTGCGCCCCAACCCTAGCACTGATGCGCGTTCTGTGCTGTTATTTATATATATATATATATATATATATGAGCGTTGCTGCGTTGCTTTGCTTATCTGTAGCTTGTCTCACCGACAGAGGAGCGGCATCGCGTTAACATCAACGCCCGCTTCGCCGCAGCGAGAATTCATCAAGAGAATTTATCAGCCGGATCTTTGCTTCAAAGCTGTCTACTGATGTGTTTACACGAACACACATATATAGAGACCGTAAATGTATTTTCATTAAATATCGTTTCTGATTTATAATATCGATACGAGTGGCGTTAAAAGAATTTATAAGAGAGGATTGTATATACATGGAGAGGTAATAACAAATAATCAATCACGAGTAGTTGATAATTAATCATTAGGAAGAAGAATATGGGACCTTAACGTCGTAATAGCCAGGAATAATCCATGTTTGGGGATTGAGGATTGAGTCATTAATAAAATTATGACGTTTGGAAGGGAGTAGAGAAAATTTTCCTGACCCAACTTATTATTATTATTCTTATAATTTACCAGAAACTATCAAACTTTTAAGCTTTTTATATACTTTTGATTTCTTTGGCCTCAATAAAATTTCTTCAAGACCTTGCACCAAATACATTTTTTTCCACCAATTAAGGACCCTCGCGCAATTTTTTTAAAAGCTCACACAAGATTTCTATTAAAAACTTTTTCCCCGCATAGAAAAGTGTTATTTAATTCGAATAACGCAGTATTTATCTTTCACCGTCGGGGATATTCTCGTAAAATGAGAAAAGATACGATAGCCCAGAGTCATTATTTACCGTTTCGAATTTGGGTGCTTATTTCACCAGTCATGCTGATACCTAATGGTCTGAGAATCCGCGCGATCGCAAGTATATAATGTACGAAAGCCCCGATCGATGTCTTTCCTTTTCCGGTATGGCTTTTGCCGCACTTACCACTAGACTGGAAATCGTCCTTTCTTATACTCTTCCTGGTGGGTCTCACTTTTTCTGCTTCTGGTATATAGATCAAGTGTCGCGCCATGAAAGTTTGAAATAAAATTCAATTTTGCTGCTATGTGAGTTTTCGAGTCCCCTGAGGACATAGCCAGAGTTTCATGCTTTTTGTGGCCAACTATGTAAGTGTCTATGTGTATATATTTCTACCGATATGTGTTCGACTCTCGGGATTTTTCTACGGTTGCTTGACCACAAAGTCTCCGCGCCTCGAAGTGTTTCTCGAGTACCCGTAACGACGTGGTAGTATGTGCCGGAATCGAAGAGAAACTCGATGGCTCGTGAGAGTGGAAGATACATATACGGGGTAAAGTCGAGGTGGCGCCTGAACAACGTTGGTCAGGAAAGACGACTGTTACTGTACGAACAAGACTCATATTGGTATCGATACATATACGAATATATATATATATATATATATATATATTTATTCGTATATATATATATAAATATATATATATATATATACCACGCATCTGTGTACACAGGAGGTACAACATCGAATAGCAGAGTGTACGAACCGTGAACTCAACGATCGACATACAACTTGGATAATATCGGAGAAAGCTCGAGTCACGGGCGAACGCCTCTTTCTTGTTCAACAGCATAAGTACATACTCGAGTGTTGCAATGACGCGCGACGACAGAAGAACTTTGTCGATGCATCCAGAAACTTTAGTTACTGAAGTTTCCATGCCCACATATACTGTTATCGATTTTATATGTAATATGTATTTCAAGAAGTAAAGTTACGATGGGCTCGGTGCAGGGAAGAATGTTTTATACTCCTAGAGGCAATTAAATTGACATAATGAATAATGCAACGTATTGTTCCAATTTCAATGCTCCGGTCTGTTGATTGGCAGGAACGAAACGAGTCGCTCCATACCAGCTGAGATGGAAGTTGATGTGAAATTAATCGACCGGACGATTATTTGGCCAGCTTTCATCGTCACCGTGAGAACGACGATATTGTAAATTTTAATCAACATTTTATTATAATGGTATATGCATCATTATAGAAAATAATCTTTCACGTGTAATTCGGATTACGAAAGTGAAAGACACGTCACTAAATATTGAACGAAAATTCGGCATTTAGAGAGAGTAGTGGATGAACATACCAACACTGACAACAAAACTAACACATACGCACACGCACACGCACACGCACACGCACACGCACACGCACACGCACACGCACACGCACACGCACACGCACACGCACACGCACACGCACACGCACACGCACACGCACACGCACACGCACACGCACACGCACACGCACACGAACACGCACACGCACACGCACACGCACACGCACACGCACACGCACACGCACACGCACATGCACACGCACACGCACATACACGTACATTGATACACGCACACGCACACGCACACGCACACGCACACGCACACGCACACGCACACGCACACGCACACGCACATACACGTACATTGATACACAATATTTCTGTGTGCCGAATATACGCAACCCCTGGCTCTGCTTCGCCACGAGGGCTTGAGTATAATTGAGTTAGCCGTGACACGTCGTATACCCCTGGCCACACCATCGTATCCCAGGCTCAACCAACCGCGATAGGTTTGCACGCCTGCACGATTCGCCGGGCCCGCTACCGACAACCAGATAGAGAGAGAGAAAGAGAGAGAAAGAGAGAGAGAGAGAGAGAGAGAGAGAGAGAGAGAGAGAGAGAGAGAGAGAGAGAGAGAGAGAGAGAGAGAGAGAGAGAGAGAGAGAGAGAGAGAGAGAGAGAGAGAGAGAGAGAGAGAGAGAGAGAGAGAGAGAGAGAGAGAGAGAGAGAGAGAGAGAGAGAGAGAGAGAGAGAGAGAGAGAGAGAGAGAGAGAGAGAGAGAGAGAGAGAGAGAGAGAGAGAGAGAGCGAGAGAAAGGAGAAAGTGAGAGAGAGTTGAGCGTAGGGGATGCATACTCTGTGTGTTGTTGGTATGTTCGGGTTAGCCCGTGGGGGTTGAAACGAAACAACAAGCTCTGGCAGCACTTGAGCGAGTGAACGAAGGATACATAGACACCCACACGCCTGAGAGAGATGAGAGAGAGAGAGAAAGAGAGAGAGAGAGAGAGAGAGAGAGAGAGAGAGAGAGAGAGAGAAAGAGAGCGAGAGACGAAAGCTGCGCTTCGTTCCTGGTGGAAACGCTGATAAAACACAAACATTTAATTAAAAGATAATCAACCGGATCGCCTGCCATCCGCTAATATTGCAGAACGCGAACGAGATAGTGCGAGAGCGGCACACTCGAAACAATCGGTTCTTTATGCATATGAGCGAAAAGGGAGAGAGTGAAAGAGAGCTGGGCGGGGTGAAAACGGGGGATGCTGTGAGAGAGCTCTACCTCGCGTGTGATTTAATTTTACACGAGTATAAATTCAAATCTCGCGTGTGGCCAAAAGTCCGCATCAAATCGTTCTATAGTCATCTCTCTCTCACTCTAGGCGGCTCGTCGTTTTCCCAAAATTTCACTCTCTCTCTCTCTCTCTTTCTCTCTTTCTGACTATGTATATATGTATATGACTGAACTGTCGATATATGCACTTGTAAAAGTTTTATAGTGTTGTATATATATGTATATAATAGACAACAGAGTTTTTTATGTGCCAAAGCTCCATTTATATGCCACGCGTTCGACGATTTCCACGGGTATATGTACACTGGGTGTTGAATTTCCTCGTGTTTTTCCCGAGCAAACAGAAGCTTCGATATCGATGTTGAAAAAAAAGGCGCTATCTGTACACTGGACACCGTGTCCTTTCATGGGCCCTCCAAGAGGAAAAAAACAAATAAATTGAAAAAATACGAATTTGAAAATAGAAAATCCGCGTTTGCACATATACTGCACGGTGATAAAAAAAAAACAAGGAAAGATGATGCAAAACGGAGAATTGTAAAACTACAAATCGTTGGAGCTATTTTGCTGCTGTGGGCGATGTTTTTATCAAATTTTATTAACCTCTTGGCTCATCGCTAAGGAATTTTATCCTGACTGGCACATATATTTAAAGCTTTGTGTTATTTTAATCGAAATTAATAACACATTTGTCGATATAAAATTATTTTGATTACCATTAAGGTCATGGATTCAAATCATAACAGGATCAAGATCGATCAACGACAGTTCGAGAAGTCTGCTGAATTTCTGTGATGCTGAGTTTGATTCTTCACACTTCACAGCTGAGATTTGTACCACGAGTGGATGTTGTTGTAGCGTTTCTCTTGTATTAAAAATCTTGTACGTGAAAAATTATAAAAACATCATAAGTTGCTCTAAAATCATGTAAATTGGAAAAATTTTCTTGGAGTGATAAGTGTCATATAATATCTTAAGCTACAATTAAAAAATTCTATACAAATTGAGATAAGTTTCGATCATAAGTATGGAATATACATGGTTGGTCGAATGATATATGACTCGAGGTCTCCGTGGAAATTTTGGCGTTCTTGATATATTATATAATTCTAATATTTCGACCCTTTGAGAGTGAATCGACGACTGTACGACACCTCTCCCCCTCCCTCAATCTGACCTCGGGTGATCGAGGATAAGAGTTTGAGAGTGGAAAAAAAGAAAAAAAATTGCCAATTCAGGACAGAAGTACATAATACCTATACTGGAGTGGTGAGCTCGAAGTATTAAGCTCGCGGTCACGTACGCCATTATGCAAGCTATAATGCACAGCGGCGAATCGTTACGGAACGTGTAACCGGATCTCCCTTAAGATCCTGCGTGCGTGCCTCAACCTCATGCTCACCTGGGTCGATCGATTGGACGTGGTTACGATTAAGGGTTTCGGACTTCTAAAGTTTCTTTTGCTGCTTGTACCTTTGATATTTACACTGTTTGCTCGCATCAATACGAATTGTACATATTAAAATTCCAAAGATATTTTTTTATCATTCTCACATGCTATTGGCATGTCTGTAAAAAAAAAAAAAAATCATCTTGTTAAATTCGATTATTAAATTAATGAAAAATTCGCAGGCAACTCCGTCATAATTTTCTCATCACAATATCCAGTCTTTGTCCTTTATCATTGCCGCTGTCAATCTTTTTTATGTTCAATCGGGACATCAATGTCCCTCTTCATCATCATTTATAACAATGCGGCCCACCAGCAGCAAAGGCAATGAGCAGTACAGGTTTTCATGTGTGGTTACTCTATTTAGAGTATGTAGGGGCTGATTGTGCTGGAATGAAAGAGTGCGGTCGCGCGTTCATTGACGTCGACGATTACTTCGAATCGTGGCGGGTCCTTCATAAACGATATACGATTGGTAGAAGAATTGCGTTTGGCGAGTATGTTCCCAACCGTCTCTTATTACATGCGGGCCAAATTCACGTGGACGTGCCTATATGTACACATATACGCAATACCATGTAAGACATGGTACTTTAGTAATATACTGTATATTATACATATATATACTGTATATTATACATACACACACATATACATATATATATATATATATATATATATATATTTACTAAATTGCAAAGCAGGATAAAGCCTTGATCATCAACGAAGCAACGTCAAATCTATACACATATGTACAGATTATGTATATATAGTACCAAACTGTACGCAGAGTACAAGTATTGAATGTATTGTATATACGAGTTCTAAACTGCTAACGAGCAGGAGGGTTTGTTCGATGAGAGAGGCGAACGGACGTACAACGGGCCGATTGACGATAACGAATGCTAATGGATCGGATGAATTAATTTACCTCTATTTAATTAATTGGTCTTTAGGGCCCTTTCTCGAAGCTCCCATAATAGCAGCAGCAGCATCAGCAGCAGAACAGCAGCAAAGTTCTTTCTCAGCTTCCTGATTCTTCCACTCTGTCTGTCTCTCTCTCTCTCTCTCTCCCTCTTGATGTTTCGCTCTACCAAAGCTATTACCTTTCGACTCTAAACGCGAGCCCCTTTTACTACCAAACTGGAGAATGCGGAAACTTTGGAATGAATATAAGAAAGAAGTGGAAAAGTTGAAAAAAAAAAAAAAAGAAAACGAGAAAAAATGGGGTGAGTGAAATAAATCAAGGGAAGAAAAAGAGTGATCTCGCGAAATTCAGTACCTCGTAGCCAGACTCAATAAACTTGTTTCGTCGATCAATGGAGAAAAGAATTTTCGGATTTACGAACGTGGGCATGCCCTCCCGGGCACCTCGGTGGTCACTGCTATGAGGTGAATAAGAATGCTGGGTGTCTGTCTCCCAGGCAGCTGCTTTAACTCATTCTTGGTGGTGATCCTATTTCGGAGGGTTTCTTGGAGAAGGGGTGTCTCTTTAAAACGGCGAAATTAAATTCCAGTCGCACTCGCTCTTGCAGACCCCGCACACACTTATTATACACATATATAATATGTATATATATATACTATACATATATATACTATACATATATATATATACTATAGAGATAGCGAGAGATTGCACCCCTTAACTGTGCACAAATGACTCTGCTCGTTTCTCCGCGGCTTATTTTCCACAATTCTTACGAAGGCAGGATGTAGTACTTCTCATCGTGGACGTAGTCGTAAAATTCCCTCTGCAGTTTTGTGTGCGGACGGTGGATATGGCAATACCCTTAAACGAGGGGCGGTTCCGGTAGTGAAACGGAGGAATGGTACACGCTCCAAAGAGCGACCTCTTTCATCCGACCTCGAAAGAAAATAGTGAAAGCACACCACCATCTCACCACCGCCCATGTCTTTTCTTCACTTTAACTCGGGGTAGCTCAGTTTTCTTTCTTTTCTGCCTCTATAACGGAGAGGGTGACGGTATTACGCGGAGGCTAAGTTGCCCAGTCAGCGGGGAGTTGGCCATTAAGCTTGCACTCAAAAAGCCTTGGATATCCTTATAAAACACTCCGATGAAGTCGCTTTCTCTCTCTCTCTCTGTCTCTTTCTCTCTTTCTATTTCTCTCTCTCGATTTTTTTGAAGGCCCAAAGGGGAACATTTGATGAAATTTATATCCTCCTCAGAGAGTAAAGTTGTATGGTAACCAAAACTTTTGACGTCATTAATTCTGAGGGGTCATTTTTTCATTAAATATCCAACAATGTCAGGCAATAAAAGAGTGAATAAATAACGCGGTGTATTAAAAAATGAAATATAAAAAAATACTATTTTCAATGATAAGGCAGAAGTTTACATCGACATAAATTTGTACCGCAAAGATGTAAAATCTGTCAGCGGTGACAGAAGAGAAATTCGTGATTTCGGGTTGACAGAGAGTGTGAATGAGGGTGTTAATCGGAATATAGTGTCTCCAGGGTATCAGTCAAGCTGTATATCACTGTCGAACGTATTCCGTTGTCACTAGAGTACCATTTCATATATTCCATTTCCCGTTAAACGTAACTTATTGAGCCTAGAGCATACCAAATTCTATGACATCATCACAGCTATATGTCTTCGACATATTTCTTTTATTTCGAGAGGGGTCAACGATCCTTTACGAGATGGGGGCGGATGGCAGCGAGAGGACCATCATGGAAAGACCCATAACCGTAATAAATCCTTCGGGTTATAATAAATTCCACAATTTCAGCATATTCCAACCCAGAGTTCCACACAGCTACATTTCTACCGCGCATGAGAGTCCCTTCAACCTCTAATGGTTGAAACGTGGATTCAACATCCGCGATTATCTATGGCGTCTCCTCGGTTCGTTATAGTTGGTGTCTTTTAACCCCCCGAGTGGCAAAACCCTCGGGTAGATATAACGTGTGCTGTGCGCGACATTCGTTGCCAAATTTTGACGCAACTATTTGTTCAGCCACGTGCTGAAAGTTTTTCAGCTGGAAGCACTGCATAGTAGGTGTAAGTGGGTATATATTTGCTATTAATTACGGGTGAATTTACGGTGGCCAGATACGCGTATGTGTACACGTTCGAGCTAGACATTAATGATCGCCACGCAGTCCTTGATGGCGGTGAAAAACTGCTCCTAAGCTATATTCATAATGTATAAATGTAAAAAAATATATTTACAATCAAAGAAGCGAGAAAGTCTTGTGTAATTTAGTTGTATCTTTTATCTGTCCCAAATCCATACTCGAAATTTCGTTGAACTTAATATGCACATAATTTTTAGACATCAGTAAAATGTGTATTATATATATATATATATATATATTTGCTATTAATTACGGGTGAATTTCCGATGGCTGTATACGCGCATATGTGTAGGTGTTTGAGCTAGAAATGAATAATCGCTAAGTATATTTATTTATTTTTTACCCACCCCAAATCCATGCCTGAAAATAGATTTAGTTGACTTTAATATACGCATATTTTTCTTACATCAGTAAAATATAAATCTCACTCGTACAAATCGTAATAGCGTACATAACTACTCTGCGCCGACAACGACTTTGCTGTTCCCGAAACTATGAAAATTGTTGGTACAACTATTTTGCAGCTATCGTGACTATTTGATAGTCAAAGCAACTCTAAATCGTATAAAGTTAGATAAATTATCAAGGCGTTCTTCTCATTATATAGTTACCCAGTATCATATTTTTTTTTTCTTGGAGCGCTGAATTCATGTGAGAACAAGTGGAAACGAGTAGTGCAAACGTCGACGCGTTTCACGGTTGGTCGATTTCCGACTTTGAAAGAGGATATTAACGGTGAAGGACGTGAAAGCAGCCCGTGTAGAACCGAGGACTCTATATCGGCCCATTACCAGCGAGGCACGTTGAACATCCTCCATAAATCACAAAGCAGAGGCGCGTCCCGCCGCGTTTGTTATCGAGCGCGTGTGCCCGCGTGAGCACATCCACACGTCGGATGGCACGCGAGCACACGTTACTATTTTCTTTCGGAAATCGTGCAACCGAGAATGACGAAGAGAAATAAATGAGGCCAGAGAGACTTTAGAAGCAGAGATTTTTGAACGTCTGACAGGACGCCCAAGCCCGTATCACCAGATGGCAGACAATTTTTTCAACTCCATTTCAATATCGTGTGCAAATTATCACCGAGTACGTTTATTCTTTTCTCCAAAAATTTCGAAAAAATTTCCATCGCGTCTTTCGCCTATCAGTATAAAAAAAAAAAAAAAAAAAAGCAATAGCAAACTTGTCTGACAGCCCCTTGAGCGTTGGCAATTCGTCAGACGCGTGCCATCGTGATCGATTCTTCCGGAAAGTGTTTTTCGTCGTATCCGCCACACTCTAATGGTTGAATGGGGAAGGGTCTGAAAGTTTGAAAAATCGTATCCAAAACAGAATCAAAGTGGTATGAGAGATATACCAAAGTGTATAAGAAAAGATACTATATAATAGCCGACAGTTCGAACGATAAATTCACGTAGACGGAACTGATCATAAAAGTTAAGTTCTTCTCGTGATATTCCTTCTTTCTCGCTGTAATAATTACCTAGGGTCATATATTATTCTACTTAATGGATACCTGCGATGTGGTTTATTACAGCTTCGTACCAAGACCCAGAAGACGTTATTTAATGGCCAGCCTACACTATAAACGAGTATACACGACGGGGGCGAATTTTTCGGAACAAAGGGTTCGTAATGTTATAGAGAGGGTGTGTATGGTTTTGAGAGGGAGATGCGTGGCACGCACCAGCCAAGACGATTCGTACAGGGAACAAAGATTACGGTTATCCTCACGCAAACTCTCATCACTTAGGTGTCTCGCATACCTGTATTCATCTTACTTTTTTCTCATGTACGCATATATCCACCCTGCTATAGAACAATACACAAAGGGTTGATTGAATTCTGAGTTAGCAGAAAAACTCCATTATATTATTCTTGCCCGCTAAAAATATTCCATAAAATTCCCGAAAAAAAAAAACCGGCGTCAAGATAGCGCCAGGGCGTAACTGGATGGTTCGTGGTTGCTCGCAATACCTCTCGGACCTATTCGGGGGTTCACAAAGGCCAATCCTTAAAGAAGGGTTATCTGAGGGCAAAGTAATGGCCTCGAAGGTCGAGGGTGCCTAGTTTCGTATGTAACACACAGGCCAAAAGATATGAATGGGCGTTAAAGGGAATGAGAAGCCAAAGGAACGTTAAACGTGGTGGATCTGGGAAAGATTGTTCATCCAAAGTTGAAATGGAAAATCGATTCTTATCGTACACGCTCCTCGACCAAGCGGATTTCTCCTATAATCATATTCCATATATGCTTCTCTGATCCCTTTATGCCCTGAGAATTTATCGGAGCAGACGAAAAGGAGAGAATCAAAATATTGCTTCAATATTCAATAGGGATAAAGCCAGAAATCTTATACGCGTATATAATGCATGCATACCAGTAGATAGTGCACTTACATAGCAGACATGCAAAATCAATCGACTGTAACGAAGACGTTTAATATAATAAATGGGGATGGTCCAAGGGATTCGTTATAATATAATAACGAAAAGATGCGCTCAGCTTCAGCACACCAAGCTCGGACATTCTCTCTTCTCTTTGGTTTCTCATCTATATAATATTAAGGTTCATATATATATATATATATATACATATAACCTTTCGTTTATCCGATTTCTCTAGCTATTCGACCAGGTCTCTTGTTCGCCAATTCATTATTTCAATATGAATTTCGTCAAAGAAATTCCACAAAATTTCTAAGCGAACAGAGAGGAAGGAGGAAACGCAAAGAGGTAGAGAACGTATACAGGATTCACTGCTGTTGGTCTCGGCTATTAAAGCTACGAGAACGAATAATGTTCCCAATCAAATTCTGCACACCACGACTTTTTCATCACTCTCTCTCTCTCTCTCTCTCTCTCTCTCTCTCTCTCTCTCTCTCTCTCTCTCTCTCTCTCTCTCTCTCTCTCTCTCTCTCCCCCTTTCTTTCTCTCTCGGCATGTGGCCAGGAACTCTACTCGTTCTTCTCACTTAGTAGCTCTTTCTCAATCTTATACTCATATTTTTCTCTCTCTATTTTAATTCGATTTGCGAAGCTTTTACCTTTTTGTCATATATATATATAGTGATATAAACTGTTCAAGAACGGTCGAGTCTATAATGAGAATCAGCCGACTTTCTTCAAAAGTTACGCCGTACCATGGAAAATTCTTCGCGAGTGAAATTCCCAATTGTTTCCGTCCGAATCAACTCGACCCCGTGCCCGCACCCTTATAACCGTCTCCTTTCCGGTAAAACCGAAAGATCTCTCGTGTCCGAGACCAAATCAATTTTTCCGATAATGAGTTCTTTAGGGAAAAATTCTATCGTCCGCGCTCGTCTCCCTCCGCCGATCTCCTCTGGGAGAATGAGATGTGAGAATAATTTACGATCGAGACTGGAAAAATATTTTCTATTGAAATTCTCGGATCTGCTGGTAGAAGAAACGTTATTATTCTCGATTCTCTGCGAGTTTCCGTGTTTTTTTCTCTCTATCGCCGATTCAGCAAATTCAACGAGAGATTTCTCTTCTCTCTTGTGCATCTTTTTCCGTCTCTCCTTATTGCTGAGAAAACGGGCGGTACAGAGTGGTTGATAAAATATTTAATCGTTATTCGAGGATTCGTTATTTTCACTCTTCATTCAACTTAAATGAAACGCTTGAGATAGAGAGAGAGAGAGACAGACAGACAGACTGGGAGAGAGGGAGGAGTGAAACGGAGTGGGGAAAGGAAGAAACAGTTTTGATACGAGATAAAAAAAATTGCATGACGATGAAAAATTGAAGCAGAGGATGAGTAGATTGCGAAAAGTGTGCATCTCATTCATCTACACTTAAAGAGTGGAAAGATTTTTATGAATAATTATTCTGAGATGTCTTTGTAATTTCTCCTTCACCGATGTATAGAATTCTGCATTCAATGAGTTTTTTTCCGTCACCACTGGAGTTAACACCGATGACAAATAGTTTGGGTACGGTTATTGGCTTTCTCGTGCAACCCTCTTTTCTATAGGTTCATAAACCAAATTGCCAATAATCGTACTGTTTATCCAACCAACAAGTCTCGTAACGGAGCTTTTCTCCAAATGAACTTCCAGAATCCTTATCCATACAGCACTCAAGCAAAAGATAGAAACTTTTCGCCCCAGTATTTTCATCGTTCTCGTTTAACAACTATATTTTCACTCGAGGGTCTTTCATCGCGTGTCTACTGCGTGAACTAACCAACTGAAATTCATTCTCACAAATGGTAAAGTGTTTTTGAGGGGGATAGGGTGAAACAGTGTTTTTTATTTATTTATCGTAACTAGTTCTCGTCTCTGCATACATCCTTAATGTGTCGAGGGCGCAAGAATTGCTGTCTTTCTCGCGTTCTTTGTCCGGGTTTCGTGAAAATTTATTCGTCGAATTTGCCAGCGTCGTCGGGGGGCGCGAGCGTTCTACTTTCCCGAAAACAAACAACCTCGGGGGTGTAAATGGTGGTGTACAGTAGACTCGGGGAAAATAAGAGAGCGTCGTGAAAAATAAGAAGGGAAAGCATTTTGTTTTTGGTAAGTGGCAAGTACCTACGAGACCTCATATATACATATGCACATATACATGCAGTACATAGATTTATATATATATATATATATATATATATATCTATGTATGTTGTTGCAGGACGGTGGAGCTTTTAGAGCAATAACTAAACACGTCACGGGACGAAACTTCCAACTGTGTATCTAGGTCAGTGCGGAAGAGAGGCAGGAAAAGATATGACATACATATATCATTCTGGAAAAACTCTTTATGTTATAGCACTGTAGTACATGCACATAATACCTACGTATAAAACATAGTGGTAAATCCGCGAGCGGTCCTCTACCTATACAGCACATGCTATTACGCTGCTTCGTAAGCAAACTTGGAGAATAAAAAATATTAGATAAACGTAGGAAATGAAAAATGTAAAGAATGTATATATATATGTATATAAAGAAATGAGAACGTGGTAAAGAGAATTTGGATGGAAACGAAATAGAAAAAAGCTTCGAGAAGAGAGTATAAAACAGCTGGAGTGCTTTTTGGGTACTCTCTCGCGTTGGATAAATATGGTGAATAATAAATAGGCGTATTATAAATCCTGTGCTGGATTGTACGACGACGACGACGACGACGACGAGAAGCGTTTTCTCTTGCTTTCCATTCTCCCCCAGTTATCCGCGCGTACTTATTCTCCGGCTTACCCCCTGTCGACTATACATAATATTGTACCACAGAGAAATGAAAAAATTGAAAACGAAGCTAGAGAAAAAGAAACGTGTATCATGAATTTCGTGAAGCCTTTTTGTAAATATACATAAATATGTATACAGAAAGACGTGCTCATGGTGAAACTGATCAGATTGCGATCGGGTCAGTTTCATGCTGCTAAATGTTTTCGGTACAGAAAACGTATAAATATATAAAGATAGAGAATATCCATCACCCGCATCGCCCTCCGCTTGACGGAGGGTGATGCATGCGGGCTGTTTGCTCCGGTCGGGGGATGAAGAAGAAAAAAAACGAAAAAGAAGAGAAGGAGAGAGAAAGGAGGAGGGAGGAAGAGAGTGACAGGAAGACCAAAAAACAACCCGGCGTCCGCAGTCCCGGTTCTCCTCCTACGTTTTTTGACGGCTCGCTGGACCGGTGGAGATCTCTCATCCTCTCTGTCGGTCTTCGGGTCTCCTTAGGCACGTCGCACAGGTCGCTTCAACGACGAGACACAAGAGAGGGTCGTGTGTTGTCTTTCGACGAAGATGCTGCAGAGGGTGAAACACGCGCGGGAACTCTGATCCCGTGATGTGCCTCTATAGTAGAAGTGGTTGGTGGTATAGTTATAGGCCAGCAGACAAACCAGAGGAAGGGTGATGGAGACTACACTCTAGGCCCCTTCGACATTTTCTCCCAGGTTTCTCCCATCTCTGTTGATAGAGAATTATGGTTCGTACCAAACCACCTGCAGCCCCGATATCCAGTCCGAGAGAGAGTCCCTTCTTGCCGCCACCCCCAGTACTGGAATTTACAAGAGAGGGTTCAGCCTAAGTTTATCGGATCTTTGACCCAGAATATATACGGGCGTTTGGATACATAGATTGGGGCACCATAGTGTGCTTTCTGATCGAGATAAGATGAGAAACAGGACAAGAACATCGTTCATTTAGGTTGAACACGTTTTGGCTGTCTATATATATGGATGAACTTTGTCCCTCCGTAGACGCGTTAACTCCTATTACATTCCAACTTTTGCATTCAATTATTCAATTTATTATTCGCTGGGGCTTGGTTTTTATTTTTTGGCTTGTTTAAATATAGAAATTAAATAAGTGTGATTTAAATTCATCGTTTGTAGACTAATTTGGGCTAAGCTGCTAGAAATTCCATACAGATTAAGCAGCTAGTTACAGTTTTTCCTCTATTAGGTGTGTGAACTAATTAGCAGCTGGCTTTATCATTTCTGGCAATCACGGCCTAAAATATCGAGACCGAAATTTTGGGAGTTTATCGTAGTAAATTAATTAAAAGGCTTTTTAGTTGAGATACAATCAAGCTCAAGAATCGCTACGTCAGTATAGAATGATGTATTATATGTATCACGATGTATTAATATTATTAGTATTTCATCTCACGCTGGGATATTGCCTGTCCCTAACACGCTGATGGCGTGTATACATATATTGTGTAATGCAATTTTCTCGGTTGAAAGACCCACGTCGATAAAAGTAACGTGCTCTTTAGTCCAGGAGAGTTTGATCAGCGGTTTACACACCGTAGAGCAACGAAAAGGGAAGTAGAGATAAAAAGAGAGAACGAGAGAGAGAGAGAGAGAGAGAGAGAGAGAAAAGTTTAATTTCCGAGGTATTCGAGTAAAATGTAATATACTTTGGTACCGGAGACGTGTCGTGCGACGATGCGACAGGTCCATTGGAGGATAATGTAAGGCCAAGAGGTTGTGACGTTTTCGCACATCGTGGAGGTTGACGTCCTCTCTGTTGTCATGGAATCATGGGAGGGTCAATGGCGTGGTTCATGTGTTTTTGCACCCTTTCCTAGCATGCTTTTTCTCTCTCCCTTGTTCAAGCATATAACGAGAAGAGTTTGATCTCGTAATGCGCAGGCAACATGCCGCACTAGAAAACAAAGCAAAATCGGTTCCCTCGGTAAGGGGTGGTCAGGGCGCAAGAGGGTATAAACGGAAAGAAAAACGAGAGAGGGAGAGAGAGAGAGACAGAGAGAGGAAAAATGATGCTAGCAAATTTGAACAAGCTCGTGCTCACGCGAGCGTTAAACGGACCATTTGCAAGGACCACGACGATGGTTAAATATTCATCAGCCCAGCACACGCTCAGGTCAGCCGTGAAGCGGCCATTATTACCTGTCACTTGGTATAAAATCATTTTAGAATTTCAATAACGCGCGTTGCCTAGTGCGCCCCCATCATACCGTTAGCTGGATTCTCTGCTGTTGGTGGTGCACAGAAAGTGGGAGAGAGCTGGTGAGTACTTGTGTATTGGACAGTGTTCGCCATGCGTGCATCCTTATTTCTATCCCGCGCTAGGGTGAGTCTTTATACATATATGTATATATATGAAATTTGAAATTTTGTATATTGTGGTTCTCTTTCACTTTCTATACATATATGTATTGCTACATCTATAAGGAGGAGGAGGAAATTTCAATATATATATATATATATATACACACAAATAGTACATACAGGGAGTGTAACATAACGATGGAAGTATGTGAGAGACAGAGACAGCTGTTAAAATGGATACACGTGTGCATGGGTATAGATATAATACATATATGTGCATATATATATATATATATACGTAGAATATTTGTACATGTGTACTACACGTTGTAATATTAGCTGGTACTACAGTATAGAAGCTCTGTCGGGCGCATAGGAGTGAGCTGGCAAGCTCGAGCGTCACTCGCGCTAATGGCAATCCGGCTGGACTTCAAACGCAGAACGCGCTCACGGGAAGCGAGAAGCTCTCGCTTCTGGTATATATGGCCAGCATGGCCAGTAACAGCAGAGGCCATATAGCCCCGGAATACGTATAGCCGCGCGAGAGAAACTCATGACGCCGAGGCGTAATTATATTGGCGGCCGATGGGCATCGCCTTTGACCGACTCGATTGCACGGTAAGCAGACCGCGAAGGAAATTACTCCCTGCGTTCACTCCCTAGCGCCTATATATATATATATATATATATATATATATATATATATATATATATATATATATAGGATAGATGTATGTATTCTTGCATGCTTGTTTATATGTGGGTACTTAGTATGAGGATTTTTTTTTAGGGGTAAGAATGATGCAATGCCGAGGTAATAACTAATCTCCGATACAGTAACTGCCGTCAAATATAGTTTTGTTACAGCTTTGCAGATCTGCATGTTTCTAGCGCTTCCACCGTATCAGATTTATGCTGAATAATTTGGGGAAAATTTTAAATCGTATGCACGTTAAGCAGATGACGGATTATTTGACCACCATGAAGATAAAGTAGAGCCTAAATATATATTAGTAATTATCAATCGTTGGCCAGAAAGTCTATCAAATAATTATTTTATGCGTATTTATAATTTCTTGGACTGTATTGAGCAAAGCATATTCGCAAAATATACAAACGACATGTGGACTTTACTGTGTTTTGTTCGGAATATATTTTTTATATAAAATATATATCTTGTGTATATTTCGAGGGTACTTTATTCCGATTGAGAAGATGCACGTTAAACAGTTTTCAAATCTGCTTTTCGTTATTGAACTTTTTTTTTTTCACCGAATAATCAACGGATTAACGTAATAAAATGCCGGGGATAGAAGTATTGTAATATATTTGAAAAAGTGTCTGTAATGTAAAACGTATGTCTGAGAAAAAAATCTTTCTTGAAAAGAGAAACGGGCGAAAGGAGGCGACGGGTCTCCCTTTCGTCTACCTTGAAAAAATTACTATTTTCCATTTTGTGTAGAGGCTCGCGGTGAGCATGCGACAGAAGCAATTTCCTCCAATTTATGCAACCCCCTTTCTGTCTCCATCTCTCTCTCTCTCTCTCTCTTGGTTGGGTTGCGCAATATTTTCAAGCGAAGATCGACGAGAGAGGAAAAAAGGCAATGAGGCGGAACAAGTAGCGAGTAAGAGAGAAAATACGTGTATAAGTAGAAAAAGAAATATACGGCATAAATAACGAAGAGATTGTTTCCCTCAAGTAGGTCGGGTAAATCCCGACGACAATGACGAGGGTGCACTGGTATTAATGCTACTGGTAACTCATCCTATTTTTTCCACCCTTATTCCTTCGTTATCCACAAGAGGATGCGAAAACTTTTTGTGCTATGTTTATGCGGAAAACACCTGCATTTTATAATGGAATTATTTCCTATATTAGAAATGGACACCATTGGAATGTAATGGTGTTAAAAAAAACTTAGAAAAAGATTATAAATAATCATTACAACAAAACCATAATTATTATTCTTAAAGAATATAGTAATTATGGTGGAAAGAATAATTTATTCTAAATAATTGATTAAATGTATGTACTTGATCATATAATAATTTTGATTGTCTTCTTATTCGAGAATGGTTTGATCCTGCTTTATGCGCTGGCGCGGCATAAAAAGATGAATTGAAAAAAAAAATAATAATAATAACCGTGAAATACGCGATCATCATCAGGCGAGATGCTTCGTAATATAATATTACGTCGAAAAAAGTATAAAGCACAGCGTGCGCAGAAGATCAGGTCAGATTTCGTGTACCCTTTCAACTCTCGGGCATGGACCAAGAACTCTGGTCCTGTCTTGGTACAATGAAAAAAACAATGTCCAAGAGAACGAGGAGAAAAGATAGAAAGCAGAGAAGGAACACGAAGAAGGTTGAAGAAGAAGAAGAAGAAGAAGAAGCAAGGATGAGGCTATACACGGGACATCAGTTTGTGGCGTGTCTCGGAGAAACGATTTTCGTGCAGCATCGCCGCGTCTCTTCTGGCTCGAGACCGTGTAACCTCGCAAAAAGCAGGAAACGAGCACCGAAAAAATATAGCATATAGTATATAACATGCTCCTCCTCTTGGTAAAGTGCGAGTGAGAGAGGAAAGACCGCCGAGTCTAACACATGTAGCGATTAATCAGATTTTCGAGAGCGCCCTCTCGTTGTCTCGGCTCCGCCACTATACTGGCGCTACTGCTGCTACTGCTGCTGTTGTGTCGCTAAAAGTAATAGGCAAGTTCATCGAAACAGAGAACACATGCGGGAGTGAGTGTGAGCGAAAATTTGAGGTGCGAGGGAAGAGATGGCAATCCAGACGAATTCACCCACACACAGACGTGCATGTAAACATAGTGTACATATATATAGTAGTTGCCTCCGGCAGTAACCTTCTCGATATTGTCGGGTGCGCCAAGTGGGGGCAGTAACCTTGAGCGGGATTGGCTTACGGCTACAGCTTCTCGCACCTGATTGGCTCCCCTCCCCAGTAGCAACGTGTCTCCCGCATCTCGTCACTATCGAGAGGGAATACTGTATGTATATATATATAACATCAGCCATCTGTAGAAGAGGTTGTTGGCGTCAGTGCCATATGACGCGCTTTGCGGTAACATCATACTGTGTATTTTATACAGAGCTGAAACTTTATGGTTTTGGCCACAAAGCTTAGCGAGGCGCGCGGATAAACGCGCGATGGTGACGCTCGGGCGTCTCGATAGCCCACGGCAATGTTACAACCAACCCCTTGTTGCCCTCCCCCAAACTCGTCACAGCTGTATACCGCAATTTGCGAGACCGAATCGTTATTGTACCATATACCAGAAGTTGCGACATTCGCGCTTCTCGTTGCTACTGCCTGTTATAACTATACCTCAAGTAGTTATAATACAAGCTGCCTAACCTACCATAAACAACCCTCAAACTTCATTTACCACAGCGATGGCTGATTCTCGTTCATGTTTGCGGTTTTTGGGTGATGTTATTACCGAGGACACCTCCAATAAGCACTCAACCGAAAAGGAATATTTTTTACAAGATCTACACCGAAATGTTGTAAACCTATTATTATTATTTTTTAGTTATGTTTATTTCAATTACTTATTGTTATTTATTTTTATTTTTTTTATTGTGTTTCCTACGTATACCCTTGAGGGTTTTTACGTACGATTCCCATTCCTATCACTCCCTACCCGTACTTCGCTGAGCTAACCTAACTTTCGGTGCGTCCGCAGCCGAGTCACCTACACTGTACCGCATTCGCCATGGGCACAGGGAAACTGCGGAAAACCTGTGTCGGCACAGTCGACTCTTTCGGCAGATTGTAGCGTTCCTACAGGGAATCACCAAACTCTGGGAAGATTATCTCCCGCTCAGCGATTTAATGCGAAAGCCAGCGCACGGCTAAGCGGTCACCGCACCAAGTACTGTCCGCGTCCAACGCTTCTGCACTTTGGTGATCGCAAGAGCCACACGCCGACCGCGCACCTATCGCTGTTGGTTTTTTATTTATTATTTACGAATTGATTCTGATGCAAAATAGTTAAGTCGTAAAAGATGGACCGTTGAAAATAAAGCTTGTCAAAAGATAGAATAAAACAGAAAATAATAAAAATGAGTACGCCTCAACGAAATGTCTTATAAAAATTTGTATAAATATAAAAAATATCAATAAATATGTACGCAAAAGGACTTTTCAATAGGTCTTACTGTTTTCGCACGAAAAATCCATGAAAATGCATTTAAGAAATCCTGGTGAAACGCACCTCCCCCCTTAAATTAACGTCACGGGGTGAGATGAAAAATATTGATTATCAATGTACTCATCGTTTACGAAGAATGCAGCCATAATCAAATGAGAAAACTGATTTTCAATATCAGCCTTGGATTCTTCTCCATTCTCCATTTGGTAGAGTGCTTATTCTCATCTAGATGAGAACTTTCGGATAGACAATCGTCAAGATTCGCGTACAGTGAATGTAATGTCCAAAAAACAAAAAAAAAACAGACATGCAAGATATTATTTTGACAGCAGATTGATCAAAATAACGCTAAGAATAAATCCTCTCGACTCTCCATAATTCGAGCACTTTTACACGCTCATCACTCAATTCAAATTCCTAATCATTACAACGTATAGCCATTTATTTTCAATAAAGTTTAATTTTTATTTGAATAACCATTCGTTCGATTGGATAAATTGTTTCAGTCCGAATCAGCTAATATTATTGATTATATTCAATGTTGTTCCATTTTTCCCACGATCACATGCCATTATGGCGAGCACAAAAAATATGGCGGGTTGACCCTCGATGGGAAAAAGGTTATTACATTTATTACATAACAAAGAGGATATCCAGTCTAGTATATAGAGCAGAGAGGAATGAGAGAACATAAAGAATGAGGAGGAAGAACGGTCGCAGGCAAAAGGAATTTTCCCTTATTGGGTTACCGATGATGATCCCATGGTACCTGCTCATTTATTTATATACTTTTATATCTACGATGTCTCGTCTTATATACGTCCCACACGTTATTCTGAACGACCCTCACGAAAATCTCCAAGAAATCTGGAGCGAACATTCTTATATCATACACCATCATTGCTCTGTTCCGCCTTCGTTTCTAGCACACTTTCATCGTATCTCGCAGTTGCGTGGTTGGCTCTCGCGTGGTGTGATATCACGTTACGCCAGATAACACAACGGCACAATGAACCTTTGTCAATGGAGGGGTCAAAAGAAAAGCTAGCTAAGGGCTATACAGAGCTGCCTTTCGATCTCCTACCCGTTTGCCCTCTATACAAGATCCTTTATTAAACTCCCATTGATTCACCCAGTAGTTCTCGCTCACCACCAAAGGACTCTTTGCCGATTCACTCTGGGCTTTAGACAGCACATTGAGTATCAAATGCACGTGCGGGCCCGTTGACCTATTTCTAAGAACCTACGATGTATATGTACCGGACGTAACGATACGATGTGTGATGATATTGATGTATTTGGCCCAAGATGCATGTGTACAGCGCCGATATGCCGAAGCTGATGGTTACCGATTATTTTCCCGCTGATGAAACTCGAGATACAACCACGGATCTCCAGTACATTTCTGAAAGGAGAAACTAGCAGCGTTTTTAATGAAAAACCATTTTCTCTCTAAAGGATGATAAATCATTGAAAATAATTTTAAACACAATAGTCGAAATATCGACGATAAAATAATTACTGACATTTTTTTTGCTGTCTCTCGATCTCCTACCCGTTTGCCCTCTATACGAGATCCTTTATTAAAGTCCCATTGATTCACCCAGTAGTTCTCGCTCACCACCAAAGGACTCTTTGCCGATTAACTCTGGGCTTTAGACAGCACATTGAGTATCAAAAGCACGTGCGGGCCCGTTGACCCATTTCGAAAAACCTACGATGTATATGTACCGGACGTAACGATACGATGTGTGATGATATTGATGTATTTGGCCCAAGATGCATGTGTACAGCGCCGATATGCCGAAGCTGATGGTTACCGATTATTTTCCCGCTGATGAAACTCGAGATACAACCACGGATCTCCAGTACATTTCTGAAAGGAGAAACCAGCAGCGTTTTTAATGAAAAACCATTTTCTCTCTAAAGGATGATAAATCATTGAAAATAATTTTAAACACAATAGTCGAAATATCGACGATAAAATAATTACTGACATTTTTTTTGCTGTCTCTCGATCTCCTACCCGTTTGCCCTCTATACGAGATCCTTTATTAAAGTCCCATTGATTCACCCAGTAGTTCTCGCTCACCACCAAAGGACTCTTTGCCGATTCACTCTGGGCTTTAGACAGCACATTGAGTATCAAATGCACGTGCGGGCCCGTTGACCCATTTCAAAAAACCTACGATGTATATGCACCGGACGTAACGATACGATGTGTGATGATATTGATGTATTTGGCCCAAGATGCATGTGTACAGCGCCGATATGCCGAAGCTGATGGTTACCGATTATTTTCCCGCTGATGAAACTCGAGATACAACCACGGATCTCCAGTACATTTCTGAAAGGAGAAACTAGCAGCGTTTTTAATGAAAAACCATTTTCTCTCTAAAGGATGATAAATCATTGAAAATAATTTTAAACACAATAGTCGAAATATCGACGATAAAATAATTACTGACATTTTTTTTGCTGTCTCTCGATCTCCTACCCGTTTGCCCTCTATACGAGATCCTTTATTAAAGTCCCATTGATTCACCCAGTAGTTCTCGCTCACCACCAAAGGACTCTTTGCCGATTCACTCTGGGCTTTAGACAGCACATTGAGTATCAAATGCACGTGCGGGCCCGTTGACCCATTTCGAAAAACCTACGATGTATATGTACCGGACGTAACGATACGATGTGTGATGATATTGATGTATTTGGCCCAAGATGCATGTGTACAGCGCCGATATGCCGAAGCTGATGGTTACCGATTATTTTCCCGCTAATGAAACTCGAGACACAACCACGGATTCTGAAAGCAGAAACGAGCAGCGTTCTTAATGAAAAACCATTCAAAACCATTTTCTCTCTAAAGGATTATAAAAGATTGATAATAATTTTAAACACAATAGTCGGAATATTGACGATAAAATAATTACTGTGTCATTTTTTTTTTTCATTCTCATTATTGCATCGTAAAATTATTTTTAATAGCTTTTTTAGGATACTGAGATTTATGAGATGCAAGGGCAAATGAAAAATATTGAATAAAATGATGAAAGTGCAATGTACATCACGAAGAATTAAATGAAATTCATGAAGTTGCGAGCAAAAGTCACTTTATGCTTTCTGAACGAGGAAGGATGTTAGATTCCCGATGAGCTTATTCCAACAGTAAAAGCTTCCTCGATGCTTCGAGGAATTTATCGACCATACCTTTGGAGATCTTTGGCTCTCGTTTGAACATGAAACGACGAATGAGAGAGGAGGAAGAGAAGAAAAGCTCGTACTCTCTGTCACGACTGTGCTAAGTTTGACCATAAAATCTCGGTGGAATTTATATCCTTCAGAAAATCTCGAGATGTCGTTCGTGCGGACGTAATATCTTTGTCTCGTAGTTTTGTCTCCTGTTTCGTTGTATTATATGGATATAATTTCACAATGCCTAAGTCGAGGAGGACGTGAAATGCTATTATTTTACTGTCATATAATCACAAGAATGGGCTCGTCATACGACTTTGACGACCATTCGTCGATATTAGCTTTAATGAGATTTTTCAATTAAGGTAGGTCAAGAAAAATTAGATACTGCATAGTTTTAGCCGCTGGAACCGAAGCTATAAACAATTAAATTGAGACCATATCAATGTTGGAAAATTATAGATAATTCTTACATTTTACCGAGCTCGCAATGAACTTGAAATAAATTCTTGCTGGACTCTCTGCACTGCTCCATCTACTGATTAACCAGTTTCAGTGCAAAACTTGCCAAGAACTGACATCAATCATTTCTTGCTCCTCCATTTAAGATTCATATATCTATAAGCTTTTCATTTCATTAGCGGACGCAAACATTTCTATCAAAATGAATAATCTCTCTCAGAGGTACACTTAAATATGATTTGTTAAACTTCATTAATCACTCAGCTGAAATCAAATTTCATGACAGTCCAATAGTTTAACCTCGAAAATGTTACCAATTGAAAGCGAGATTCTCAACATAATCATAAATCCTCCATTGTTGAAACTGACTAATGTCCTTTTCAAAAAAAAATTCATTCGATTGCAATACTGGCGCGTATCGTCCAGGTGAAAATTGATGCATCGTTTGCAATAAACAGATGAACGAATCAACGAGAGTAATGGCTCGCCTCGAACACAAAAGCTGAATAATTAATCTATCTCTGGCTTGCTCTCTTGTGTGTATCATTCCCTCTCTCTCTCTCTCTCTATATATATATATATATTCTATTGTCACAAAAGTGAAAAGCAGGTCGGCTGCCAATATCACGTGCACGTTTTGTGGCAAGTGAGAGAGATTCCCTCTCTCTCTCTCTCTCGCTCTTTCTTGTATCCTTCATATATTCACCGGTAGCCGCAATTTTTTTCTCCTATTGTTCCGATATCGCATGCACGCCTCTGCCATTATTTTGCTGCGCTCGATCATTCGCGATCGTTCACTCCCGCATATGGAGAACGAACGAGGCTGCATCAGGAGCATTCAATGCATGGTACACCGCCGGCTACTCTGTGAATATATACTTTTCCCCTTGTCACTCCTGCGTTTTACCATTTCGACTATCCACGGTCACCTGCAGAGAGAGAGAGAGGGAGAGAGAGGGAGAGAGAGGGAGAGAGAGGGAGAGAGAGGGAGAGAGAGGGAGAGAGAGAGAGAGAGAGAGAAATGCGCCCCATATCGGTAATTGGAATTTTACGATCGGCTTTGTCCCTTTCGCGATATACATATACGTATAGATTGTCAGCAGTAGCTGGGCTCGATAGAGGCATCATTCGCGAGCATTGATTCGATGTATGTATATGCATAGTATACATCGACAAATCTACCGGGCTTTGTGCATGCACAACGTTAATTCCAATGTTGAGATTTGTGTATATAAATGCTGTGTGTCCACGTATGTAGGTAGTTGCCATACTGCATATGCTCCGGGCTTTGTTTGCCGAGAATCGCACTCTTGTCATCGGTGGAGAATCACGACTGCGAGACTAATACGAAGCGGCCGGCTGGCGAAGGCACAACCACGAAACATGAAAATGCCATAGCGAATGTGACACTCCAGCGATAATATTACCTCGCTGGTGCGCATCGGGAAAATTGACAATATGCATATGGAAAGAGCGATATACAGTTGAGTCTAGCCTTCGCATTGCTCTTCGCTCAAAATGTTCCGGAGAAAATGAACGGAGCAGAAATAGAAGACAATTAATTCCACGATGAAATAGAATTAGTAACAAAATAATTTCCGCAGGAGCATGTGCATGCATACATATATATATATATATATATGCGCAATATGTATAAACGTATTCCAGTAAATTTGATGCTTCGCAACTAGTACGTGACAGTAGATAACTCTGCAGCGAGGGTGGCAATTAATTAGAAACCCGTAACAGTCGATAGAGAGATAGGAAAGCTATATCGCATATATTGGTGAAACGCTCGAAATAGACGCGAGAAAGTGTTTCGAGAGTTTAATTGATTAGAGTAAAAGATGGGCAAGTTGAGCTAGAACTGACATCGATGCGCAATTTACGGAAAACAAAAACAAAAATTTACGGAATTCCCATTTTATTATTTTATTTTTTTGATTTTTTTTTTTCAGATATTGCGTACATTTTTTGTACCTCGTTGCTTAATTTTTCAATGAATAATCGTCGGTAAATTTCGTTATCGGGTGAGATCGGCTTCCGCGCCATTATCCAAACGTTGTGCGCGTAACGAAACGTAACGGTGTATATAGGTAGACAACAATGTGCACAGAGAGCTTGGTACTCCCTCGTGTAATTAATAGCCGCAATTCGAATTAATCGACGAGAGCGAGAGTAGATCGAAATCGGTTGGATAGCCTGACCGCGCGCTCTCTTCCCTCTATCTGCGTGTGCGGTCGAGCAAAATGGTTCATGTAACTAGATATAAATGAATCTCTGTGTACATATATAAATGTACTATATATGTCTGTGTATGATAGTATAATGTGTGCGTAAAAGCCCAGGAAACACCCCATGGGAGCGATACGTTAAAAACAAGGGAAAGTCCGAAATCGGGGGGGCCATCCGTCTTCCGGTCAAGCCGCGTTCTGTTCTCGATGACTTTCAATGCGCGTGTTTGCTCGACGAAATTACAACCGAATCGCGGTGATTAATCGATCGGTTGTCGTCTCTCTCTCTCTCTCTCTCTCTCTCTCTGTGCTCTGATCTACTATAGTGGGCAATAGGTACACGTATATCTATTGGTATTCGTAGAGGTATTATCCATGATTCTCGGTGATTCGTAGAGGTGGAAAGCCTCGAGGCTGAGCCAGCGAGTTGGCGTCGACGAGGCGCCCCCAAAGGGACTAGTGTCGAGACTTGTGTATGTGTGTGTGTGTATAAATGCCGTAATACCGCGTCTATACGTTATTCGAATGTCAATTAATTTGGTGTTGGATGAAAATTGAGGGGATATCGATCGAGCATTATAAATTGACGCTTTGTAATGTAACGAAGACCGAAGTGTTGTCGGTGGTATTTCCTCATCGATTGAAAAAAAAATTAAAGAGTCATATGTATATATTGAATTGATAACGAATATGAGCAGATACGAGTACTAGTTTCAATAATTATTTTGTCCCTTTTTCAGAGCTCTCGAGATTATCGATAAGGTAAATGTCCCGATAGCCGGACACGAACCAGTAGCCGGATGCTCTGTGCCAAAACATTGGTGGAAAAAATATATACAGGTATGGATTAAATGAGCATATCCGGTTGCTGTATTTTACTTATTCAAAAAATTAGGTCCCTCGAGTCGAATTTGATTAATTGATTGAATTTTGCAGAATTAAAGCTAATATTGGCAATTTGTAAATTGCCCAATTTTCATTGCAAATACATGTTAGTTTATTTAGATAAAAGTACAGTAAAACTGAGGTCGTTTTAAGAGCAAATTTATGATATGTTGCCCTTTTGTTATGGTGCTTTTGTAGTAATTTTATGCAATATACCGCTACATTATTTTCACCCCTGATACTTAGTGCGGCACGTGAGAGAAAAAGAGAACTCGTGCTATTCATTCTACTCTCGTGCATCATTCCTCTTTGCGTTCTTCAGTAAATTGTATACATAAAGTTACGATCGCAAAGGACCTAAAGTCGTAAATGAGAATTATTCATGCTCTTGAATCTTCAGATTCTCAACATTAAATACTTTTTTTCCTTCCCGGTTCTTTGGATTTTTTTTTTTGCAGCGGTCTCTCAGCATTATAAAAACAGAATATATACCTGTTTTCATAATATTACGGGAGTGGGCAGAGTACAAAAGCGGTGAAGGTATATAGTATACAAGTCGTATAATTACCCTTGGAAGAGGAAAGGTGTTTCGCGATAACTGGACGCTCTCTTGGTTCTGTTTGCAACTCGTTAAAAGCGGCACTTGGACGAGTTTTTTTTTGGGTGAAGAAGCGACCTGAAAAAAAAGAATGGTTAAAAGTGAGTCGGTGGTTATAATGCTTTTGACGACAATTACAACAAAGGAGACAAACAGATGTTTATCTGCCGTTTTCTTCAAATAAATTAAAAATTAATTTCCCTCTGATTCCCAAATAAATTTAAATAAAACATACATTTACCATCCCTTTCGAAATAATGCAAATTAGGTCAATATCCTATTTTTAAATACATTCAAATTCATCTTTTCACTTTATTTTCAATAATTCGGCACCAAATAGCAATGAATTTTTTTTTCACTGTAGCGCTCTTCAACCACAGATGGGGGTCGTTGAATTTTCAATTATTATTCTCCCAAACACGCGAATAAATAGCTCGAAACTGCTGATACATAATTCGTGTTATGTGAGAACGGGTGATTTGAGGACGAGATAACCCATTGGCTTGTGATCAGTATATATATAGTATGCATGTACAACCACGAGAGATAGGAGAGGAAGAGGGCGAGATATGTCCGAAGAGATACCAATACACCGTGGAGGGTTGTGATATTCGAACGTCGCACGGATCAGGCAAGCGTACACGTCATAGGGGTAGTTCGTGGTGGGCTGTCAGTCGATGTCATCGGTGCGGGGATCGGTAGTACTAAAATTTGAGGTGGGGGGTTGAGGGGGAGGGGGTGGTTGAACGTCCGAGTGGAAATCCCTGTTATTGACAAGCGCGCATGAATATCGTTAATAATAAATAATGCACTGGTCATCGTGGCCTCGGGGATTACGCGGATATGCTATATAAACTCCGCTGTTATCCGGAGCCCGAGACGCCGATATGGTATGTACACGTCCAATGGACCACCAGAGCACCTGTCCATATCCGCTTCTGGGGTCTGTCTCGCGCATCGTTCGATCCGTAACGTACATAACGAGGCAAACACACATTCGAGGGGTGTACCGTTCTCGATCACCACCTCGATGAATATGTTCATCATGATTAACGTTGGAAAATATTTTACAATGAATTTTAAAAATGTTGGTTATTCTGATTTACTTGGACATTTTTATTTTCATTTTTACCATGGAAATTCTCGAGAATCTTTATTTTTTTTTAACGTCGTACTTATGAAATGGATCATTGAATGATCTTGACACTTTGAGAGTGTAATATGGAGCCGCTCTATGGAAATTCATGGTTCATGATTTTCTCTCAATTTTCATTGAATTTAACTTTTTTATTAGAATTTTTACAAAATGAGACTTTTACTTACGTTACGCCTTGTGGAGATTCGTGGAGAGTGGAGAGTCATTTGAGAATTATGAGATACTCATTCTCGAAGTGAGACAAAATCTATTTGCATACGTTCATTACTTGGGAGTAAATTTCGCGATAGACAGAAGTACCCGAGTGTGGAAAATCTCAAGCTCAATATGCGCCACGCTGGAAATTCATTATCTTCGGCTACAGAACTTTTCTCATTGTCAAAGATGTTTTTCAGATGAGAATAATTAACGAGAATTTTCGAGGGTAGACCTTGAGAGTTATCTTTTCAATTCCATCAGTCATTGGGAATATACACGGAATTTCGTATTCATCGAATTTTCATCCAACTTAGAGAAGGACAGGGTACGTGACAATGCAAAGCAAAGAGATTTTACAGGTTTCCTCATCTCCTCTTATCTAGATTTGCTTGGAAACTGTAAAGCAGAGATGAGAGAGAAAGAGAGGGCATTTCGATTCGAAACCTTGAAGCATATAATAAAGGAGACGCATATATATCCTTCTTGGCATGAAACTTGATGTGAAATCGTAGAGACTTTGGTATGTCTTGGAGACACTTCTGCGGAAAATGGATTTTCCGCGGTAGAAAGCGAAATCAAGAGAGTATGCCGAGAGAAAATGGGAACACTCTGTGTGAAATGGTAATGGTGTGTGCATAGATACAGGTTGGTAAAAGCGTGCCTCTATGCTGATGAGGGAGGATGTCGAAAAGGAGCAGACGCATCGCGTCGTTGCGTGTTGTCATTTGATGGAGCAAATAGTATAAATCGGGGCTGCGTTAGATTCACGGCCATTGTCGTGTATTAATGGAAAGGATTGCTTGTTCAAGCGCCACGAGTGGCACAAGCAGACCGTGTGACAAACGGTTGCGCTTCGACGAATCTAAATTGAAATTCGATTGTTTCGCGGGGAATTCCATGTACATATATATATATGTATATATATACGTATACACGGATGTACTGCGAAGGATTGTTTGCGCAAACCGATACAATCGTTCATCCCCTCGTCTCCATCATCGCCGAGAGAGAGTAAGCTTCACCCTCTCTCGATCTCTGTATAATAGAGTAGAAGCCAAATACACATATAGTATCGTGTATACTATGCGAATAAGCAACAAACCGTGGCACGCCTTCCTACCAAATTCACAATATTTCCCAATTCGTAGCCATTTTTTTCGTCAATTTTCATTTCTACCTCTTCGCGAAAATAATTTTTCGCTAAAAAAAACATCCCGTGGCAGACAAAAAGTCTCACAATGGACATTGGAACTAACGAAAAATATGAATATAAAAATAGAAAGAGAAAAAAAAAATATAGAAATCGCTGGATGCATTTCGGTCCCGTTTGCGTCAGTTATTTTTCAATTTGCCTGCTTTTATACTCACGTTTCACCGATTTGAAATATCGTGACGTGTAAAAAAAATAATAATACACCGATAGAAACTTCAGTGTATATATAGAATTCATATAGGCCTGAATTACTGGTGAGCTTACATCTTTACTGCACCGATGGCAAAATCGGAGAGAGAGAGAGAGAGACCGATAGCAAAATTTATTCGTGATTCAACGATTTGATGTATTGCAGTAGAAAAAAAATTACACCGGCATAAATACATATGAGGAATTCATACAGGCATGAATTATGGGTGAATTTAGATTTTGAACGAATATGAATAACACATGGATTTTGCAGGCACGGTTCGAGCGACTTCAGTCTGTTTTATACAACATGAATTTATTTAGTATTGCATACTGAGCCTGGAACAGCTGAGAAAAGCTTCCTAGTAAAACCGCCATAGAGTAGATTTTCCCATGCATAAAAAGAATTATATACGTATATAACGTGCACAGCACGGCCATGTCACGATCAGACGTTTTAAACAGACCCCGTGTTTCAACTAGAAAAAAATTACACCGGCATAAATACATATGAAAAAATTACACCCGCATAAATACATATGAGGAATTCATATAGGCATGAATTACGGGTGAATTTAGATTTTTAGTGGTAATAATGGCGAGATCTCAACCAATATGAATAACACGTGGATTTTGCAGGCACGGTTCGAGCGACTTCAGTCTGTTTTATACAACATGAATTTATTTAGTATTGCATATTGAGCTTGGAACAGCTGAGAAAAGCTTCCTAGTAAAACCGCCATAGAGTAGATTTTCCCATGCATAAAAAGAATTATATACGTATACAACGTGCACAGCACGGCCATGTCACGATCAGAAGTTTTAAACAGATCCCGTGTTTCAACTAGATAAAAATTACACCGGCATAAATACATATGAAAAAGTTACACCCGCATAAATACATATGAGGAATTCATACAGGCATGAATTACGGGTGAATTTAGATTTTTAGTGGTTATAATGGCGAGATCCCAACGAATATGAATAACACGTGGATTTTGCAAGCACGGTTCGAGCGACTTCAGTCTGTTTTATACAACATGAATTTATTTAGTATTGCATACTGAGCTTGGAACAGCTGAGAAAAGCTTCCTAGTAAAACCGCCATAGAGTAGATTTTCCCATACATAAAAATAATTATATACGTATATAACGTGCACAGCACGGCCATGTCACGATCAGAAGTTTTAAACAGATCCCGTGTTTCAACTAGATAAAAATTACACCGGCATAAATACATATGAAAAAATTACACCCGCATAAATACATATGAGGAATTCATACAGGCATGAATTACGGGTGAATTTAGATTTTTAGTGGTAATAATGGCGAGATCTCAACCAATATGAATAACACGTGGATTTTGCAGGCACGGTTCGAGCGACTTCAGTCTGTTTTATACAACATGAATTTATTTAGTATTGCATATTGAGCTTGGAACAGCTGAGAAAAGCTTCCTAGTAAAACCGCCATAGAGTAGATTTTCCCATACATAAAAATAATTATATACGTATATAACGTGCACAGCACGGCCATGTCACGATCAGAAGTTTTAAACAGATCCCGTGTTTCAACTAGAAAAAAATTACACCGGCATAAATACATATGAAAAAGTTACACCCGCATAAATACATATGAGGAATTCATACAGGCATGAATTACGGGTGAATTTAGATTTTTAGTGGTTATAATGGCGAGATCCCAACGAATATGAATAACACGTGGATTTTGCAAGCACGGTTCGAGCGACTTCAGTCTGTTTTATACAACATGAATTTATTTAGTATTGCATACTGAGCTTGGAACAGCTGAGAAAAGCTTCCTAGTTAAACCGCCATAGAGTAGATTTTCCCATACATAAAAATAATTATATACGTATATAACGTGCACAGCACGGCCATGTCACGATCAGAAGTTTTAAACAGATCCCGTGTTTCAACTAGAAAAAAATTACACCGGCATAAATACATATGAAAAAATTACACCCGCATAAATACATATGAGGAATTCATACAGGCATGAATTACGGGTGAATTTAGATTTTTAGTGGTAATAATGGCGAGATCTCAACCAATATGAATAACACGTGGATTTTGTAGGCACGGTTCGAGCGACTTCAGTCTGTTTTATACAACATGAATTTATTTAGTATTGCATACTGAGCTTGGAACAGCTGAGAAAAGCTTCCTAGTAAAACCGCCATAGAGTAGATTTTCCCATGCATAAAAAGAATTATATACGTATACAACGTGCCCAGCACGGTCATGTCACGATCAGACGTTTTAAACAGACCCTGTGTTTCAACTACCGAAGAACACACGCTCGCCTTGCACTCCACCTACAGTCATATATGCATGTCAGGAACACACATCGGACGAGAAACTCCTAAGCACATCACCGACGATGCGCATCACCTGGGCGTAGAATATTTTTTACGGGCCGGCTCTCTTGATTCTCACAATATAATGAATTTATCTATATTTGTATGCAGCTTGACGTGTATCAAATTTCCCGATGGGCGAATACATTTAGTATACATTTAAATATAATCTTTATACTCTAATACACATTTTAGTATAATTTTTCATTCATCTTTTTATTTATACAGCATCATTATTATTACTATTTTTTAATTTACATGCTAACAAAAATATTCTCGTGTTTTAATACCATAAATTTGTAAATTTCTTGATTGGGTAAATTTCGTTACCAATAAATTCGATGAATATAAATTCTTCCATAATGAAATATTCACGAAATTTTTTTCGTGTCCGATCACTCTGTCTGCCTTGTTACCCTCGTCGACCGTTTCCACTGACTGAATCGAAACTACGTGCCAAGAGTCGTCGAGTAGATAAATCCCATTTCTGTATATAGTTTACTATTGAAAAGGGGAATATCGTATGAGCAGGTTCACGCGAGTGCGTATATACGTGTATAATATTGAGTCGTACGTACTTCGTCGTAATACTTACATAATACGTCAGCAGCATGCGAGCCTTTTATTATACGCTTTCATGTGCCGAAGAGACCTGGTGGATTAAACCCGAATGATCGTGAGGGGAGAGAGAGAGAAAGAAAATGCGAGAGAGAGAGCGAAGTTAGTCGTCTCTCGCACGATGATCGGTGCCAGTGAATGAGAGAGAGAGGACACGGTCTGATTGAAGCGTGGAATTATATCCGACTCACCCCCCTGCTCAAGACTGACTCTCCACACGAAGCAGGACCCTTCTCGATGATATAACGCAGATGTGCGAGCAGACCAACGAATTAGGAAGAGGAACTTCGAGGGCCCCCCCACAACGAAACCCACACTTAATACGCGTGGCTTTCATCTCCCCATATATAGGTATACCGTCGACAAATCCGAAAGCAGAGAGAGAGAGAGAGAGAGAGAGAGAGAGAGAGAGAGGAAATAACAACGGTCGACTCGTCAATCGTTCATTGTCATATTCAACATTGACCACCAGTGTTTTTCCACTTCCCCTAATGCGTCGAAAGAGATGACGAAAAAAAGGAAAATCTCTGGCTTAAATACGAGAGTACTTGGACAAAAGGACTTTTGGGAATATATAGTACATGCATATATTATTTGGCAGCAAAAACTCATCGTGAATATGGACGTGGAATTTTATTCTTTGTCTGATTTGAATAAAATTAGTTTCATTTAAGTAGAGTTTTGTTGAATTGGAGTACACATTGGAAATTAACGAAACTAAATTTGTTTTGTTTCTAATGAAATGCGATAGAATCATAGAAATTATGAAAAGTCTACGGTTCTCGTCAAATTCCATTCATTAAACTTTTTCCTTACTACAACCAAGTCTTTTTGTGCCTCTAGAGGGTTTCAATTTCCTTCTATAAATCAGCTAACAACTATATATACCAATAATAGTCGGGTCCATTACTAAACCGAGTGTATTGCAATGAATCCCAAGTGGCCGCATGAACTAGAGATCGGTAGAAAAGTTCCAAGTAACCGTGGGAAATGCGTCAAGGGCTATAACTGAGTGCTTGTTAAACGGCAACTTTTAGCTTGTCGATCTTCCAGTATATCTGCAATTTTCAACGTTTCCAAGGAAAAGTTCTCTTTTCCACAAGCCAATGTTACATTTTCCCTTACCTTTTTTTTTTGTACTATATATACCATATGTACTATTTCTTTGGCCCCTTTTCACGTGTACGATTTCTCGTAGTTTGCTGGAAAAATACTTACGACTACGGGTCGACAACGAGACCCCGAAGCTTTTCAATCCTCGCCGAAAAGGCTTGCATGTGTGCGATGGTCGGTGGGGTAGTCAGAGATTTCTGGTGGCCTCTCTCATCGGCTTTACCCTACCTGCTGGTCTCGTTTGGACCTTCACGTCTACACTGGCTTCGGATTGTGGAGCACTTGATATATATATATATATATATATATATATATATATATATATAATGTGTGTGTGTGTGTGTGCGTATGTGCGGAAGGGGAGGGCATAGAGAAGAAGAGCGAGGACTAGATGAGCTTTACGGGGACTTTATGGTAAGCAGGCTTCGACTTTCCTTTAAGGTTACGACCAACGGAATCGCGACAAGGAACCCACTACAGAAGCTTTCTATACTAGAGGGCGAGAAAAGGGGTTACGAAGGGAGAAGCTGAATAGGGAGGAAGCATGGAATGCAGGGCGCCGGATTACCAGGCCCGAAGTCTATTCTAAGGATTTTCGGGGATAACTCTCGGCTTCGTGATATCGTCTCTCTATATATATATACATATAGTTTCACGTTAAATATAGACCAGATAAGCTCCGACGTCGACTTCCGTACAAGATTTTTCTCCACTCGGCCAAATGCATCCCTTACCGGACTCTTCGATCACTGAGACTCGCACTCACGCGACGGGAATCCTATGAACTTTAACAGATTTTTTCCACTGCAAGGAGTTAGCGATTTTTCCCCCTCTACTCAAATCTTTTTATTTACCAGTCAATTGGACACTGTTCAAATGATTTTTTATTTGTAATTAGCTTGTACGAAAATAATTATTACGAATAATAATATTTTCATGATTAAAGTTATTAATCTATTATCGCGACAAATATTCATAATATTAATTTGCGTTGACGAGTGATGCTGATGATTAATTGACCGTATGAAAGATTTAAAGTATCTTCCAGTAACAGCGTATACTATCATAACATTTAGCGTCTTTATATCGGTCATCTTGGGCAAACGGGTATGGAGTGTTGGCTCATGCTACCGTGGGCGTAATTGAATATATAATTAATGAATTTGCAAGTGATGTTCAATTTATCACTCTGCAGACTCTGCAGTCCTTGTTCTTGGTCTCTCTCTGTTTTTCACTCTCGCTCTTACTGTCTCTCTGTCTTCCCACATATACAAACTATAAATGTATAGTGCAATCAGACATGGACGACTGAAAATCCTTTGAATAGAGATGATGGTCTAAGTAAATCATTAACGTAGCTGTGAATTCACTTGTGGGAATACAGAGAATAAGGATGCTCTCACATCCTCGAATTCTCTCACCATATTGAACAAATTTATCGCCAGTCTCGCCATATAGTACAAAATGGTAATATATATAGAACACGAGATTCGGAAGTACAAATAGAGACGAGAAATAGTACCGAGAGTGTGGCCTGACGGACATGGAAGACGAAGAAGATAAAAGCGAGAGAGAACCAGATATAGAGAGGATATTTAGACAAAGGATCTGAAGGAGATACGAGCAAGAGTGAAAGATGGAGTGATGTAGGAAATTCACGGCGACAATGGCAAACACAAGAGAGGACCAACGACGTTGTGCAAACATGCTGTGGCTGTGTGCGTCTTGCAAAGTCCAGAATGTCGACGACTATACGACCCAACAACTATGGGACACGCGAAGCGCTTTACCATGAAACTTGATATCTTTGGTATACCCGGAGACAGATCATGAGCTCGGGCATCTACACAATTATTTTGCAGCGTAATAGATTTTGTGCTTGGTGAGAGGAACGCGACCATCTTGCTCATGATTCTTGGCGTGTGATATCCCCATCGTCACATATACACGCCATCATCCTCTGCCGAGAACACCAAACGCCTTTCTGTATTTCCCTTAATGATAAGATTAAACACTCGATGATCGAGTGGGTCGGATCGTGTATCACCCTCGCACGTATAGAGCTAAACTTTTCCCTCTGGGCTTTCCGGAAGTTTAGCCCACACGCTGCTGTCTCATAAAGTGCCGTGGGATTTTGCCGAGTTATTGCAGATCTGATGGAACGGAAGTGTGTGTGTGTAGATAAAGACTTTGGTACACGATGAGATTGATAGCCGGCTCTGGGTAACATTTTAATGAAAAACCATTCAAAGCGATCTTAAGACACATAAAGTCCCTACTATATTCTTAGCGTACACAAAAGTTTCGTCAATTCTTCGTTGTTTCGGGGGATTTTAGTTTCGAGCATTAACTATTTTGGTATTTTCGTTCAGAGAAGAATACATCGGATTAGGTAACTCTTACGAGTGGCTTAAGTTCGGATTTTGTGAAAACTATTTTCGAGAAAATTTCTTCTTCCAAGGCGCCCAAACCACTGAACAATTCTTAAGAACTGCTTGAAGATCCCAGACTCTTTTTGAGTTTATAAAAATTTCTCTATTCATACAATTTTGGTATTCAGCTGTCTGTCACGTAGAAAAAATACGTTCTAAAGAGGAAAACTTAAAAAATGATCAAATTCAAGAAATCTTCGGTGGATAGTTATACGGATACATTTATATGAATATTATCAAAGTAATCAGAATGTGAGTAAACATCGATTGGAAAAACTTGTAGTATTCAAAATGGCCACGGGTCGGTTGGAGTTGGGATTATATAAACCATCCCCTCATCATAAGGGATCGATATCATATATCCATCCTGGATCTTCATCACACGACGATGAGACGGAAGGAAATTCAAACGAGGATTGAGTTGTATCATCCCTATACATGCTTATTTCACGCGTCCGCATGGGAGAGAAGGTGACAATGTCGAAGTACGTAAATCTTAGTTAGAAGCGGAAGCTCGCTTAGACATACAGATACAGATTTAGATTTAGCGTTCTATATTAGCCTGTGCCAGGTGTATATACGTGTATATCGGATTATATATATATATATATATATATGTATATACAGTATATAACCCTATTCTGCATAGTTCATCGCTGACTCTACTAGATCCGGAAAGGGCAAGAGAGCGAGAGAGAGAGAGAGAGAGAGAGAGAGAGAGAGAGAGAGAGAGAGAGAGAGAGGAGAGAGAGAGAGAGAGGGAGAGAGAGAGAGAGAGGGAGAGAGAGAGAGAGAGAGAGAGAGAGAGAGAGAAGTGGAAGCGGGCATATACACTATACATACTACGAAGCTATGAACTCTGTCTCTCTTGGTGAAGCCACCGCTGGAAACCGCACGAAGAGAGAGTTCGAGTTAAATGGTTTATGCAAGACCGAACGAAGCGGTAATGAAGTTCTCGCACCAGCGTGTATAGGATAATCTACCCTACGTCACGATTTATCGTCCGTTTAATAGGGTTATACGCGCGGATATATGGTGGTTCTAAGTTAAACTCGCGCGAGCTACCTTGTACACTCGGGCACACGATCGTACCCACGTCTCTCCATCTCTCTCTCTCTCTCTCACTCTCTTACCCTCTCGCCCTCGCTCTCTTGCTTTCGAGCGAATCACGCATGTACGCGCGTTACAGTATCACCAGAAATTTATACGATACGGCGCATCCCTCGTTCGAATCGTCAGAGATCCCAAAGTTGCAGGTTCATCGAATTCACTATATCGAGGACACACACACTCTCTATATATATATATATATATGTGTTATGATATTAAGATAATTATTCGATCGCCAGACGTGAAAATTTGTTGGAAACAAGTTACATTTTGATTTTTCTTACATATATTAGTTACGTATATAATTAGTTACGTATATAAGCGACAAGTGATGAATTATAAATTCCAAGCATAAAATCACGAGTGGAGAAATTCCCTCTTCCTCATTAATTTCCATTCCGTATATGGCTCATCAGACATTGGCAAATATGAAATATTATCGTAGAAGGAAACAAAAAAAAATCACTAAAATAGTATTTTAAAATTACTGCCAGTCCGCCCACCTATTTAGCTCATTTCACAGAGCATACGTTCACAAGGCAAACGGCACGAATAAAAGACCTTACAGAAAGATTTAATCGAACATCGAAGAACGATGGAGTTTGAGTCCACTGTACTTCCCCCACCTCTTTAACTCTTTGTTCTGCACGTGATCGGAATCCACTCGATGATCGGCCAACAGAGAAAACAAGAGAGAAAAACACAGCAAGATCGAACGTTGAAAGAGTGACGGAGATAGAGGCAAAAAAGATTGAGAGAGCGAGGGAGAGAGAGAGAGAGAGAGAGAGAGGGAGGAAGAGAAAAAAACGAATGAGAATCACGAGTCACGCTACTCTGCTGCGCTTCCATCTCATCGGTATTACGAGACTCTGCACGAGGTTCTCTCCTTCCACCTTCTCTCTGTCGTCACGTAGGTACTCAAGTAATACTCAACAGCAGCGAACGAGAGATACAGAGAAGAAAAGAGAGATAGAGTTGAGGAGGCGCGTTCACGACAGGAGGTCGAAGAGAGCAACTGCGGGCAAAGCACGAGAGTGCAAAGTATATATATGTGAGAAAGAGAGAGGAAGAGATAGGAAAAAGAAGCGATTGAATGCGAGCTCAGTTGAGATGAGAATAAAGAAAAAGGGTGGAGAGAAAGTGAGCGCAAAAAGAAAATAATTGAAGAATATAAAAAAACTTAAAAAAAAAAAGAGTAATAAAAAAAACGAAAGCACAACGAAGTAGAAAAGGAACGTGCGTAGCAATGCTCGTAAGAGGCGGGCGCCAGTAGAACCGCTCCATTTGTAACCAATGTTTGCTTTGCCTCGACGGCGCTGAAAGCTTTTACACCAAGCGGCGGTACGGCTCTTATCTCTTTTATTTCTTTTCTCTCCTTTCTGCTCTTCTCATTGCTTCTTTCTTTTCCTCTCCATCGCAGAGATCTACGGATGCACACCTGTAGTATTTTGTATATATATATATATATATATAGATATATATATATTATATCTATCTATTCCTTATATATATATATATATATATATATATATATATATGATATCTCGCTCAAGTGAACGCATGCATTTACACGTGACGCATTTATTTGAAAAGTTACACGGTTCATGTACATATACTTGGGCAATGAAAACGTAGTATAGTGCCCTAGCGCATAGAAGCATAGCAGTGTACAATAATCCTGTGGCGCATCTCTCCTAATTACCCATCGTTGAGAGTTAACGCGAGTATCGATCTTTCGGCGTATCCACGTGCACGTATTACATATGGCGTTACGTATACGGTCGTGGAATTGCGAATGAAGTAGAGAATGTTGTAGAATCATGAGTATAACTTATACGAGCAGTATTGGTTGGGCAAACGTGTGTCCGCAGTCTCTTCGGACCAATGACAGTATATATGGGGCATTTGAGGCCAAATTTCCATCAGCCATGATCCTTACCATTTTTGAAGTAATTTTTTTTCCATTCAATAAGTCTCAACACCAATTTTTAGATTTCAAAATATTAGAGTGGTTGTTGGAGCGAAATTTTGAATAAATATTGGATATTATCTTTTTTCAAATTTTCTGTGAGGAGAAAATGAAAAATCTGAAAATGGGGATAATTTTAAAGCAGGTGCTGAGAGATTATTTTTCATTTTTCCTTTTAATATATTTGAAAAGTGATTTTTATCTCAAATGACGAATAAGGATATTAATTATATGGAGATTGGCCAATTGAAGAAATTTTCATTATGATTCGTTAACAAAATAAATATTAATCGTTTCGAATGTTTTCTTTTTTTCAAATAAAAATTGAATTTAAGTTAATTTCGGAATAAATAAACTAACAGAAATTTCAAATCAAAGTTAAAAAAGAATTTGCATGTAGGATAGCTGAACTAGATTTACGTCCATATTTTTATTAACCACTATTGTTTTTCAACGAAGAATTAATTGTACGAATTTCACAAGTATCGGTAACGCCTAACAATGTTTATTCACAAGTTCATTGGTCAGACTAATTTTTTGCTAAATCTAAAAATTGGTTTGGTCATTTCGTGTGTTGCCTTACAAGAGGCTAAAAAATAAATAAAATCCAATCCCACACACGTCTACGAATGAAGATGAATCACATATTATTTTGCGCAAAGCGACGCGCGTGTCCTTTGAAGCCATTCACAGCCACCTCAAGAGCACACAGAATACACGTTTACCGTATACAAAGTCCCAGGGGAGGCTCCGAAGCGAGTGAACTAGTACGTATGCATGTATCGTACATAGATACAACATACGATCGTACAGATGGACGAGAGAGGGTTGCTTGCATCAGCGTGAATTTTTGCGTATAAAGTTATCCACGCGTCGTTTGACAGAAATCTCATTCATTTTATTGACGCACATATAGTCACCTATAGTAAATACACATTCGACGTGTGGATTAGTAAATCTGTGCACGTACGGCTTTTCTATACACACTGGTGGCCAATTCAACGAATCAATTTAATCTTTTCAATCTCACAGCGGTCGAGGATTTATTTCATTGAGTTTCGTAATGGAAAAAATAGTTTATTTTTCTACCTCGTCGACGAGGACTGAAGATAGAAATATTTCATCGCTGACAGTGGTAGATTCGATCAATGCAACTAGAGTGACTGGATATCAATATTCAATATACGTGAATTATTATGAATAAAATAAAATAAAGTAAAATAAAATGATATTTTATAAAGCGTTAATCCAGTGAGGTTTTGACAGTTGTCGAATTTTCTTTGATGTTCGACGGTAAGGGTTAAAGTAAAAACTTCAAAGTGTCATCGCTATTTGAAAATTTAATTTTGCATTGCGACATAAGTTTTTCAATGGATTCATCGTCAGAGGTCAGTTCAAAAAGGCTTCGCGGTAATAGTTTTCTTTTATTATCGGTCCTTTATCATTTTTAATTCCCTTCAACATCTCCTGTCGGCGATGGGACTCTAACGAAAAATAAAAAGGTATTTCTGTCCTGTATTACGAGATCTCTCGGGGAAAAAAGATTAAATTAAAAAATGGAAAGAAAAAAGCCATTGATCGAAGGAGACATTGCATACCGGCAATTCGACGTAACTAGAGAGGAGCCCGTCGTGTGTTATATGGCTAAGCTCACTCGGCCACGAGATCGTGACAGAGGATTTTAATTAAAAAATCGACGTCGCTTACACTTTTTACCGAACACTCTGCTGACTTCGAAGTAATGCGTGTGTGCACTCTACATATAATATATCTGCACCGCGATGTGCTCTTATGTGGCCTCCACGTGAGAATGAACGCCTCCACGCTGTGAAATTAATTGGAAATGGGATCTCGATCTTTTTTATCGTGCGATTTTTTTTTTTGCTGAGACGATTCTTTTTTCGTAAAAATTATACTAATCATAAATGAGCATTTTGAAATCGATCGTTATTGGTTCTTTGATGATAAAAATAAAACTTTCTATTATCATACAGTTTTATAGGATATATTTTAAATTAAATGCTTTCAGCTCGGGAACTATCGGAAGATTCTCGTTGTTAGCAATGCACGAGGAGAAGCGTGCAAATCCACGATTTCGCAAAGGCGCCGCGAGACCACGGAACTGCATAAAGTGCTACCAGTGTGGTATCGCGTGACAAGCACTCGTTCTCGACTGCACGGTGAAATCGACCGAAAACACGTGCGACTTGAACTACCGGTAGTTCCACTGGCAAAACGACCTCAGACGCGAGACGATAACGAACGGGGTGCCAGTCATTATGTTGGAGTGGTATATATATGTGACATGTAGACTGCAGGCTTGTATGTATTTTACACGATATTACCTATACGAATTTTCTAAAGATTTTTCTTTTCGATTTTTCCGATATTTGTACAAAGTATTGCACGTAAAATTGGAACATATTATTCAACAGAATATTATAAATGAAACTTGCAGGACTCATTGCGGCCTATTGCAAAAAAAAAACAGGAAATACAAACTTTGTCTATTTTTTTGTTTATAAAATTAAGGAATTTCCTCATTTCAGGAAGGTAAAAGGTTAAACCATGAAAAATATTATATTTCAAATTTGAGCCTATTCGATACTACAATTGTTCTCAGACTTTCGTTTTTTCCGATTCGAATTCTGCTATATACTCACTAATAAAGTATGCACACGTTACAATTTAAAAAATGCTACCATTTCGATGCAAAGTTCATTCGTCCACTGGTACTTATTTTCCAGAATTTCTATGCATTACTCGTAAAAGATAAAAAATCTACAATTTTAAGTCTTATGGGGGTCTTACATCGCTATATAGACTATCAATATTCATGGGGACAATTTTATCGTGTATTGAATGAAGCTCGAATCACCGAATAGAACCACCGAATCGACACCAGACATACACAGGTGCGAACGTTTTTCGTCAGAGTTGTGCAACATTGGAGTGTCAAGTGGGGCGATCTATCGAGAGAATGTAGGATTTCGTTTGTCGATGATCGATTCCTATGTATACGAGAATAAAAGATCGTGGAGCTCTCACGAGATCGTTTCTCTCTGTTAGGGGTGGAGAGTTGACATGTTAACAACTCTCGATCATTCACCCAGGGTTTCCGGTCCAGAAGGTGACCAGCGCCAATTGGATCGATCTTGAATGTAGAGCGTCGCGGATTCTCAAGCTTTTGCGTGCGATTGAATTCTCTCTCTACGTCTGTTTGGTTAGGTAAACGTGACGCGGTGCCAAGTGCCGAACACACGACGAGAAGGATCAATAGGTCAGAGGACAGCCTCTCATCCTCTCTCTCTCTCTCTCTCTCTCTCTCTAGGACGCCATTCATACCTTCAAGTCCCATTGACCCTCTCGTGTCGCTCCTCAATCGCCATCGAGGAGGTTTTCTCGATCCGTCGATCTGGGCAATTGTTTCGCCGTCTCTCTCGTCAGTAATCAGAAGGTTTACCCTGTCCATTTCATTGCACTCAGTGTGGTATGGTAGCAATATGATCGATTCCTCGTATAAGCATCGTATAGGCATACTGATAATGACACCTATGCAGAGGGAAATGAGAGCGTGAGGCAGTAAGAGAGAAAGAGAAAGCGAGAGAGAGGGAGAAAGAGAGAAAGAGAGAGAGAGAGAGGGAGAGGGCAGCACCATTCTTTGAACATGCTTCGTACTTTGGGGGGCAAGGGTCACGAGAAGAGGATCATCGTGGGTCGATGATTGAAGTGGTTCGAGTACCACAACGTTCCTCGTACTCGCACTCTCTGTTCTATGATGGATATTTTAGGTACACATACTTGTGCGATGCATGTGCCTTGGTATAGTATACATATATGTATATGTCGTCACCTGAGTAAATTTTGGGATAGCGCAGTGCCAATATACAGGCACTTAAAATACATAAACGTACACGAATATACATAGTACGAAGAGGGTATACATTGGTATTAGGATAGCTTGATATATGTATACAAGCATTTCTATGTCCGGTATCCACCGACGGATTAAGCTAGCGTGTTACACGAGAGAGCTACACGAATTTCTACTCTGAATCGCCGAACTAAGCCAATAAACGTACTATGTACTTATGTAGCTGTACAGTATATACTTATATGAATGCATATATATGTGTCTGTGTGTTTGTGTATAATACTGTAAATTATACTGCAGCCTAGAGAAGCAAGCAGAGTCAATAGTATAGTCACGACGGTGAATGTAGGCTCTGGCCAAATTTCTCATCAATCTAGATTGTCAAATATACTCTGGTGTAGGGACTAGGATTTAACGTGTATAGCAAGAAAGAGACATTTATTAAATTTAAATAAATTTTATTTCAAAACGACATTTTTTTTTTAATATCGAGAACATTTCTTCATACCAAATAATAAATAAAATAAAATGTAAGAAAGTTGCTGGAGTCGCAATTCGACATTTGGTCACTTCAGATGTTTGTCATATTCTCATACAAATTTCTTTTGATTAAAATAGCCTGTAAAGGGATTGAATCATTTAATTTATTATGATTTTGCGATTCTGAGTTTTTGTAAATTTGATTTATTCAATATATGAAGAGGAATTGGTTTTAAAATCTACCGTCTAATCTGTTAAAAATTGCCGTATCAATCGACAATCCGAGACGTATTACCATATGAATGAAGAATTTCTATCTCATATAATATAGTAATTTTTCATGTCAATATAATATTAATTAATTGGTTAGAGGAGATTCAGGGTTAAACATAGTTTTGTGCAAGACAGAGCGAACGCAATTGTTCTGTGTGTCGAGTGTCGTTGTCACTGTTGCTCTTATCAACCGTTCAACTCTGTTGCTCTCAAATACTCATTCGGCAAGTAAATAAAAAAGTAAATTTTCTTGTAATGCCTGGTAATTTTTACCATCCTCCAGCACGCTCGCTGTAGCGTACGGTAAGACATATTCCAGTGCCTAAATTCGACTGTTCAATATTTTTCTCTAAAAAATCCGACTAAATCGGTCTCAATCCTCGTCTCCGAAGCACTCAGTCTCACAGCACGAATGAAGAGTCAACAATGCGTGCATCAATGACAAAAATATTTTTGATATTTCGATATACCATTCTGTCGATCGTCCTCTCCGTGTATCAATTCGTTTTGCAACTTTTAACGGATCGCTGTCGTCAGAATATTTTCGTCACTGGATTCGGTACTCCAGCGAATAAATCTTCTCTGTACATGCGGTATATATTTCAAGTACATTCGTGTATAAAGATTTAAAGCGGATGAAAAAAAGAAAAATGTACATACCTCAACGTTATAGTTTTCCGTTGCTCGTTCTCTATGACACACGTTGAAGGGTTCGATGCATTCGGGTTCGAGTATATCGACATAAATTTGCATCGACAATTTATGGAAAAATGTTCGAGATGAATGACGTGTGTTGAACTATACGAGATGTATAAATTCCCATGTATCTGCTATACAGTGTAGGATATTTTGTGCTCTCTGTGGAGCTGAGCCAAACGGAACGGTCGTCTCGAGACGAAGAGAGAATAGCTTTGAAAGTCTTCACTATATATATGCGTGATCGCACATGCAGGTTTTCTCGTTATCTTTGACTCGACTCTTTTGCACGATGCTTTAGATATCTCTGTATGTATATATATATATATATAACGCTGCACCCATCGTTCCTTGTTTCAAGCCAGCCGTACGCTTTTGATGTCGAGAAATGCAATACCGATCCTGCTTATATTAATATTAAATAATATGTACATTCTCGTCCAAAAGCTCTCAGGTACAGTCAAATTTCCCGAAATTCGCGCATTTTGAAATCGCGCGCTCTTGGAGCGTGAGACATGTAGTTTTACCAAAATGTCTCAGGAAGATGAGTGATTCAGTTAGTGTCTTATCAAAGTAATATTAAATATTGTAAATTTCCGTCGAAAATTTCTCGAAAACGATGCAGATTATTCGACTTTTTGCCGAAATCGTCCTGATGGGAGTGTTCTATAATAGACACTGCTATGTTGAATATATTTGTTACGATATTATATAAGTGAGTCACAGGACCTGTAGTTTTGCCAAAATGTCCCAGGAAGATGAGTGATTCAGTTAGTGTCTTATCGAAGTAATATTAAATATTACAAATTTACGTCGAAAATTTCTCGAAAACGATGCAGATTATTCGACTTTTTGCCGAAATCGTCCTGATGGGAGTGTTCTATAATAGAAAATGCTATGTTGAATATATTTGTTAGGATATTATATAAGTGAGTCACAGGATTATACGCCGCGATTAGTGCCATCTTGAAATGGCGCGCCCTCTGGAGCGCGAAGTGCGAAACGATTAGTCTTTTACCAAAATGTCCCAGGAAATGAGCGACTGAGTGACTGTCTTACCAAAGTGAATGGATGTCATACCAGAATGTTCCTTCGAGACATTTAAATTTGGTTCGATATTGGGTTGTAAAAAGAAAGATTTCCAGAAAGGTGGACAAACACGTTCCGCACTTTCATATGTACAAAAAATTCTATTTCAATGTACTAAGTCTAGATTGTATATTAATTCTGTTGTGGAAAATTACCGGGACAAGCTATGTTCGAATGTACGAAAATGAGACATGATATTCGGTCAATTACAGATAATTTTGACCAATTAATTATTTATAGTGGCTCGTAGCAGCACTATAGCTTTGCCACTGAGAATTATGTCTACCAAGATTTAGCAGCCGCGACATGATCAAACGTACTCGAGAATGAGAAGATGAGAAAATCGGACCCAACAAGATGTTACAGTGCGCACGAATGAAGAGAATTTCTTCGCGATATGCTTTTCGCGTCAGTCGGATATTCGTCGCTGAGGCGCGAACGCACACACGCAATTGCGTTCCGCTTTTGTCGTTTCGAAACGAATGGATACCCGAGACAGTCATTTCTCTGTCTCTCTTTCTTTCTCTTCGCACTTGAGATTTTCTACACATTTCGACTAAATGTAAATGGCAGTTGGGAGACGTCTGGAACTCTCGCCCAAAATGTTATATGAAATTCTCGCTTGCCAAAATACTCGAGAAGCGAAGCGCACTGACATTCAGCCTAGTAACGCATATTCGACCCATTAACTTGCACTAAACTGATAAACAAACTACTTTTGCAACACTCGACAAAAGTAGAATCGCTTTTTTTTTCTTATTACAAACATTTGGAGCTTTCTTTTTGCACATGGATATTCCTACATTTGTTCGATTGAACAGATATTACATTTATCTGAATATTAACGTGGTGGAGTAGACCAGCTACATAAAAGAGCGTTTACAAGAATTCTACAGACACAAGCCCACCCCATGACACGATAATTTGGCTCTTGAAACATTTAATTTGCCATGAGCAATAATTGAGTACATGAACTGCATGCATTTTAGATCAAAAATAAACATACTCAATTGAATTAAATTACGTTTATAATACCAGCTATTTGCAACTTGACTTAAAATAAAATTGCTTTGGATCAAATAAATTTCGTTTCATCAAAGTAGCTTTATTCAAATAAATTAATTTCACTTGGTAAAAGTACGTCTTTATTTGAATTGAATCAATTCATTTTTTTCACTTGTAAAATTCTGTGGATTAAAAAATAAGAAGGAATAAAGTATACCAGTCGGTATTGCCTCTTTAACTCGGAGTTTACTGGAGTACGTACGCGAATGGAATGTGTACACTGACTGGCCAGCATTTCGAGCGGAATGTTTCGTCTCCTATATAACCGCATATGGTATACATTTATGTATCAAATGCGTATATGTACTATATACGTGTATATGCACTGACGGTGTACATCACTGGTGGTACAGCAGCACAGTTTACCGGACTTTTGTTTTCCAGTAGTTAAACTCTTGCATACGACCCAATTCCCGAGGGCTTTCGGACCCTGTGGGGTATTACTAGTCCCGGACGAGATGACTCTCATTGCAACTGCGTCAAGGAGACAAGAGACGAGAGAAGGCTGCTGGCAATTTCGTGAAAAAAAGCGAGCGCTCACCTATACAGACTCGGAGAGAAGGAGCAAACAGAACTCATCGTTGTATTCTCGTTCTCGACATTCACCGGGAAAGTTATTAGTTTCGTAGTTTTCTTTCTCTCCGTTTTATTTGTTCATTTATTTAGCGAACGATTCCTCCAATTTAAGGCGCGTTTCTAATGCCATTGTCAAATAGTCGAATAAATTATTTAATGCATAACGATTTTTTAATTTCTTTAATTTCTTTTGCCAATTGTTCTACAATTTAAAAATTGTAATTTGTCAATAATGTTAGATAAATAGATTATTTATTGCACAAAATTTTGTATATTTTTAGCGAAACTGAAAATATATAGCTAACCCGTTACTCAATTTGATTGCTAATTTTTTTTCAGTCGTGAATTTCCTAATTACTTTTGTGTTTAACGCTCTCTCTCTCTCTCTCTCTCGTACTCTTCGCGCAAATTGGCCACAGAACATTAATAAATTCTTTATGCCCATATCTATAATGTTTATCTTTTTCACATTTCTCTTTTATCTTTCTTTCTTCGTAAACTTCTTTTTTTCGCACTTCGTCTTCTACTCTGCGTATTTTTGAACTTTTTATTAGCACACTTCCATACCATACAGATTTATGTGTGTATGTATAATTTTATGTATTCTTACGCATTGGCGAGGATGGGAGAAAAGATGCGCGTGAACGAAGTGCAGCACGAGAATGAACAAACGCGTATGTACGTATAAAGTATATTCACCGAGAGCCACACGGTGGAAAGGAGAAGAAGGCGGTGCATGGCTCACAGACCCCAAGTGCCCTTAATTAACCCCTTTATAAATAACCTCACAAGGCATCCCTAATTTCCCGAGCCGCGGTAGTTTTATTAGTTGTTTCGCGGGATGAGAATGCGCGCGAAAGAGGAAGAAGAAGCGAGAGAATGTGAAGAAGAATCGACTCGAGTAAAAGAACACAATATAAAGAACTAAGCGAGACGAAAATGGAGGAATTTGAGAACTGACGATTGATCGGCGTGATTTGTGCAAAAAATTGAACGGATATTCGAAACAAAAGATTGAAAAAATGTAACTTGTGCAATGAAGATAAACAGTAAAATGAAAAAATGTAACATTAATGGATCATTATTTAAATAAACATTTTAAAACTTATTCATAGAATAAAACTTATAAAATCTATTTAATGATCAAGTATAAATGAGTATCCAGCTTTACACATGGACTCTTACCATATCTTATAGGAGTTTTTCTCTTATTGGAGTACCGGGTATCACGAAACTCTGTAGAGTGACCGCAAACTTCGTTCGCGGAGCCATTCGATACGCCAACTAATATGCCGCTAAATGGTCACCGATCCAAGTACTGATCCCCAATGCTGCCCCCAATGAAGCTCAATGCTGCTTCATTCTAGCGATCATCAGAGCCGCACGCCAACTGCCTTGACGCTTTTTTGTTCTTATAATACATAAACTCTTTTTTGCACATTTTTAAGCATATTTATTGGTTATAAAAAAGCATATAAATACTGTCTTTTTCTACTTCCGGCTGCAGGATTCATGAGTTGGGTTGTTCGAATATAAACCGAACAATCTGTGGGTTAATCCTCTATTCCTTTCTCTAATTTCCTCCACCTTTTCCGTTTAATTTTGTCGTTCATGGTCTGTGGAGTTAGTTTCACTCCCTCTCTCGTAGGTAAATATAGACCACAACTCGGGTGGGGGGACGTGGCTGGTCTTAATTATCCACATAGTACGCGTGAATCGTTTCCCCTTGACCCCTTCATGCGAGCGAGACTCAAACGAGTGCCAAGATTGACGAGAGAAAGACATCGAAAGAGAGAGAGAGAGAGAGAGAGAGAGAGAGAGAGAGAGAGAGAGAGAGAGAGAGAGAAAACGTGAATTAGGAAGTGAGAAAATATAACATGGCGCAACGAGAAAACGGGGAGGAACCCAAGCGAGGGGAGGAAAAAAAGCTTGTACACCCGCAGGACCGAAAATTCTTTGTATTTAATCTGCCTGACGTGTGTGTTTCATCGTCTCATCAGTAGAGCCGCGTTGACAGAAAACAACTTTTTAATTTGACGCAGCGTGTTCGGCTCTCGCTTCGTGAACTGCACGCACATCCATATATACATTTACTCGACACCATCATCAGCAGCAGCATTGTCACGAACAAATCTCTGCTCATCCTCATCAGTCTTTACTGATGCAAACAAGAGAATGAAGAGCTTTCGACCTAAGGCAAAAGGTCTTTTATTGTTTAGGGTAAAATTCTGAACATGACTGAGCAAACGTGTTTTATTTCAGGAAACGTTTTTCTAAATTCGTTAAAAACCCAAATAATGAGGGTTGTAATACAGCTCGTTAATAAAAATTTTGAAGATACGCCTGTGCAAGAATTTTCAAATAAACGAAAGTCCAAGTGGCAAGGCGACTTGGAACTCGGAGTAAAGAACACAGAGGAAAAGTATTGATAATAAGAATGAAATAAAAGTGAGAAGGAGAGCAGGTTGTGGACAGGCGAAAAAAAGTTGGGCAAGTGTATGAACTGCAAAGTCGCCAGTTGGTGGGCGTTAATCTCGAGGAAAGGCATTCGAGACCTTCGAACCCTTCGTAAAACACGCCGAAAGAACCGCGTGGTCTGGCAAACTATCTTTTTCCTCGTCTTTCTCGCTCTTTATTTCAACCCCACTAGAGGGAGCCAAATATAGGGGTGCGTGGTCGTTCTTTCGGAAGGTTTCCGGTGTCGGTCGACTGGCCCGAGCTATATTATATAGATACATATAGATATATCGATATGCCCGTTTCCGTAGGAGAATTTTCCGCGGACTCGGAGTGAGAGAAGGAGCGTTCCTTTCGTCGAAACCCCCTCGAGGATTATTAACGATTATCGGAGCAAACCCCAATGGAATGGCGGGAGGCAAGAAGAGAAGAGGGCTCGACCTGATCCGAATGGCTGCGGATTAAATACGGGAGCTTTATTAATCGCGGTTCGGTGAGCTCGATATTGAAAAGCCAGAAGGGCTAACGCGAACCACCAGGCCAAAATATAAACTCTCGTGGCTGTTTTACTGTATGAGATATCCTCACGATGCCTTTCCCATATACGAGCATATGACTTATTACTATCTACTGGGTGAGCATATATCGAGATCAATAAACACGTATCCATCCACGTAAAATAGTGTGTGCATTTTCACTTTTCTGAAAATAGCTACAAGCTTCTAATTCCAGCGAAACGAATCTGTAAAATGTAAATACATTTACTATGTCGTAAGTATTAAAATAATTTGAAATGTTAAATTTTTATTAAAGAAGAAATATTTTATTCATTGTGTTGTGTTAATTTTGGTTCCTCATACAAGTACCTTTTTTTTTTAATGACAAAAATGTCCAGTTTTTAATGCCAGCAAGCTGGAAAAATTCCAAAACGTCCGAAAAACGTATTTAGAAAAAATTTGTCGGCCTGTGTGGCACAGGCCACGGACCAAAAACAAACCTCATCGCACACATCTATGGAGTAGTGAAAAGCATCTTCCTTTACCTGTGAGTTTCGTTAAAGTTCACGAATAAATGAAGATCTTATGGAAATCTTGAAATTAAAAAAAATCTTCGCGTGCTTTAACTTGAGGAGTTTTTCAGCTTTTGGTCTAAAACTTCTTGCTGGTAGTAGAGATTTATTAAACATTGTTCGATACTAACATTCAAGAGACTCAATCGATGCGTTCGATTTTTATGAACCTTTGAATTCATTGAACAATTGATTTATGTATCTTTTGCCTCGAATTAATTGTTAATTGTAATTAGTATTGATATTAAACTTTTCCCATAAAAGAAAGTAACGTTTCGGTTTATACGAGATTTGTCGAAAATTATATGGAAACAAAATGTGCAAGTTGCAATTTTACGATTTTTAAAATTAAATGAATGTTAAAAATTGTCGGAAACTTTGTATTTTTATCGAATCTGACTGATTTGGGTGTTAATGGTGAAATTTGTAACTTGACTAAATGAATTCAAAAAAATTCTATTTCAATAAAGTGAATCCGATTTAATATCTGTGTATACAAAGCCAACAGATAATATATTGTCTTAGCGGGAAACATTTATCGCTCCGCATAAATAAATATTTATGAGATATACAGGTACACACATGAAGTTTTCGTTGAAGAATTTGAGGATCTCGACCACACCTACAATTCAAAAAAATATGTAAATCCAATGAGCCTAAAATTCTGTAGCCATCTGTTACACGTTCGTTTTTTCTTTTACCTTTTTTTTCTTCATTTGTTGTCATTGTCGAATGACTAATGATGGCACGATTGCCTGATGGTAATCGGTTTTTCGAATACGTCATTTCATCTTGGGTGTCACGTCTCGGTGAGAGGTCCTCGTAAAAAAGATACGTACGTTATAGCCTATTTTAAGTTCAAATTTCAACGTCTGCTTAATTTTTACAATTAAATTTTACAAAAAATTAACTCGTTAAATAAATATTGAACAATTTTGATAAAAAGCGTGGATGGAGTTCAATAAAAACTTCTTAAAATCATTAAAAATATTCATCTCTATATCTATATATACATATATATATATATAAACATGTCCTGACTGACTGACGGACTGACTGATTCATCATCGCCCAGCCCAAGCCATTGGACTTGGAAACATGTAATTTGGCTGGTATATTCCTTCTATGTGACGTAGGCATCCACTAAGAAGTGATTTTTCGAAATTCAACCCCTAAGGGGGTAAAAAGGGGTAAAATATTTTTACACTGATTCAATGCGTGCGAAGCTGCGAGGAGCAGATAGTACTGGGAAGATTACATATATTTGCAGTACACGCAGAGCCTGATGATGTTTTGCGACAAATACAACTGTCTGTCGACTGCAAGAACATCTTAATAAATCCTTGTTATATTACAATCTTGGAAAATTATTACGAAACGTTACGAAAATATCTATCTTGAGAGATAGAGTGGGAATCGGTGCTTATTTCCTCCTCGTTCTATTTCCCCGAGTGTTTCTCTCTCACCGCTCGGGAAATTCGAGAAACTAAGAGATGGGAAGTGAGTGTAAAAGGGGGCGGCGGGAATGTCGGAGAAGAGTAGAAAAGCTCGCGGCCACTAGTTACATTTGGTGCGCCAAGAGAGAGAGAGAGAGAGAGAGAGAGAGAGAGAGGAGAACGTGGGACAGAGACGGGTCTTATTTATTACCTCTCGCCTCGACGAGAAGCTCACCTTCTACTCGTAGAACTCTCGCAACCCTCCCATCCACCTTGCACTTTCATAAACTCCCAGTACTCGGTCGTCACTCTTCGGGTTACCGAAAGAGAGAGAGGGCAGAGCATTCGCTTCCGTATAAAACCAGCATTTTGACTCGTGAGGAAGCTGGTTTTATACACGAACCTCTTTAGACCCCTCATTTCATATTTCCGTTATATTGTACACATAGCATATACAGGGAATTGCAGAAGTGTCGACAAGTTCAAAACCTAATGATTGATTTTCATCAAAATAATTTGGTCTTAAAAAAAATTCCATTCATTGGATAATTCTTGATCTCTCATTGAAACTTCATCTGTGATTGAATTTTCTAAAATAATTTTTCGAAAGACGATCGAAAATTACATTTTTTTCATTCTTCCCCTTTGATAATTTTTTGTGATCGATTGAAATTTCGATCATTTTAATTAAATTCGAATGTGACGTAATTAATTTTAATTGACTTTATGTCAAGAAAATCATGAAATTTACGCTGATTCTTGAATCAGTTTCTACATCCTATGCATGTACTATGTGTTCTATGCACATAGCATATACAGGGAATTGCAGAAGTGTCGACAAGTTCAAAACCTAATGATTGATTTTCATCAAAATAATTTGGTCTTAAAAAAAATTCCACTCATTGGATAATTCTTGATCTCTCATTGAAACTTCATCTGTGATTGAATTTTTTAAAATAATTTTTCGAAAGACGATCGAAAATTACATTTTTTCCATTCTTCCCCTTTGATAATTTTTTGTGATCGATTGAAACTTTGATCATTTTAATTCAATTCGAATGTGGCGTAATTAATTTTAATTGCCTTTGTGTCAAGAAAATCATGAAATGTACGCTGATTCTTGAATCAGCTTCTACATCCTATGCATGTACTATGTGTTCTATGCACATAGAATATACAGGGAATTGCAGAAGTGTCGACAAGTTCAAAACCTAATGATTGATTTTCATCAAAATAATTTGGTCTTAAAAAAAATTCCACTCATTGGATAATTCTTGATCTCTCATTGAAACTTCATCTGTGATTGAATTTTTTAAAATAATTTTTCGAAAGACGATCGAAAGTTACATTTTTTCCATTCTTCCCCTTTGATAATTTTTTGTGATCGATTGAAACTTTGATCATTTTAATTAAATTCGAATGTGGCGTAATTAATTTTAATTGACTTTGTGTCAAGAAAATCATGAAATGTACGCTGATTCTTGAATCAGCTTCTACATCCTATGCACTAGGAAATTGTACCGCTACACAGTTTCACGGTGCCTTATCTTTCACTCTAGCATACGTAATCAGTCGACGGAAAGAAGCCGACATAATTTGAGATAGAGTCACATGCAGAAGAAGCCAACGAGAGTATACACAGGGTAGAGTGAAAAACGAGAAACAGAATAAGAAATTAGAAAAAAAAAAGACGAACGAGAGAAGGACGTGCGACTGGTCGCGCAAGGCAAACAGTCGAGAAGACGACGAGAGATGAGTGAGAAGAACAAGGAGGAAAAAAAAAAGGATAATACATAACTGGTACGGTATATATACGAGAATGAGGCTGTGCGAGACGCGGGGGTGAGCCAGGAGTGAGTCTCGGACGTTTTTGGTTTAGTCAAATGCACGCGCTCCGGGGGATCTCTGCATAACTTGTCGACTGCAGCCCGTGCTCTCTCGTCCATGTGCTCGCTTCTCTTTTGTTTCATATGCTTGGATGATTCGGGTGAGGCCAACGAGAGAAAGAGAAGGATAAAGGCCTCCTGGGTAATGTGATTGGAGTCTGTTCGTCTCATATTATTCGTCGACATTGCAAGATCCATACGAAAATATCCGTATACTAATACTAATACGCTTCTTTTTCAAGAGACTTTAAGAGACTGTGCAGACCTTGTAGGCCTTTGTAGGCCTTGAATCGTTGACCATCGCCATAATTAGTGGCGATTTCATATCCAAGACCTTCAATTATACTTTTATAGCTCTTTTCTGCCGAAAATATATTCAACTCATTAAGAGAAGATATCTCCAATCCTTACCATGGTAATTACTTCATTAACAATAATTACATAGCGGTTCGATGACTGGTAGATTCGAAATTCTTCACTTCAATTAATAACTTCTCAAGGAAAGGAAATATTACGCAATGAAATCAAATCGATGTTTGTTCATTTATCCCAAAGGGGATTTTGCTAATAAAGAACCATACATATATATATATATATATATATATATAAATTTACACTAATCGAGGATCCTCATAATTATTATCTTTAATTATTTTAACGTCCTAAAATTATTATTTCCGTCATCATGTAGTAAAATATTTCACAAGGATTGACGTGTCTTATATAAAATGAGAAAATGTTTGAAAAATTTCATTTACTCTAGTAATTTTGGCAAAATATGAGCTTATCTCATGGTTTACGTCGAGATTGACACGATTACGTGATACACAAATTGCCTGGGTATGAGATGAGCGACAGAAGGAAATCAAGAGAGGGCTGCAAAGAGAAGGGAAAAGGTCGAAGTGAGATCACGTCGGGACGTTTGGTGTTGGCCGGGAAGAGCGTTTTAACCCGGTCGTTTTTGCCCCATGACCTCTCTGTGACGTGAGAAGACCATTAAGCTGTTAAATCTTGGGTCAAACACCGTTGCTAAAGCGTGTGTAACCGAATCTGTCCGCGAATTTTCGGTATACGCGCCTGCGGTGTGTGTGTGTGTGTGTGAGAGAGAGAGAGAGAGGCGTGCGTTGTTCTGATACGGTTATTTCGCGACTGCCCGCGAGCCTCGCGAAACCCATATGTAATATAAAATATATAAATGAACCCATATAAGCACCCTTGAAAAAAATAAAAAGTTTGCTATGGATATCCTCATGCTGGATATATATATTCAAACCTCGAGACCATCTATATAATACAAGTGTATATACGATATATACCATGTCCATGTATATATTATATATTATACATAAAAATTTTCGAGGCGTCGTTCTCACACGCCTCTTAAAATGCCTTTCCCACAGGTCGCCAGTCCATGAGGGCTCTCGTCTCTCCCATGGGGCATACGAGGAACACACGTACGTGTATATACACCGTGCGCAAAGTTGTTGTATAAACTCATACACAATGATGCTCGCGGCTTAAAGAAAAGTACAAGAGCGATGCGAAGAATCTCTCGTGTATTATTAATTACAAGATAGAGTGAGAAAGCGATGGAAGGCAATGGAAAAAGGCGGGGGCGCGAGAGTCTCTCTCTCTCTCTTCCTCTCTTCCTCTCTTCCTCTCTCTTCCAAATAGGCGCAACGGAGCAATGAGAGAAAAAAACGATTGAGACACGAGCGGCATGAAAAACAAGTGAAATGAAAAAAAAGTCGTAGCTATAAATCACTCGGAAGTGCCTTGTAGGAAGAAAGAGTTAAAATTGAAGAGGGGCGTTTTGTACATAGCGAGAAAATTAACGTGACCGAGCGGCAAACGAGATGTATAAAGCAGAATGTTCATGAGACAAAGTCGAGAGATGTGCGTGAGTATATGAAACTATATGTGTATTGTAAATGAATATATGCGGAAACGAAGGGAATTGCTTAAGCTTCGTTTGAGTCAATCAATATTCGAATTAAAATGATTATGGCAATTTGCAGCTTGGTGGAATATATTTTACTTCATTGAAATAAAGTTATGCGTTTACATTCCAATAAACTTGATCTAAAATGTAAAATTCATTTTTCTCGATCGCTGCGATCAATTCTCGTCATATGCTATATTACTCGTCTCTGCGAAACAAAATTGTGGTTTATCGTACGAATTATTCGAAGCAATATCAAATTTTATAGGTATCATATATATTCCTACTATTCTGGAGGGCTACCCTCGTAATCGTATATACCGAGAAAAGTTTTAGCATGAGATACGGGTATCTTCGATGAGCTTTTCCAATGATATTAGTAGCGAACGATCGAGCACAGGATATATATGTATAAAATAAATGATTCCTAGAGTCCAAATCGTTCTAGAGAACTTCCGGTTTTCCTCCACCCGGAGTCTCTGAATTATTTGCCACGAGTCGTTTGCCTCAAAATCCATATCTCTGTCTCTTCAATATCAGTAGTATATACTATTTTTCTATATATATATTGTATATCTGTACATATAGAGAGCATTACGCGATTTCTCCCCAATTACGAGGAAAATTCAATTTATATTTCCGCCAGTCGTTTTACGATCCCGACCGAGATATTGAGCTTTCGTAGTGCAGTATCACGACAATGTTAAAATATCAACGTTAAAGTCGACAATGCGTGTATAGCGCATAGATGCAGAATTGCAAATCGTACTATATACATTGATTAGACTGGGAGGCAGCAGGGGACTCGATATCTCTCGTCGATCTCATCCTTGTCATTGTAAAAACGAGACGAGAACTCTGTCGTTGATCGTCGAAAGAGTATTCCATGCAAACGACGTCGTTACATGTGCATATGGTGAACGGTGAAAGAGCTATATATTTATTTATATGCACATGTATCACATATATGCAAATAAGGCCAGCACCGCCCAGTCGGTTCCAACGGCGCCAGATAAATAATTTTCTCATAATCGTTAATTTGTACAAGCTACGAACCGGATCAGTTTATATCGTAAAATTTACACAGGCAGAGAGAAAAATATGTCAAAAAGTCCCATTATTGAAAGATCTAACGACGGATCCATTTTACTAGTCACATGGACGAAGATTCTGGAAAAGATTCTTGTACTCATCGATAGACTGAAGCATATACATATATATATATATATATATATATATATATATATCGATCTCCGAGCTTTCTGCATATTTAAAAAGAAATTATATATTCATCGTTGTAATACAAAAAATCTACAATATTCTACGGGGCACTAGCATATACAAACGTGTGAAAATAATTTAACGAGGCACATGAGTTTAAAATAACTGTGAGCGAATGTGAAATTGGCTAAATAAAAAAGAAAAAGAAGATAAGATGGAGGAAAAACATGACAAGAAAAAAAATGTTGTCAAATCATTGTCATAAATATTGCAAGACCAGAAGGGCTAGAACTACGAGCTGGAAAGTTTGATGGGGATAAGGAGAGACGTGTAGTGCAAACTTGCATGGTGTAAGTTCAAGTCGTCGAGTCACGTCAACTCGTACATGAGTGTATGGGGCACCTTCGATGTCAGGTGACTGAATATATATATATATATATACATTATCGCATATACGTATAAGCTCTCACGAGGCACCTGCATCTGCATTCATAAGACTCTCAACGTTCGGCCAAAGCTAATTAGCATAGCCGGTATAAAACTGCCTCGCTATCTCTGAAAGCCCAGTCACGGTTGATAAAGGTTATATCTCTTGAATAAACTTTCATCATATTATACATAATATATCTAGTATACCTATAAGAACGCTGCACTTTGTCCGAAGGATAATAATTCATCGTTTCTGTTTTGCCAGAGTAGCAAACAGCCACAGACCAGGTATATAATCGTTTGAGATTTTGAGAAAATATGGCAAAGCGTTCACAATAATATGGCCAAGCTTTTTGCCCAGTCTTCTTATAAGGACGAAGATCCGAGTTGATTTTTTTTAACGACCTCACGACGAAGCGAGCAGTAAAAATCAGTGAGTGAGCGCGAAAGAATTCTCTTTCTTTAAATTAGGTCGCTTAGCATCTGTCTGGCAGAACTATAAACCGAGAAGAGAGCGAGGGGTGAATCGTGGGAATGCCGACATCTCAATAAATTGTTTTTATATCTCGTTGACTTTCAATTTATTACAGAAGTTTCTCCCCCTTAATTTCTGAATTTGACACGTTTTACGTTCCTGATACATAGTTTCGAGAGTTGCGGCAGTGTCTCAAAGTCAAGTAATTAAAAAAATATATGTTAATAAATATTTTATAACTGAACACCTTCTGGATGACGATAATTTCATAAAGTCAATTTTTTTAAGGTCATATCGACAAAATTATGATTTTTAGGATGAAAATTATCGTTTTTTTAAATGTAAAAGAATCAGTTATCAAGTATATATCATCTGTTAGCAGCATTTTGATGTAAAGTAAGCTTTGTGTCGTTTTATTTTATAGTTTATTTATTTATTTATTTATTTATTTATTTATTTATTTATTTATTTATTTATTTATTTATTTATTTATTTATTTATTTATTTATTTATTTATTTATTTATTTATTTATTTATTTATTTATTTATTTATTTATTTATTTATTTATTTATTTATTTATTTATTTATTTATTTATTTATTTATTTATTTATTTATTTATTTATTTATTTATTTATTTATTTATTTATTTATTTATTTATTTATTTATTTATTTATTTATTTATTTATTTATTTATTTATTTATTTATTTATTTATTTATTTATTTATTTATTTATTTATTTATTTATTTATTTATTTATTTATTTATTTATTTATTTATTTATTTATTTATTTATTTATTTATTTATTTATTTATTTATTTATTTATTTATTTATTTATTTATTTATTTATTTATTTATTTATTTATTTATTTATTTATTTATTTATTTATTTATTTATTTATTTATGTTCCAACGTATACCCTTGCAGGTTTTTATGTATGACTCCTTCCCATTCCCCTCCTAATACTAACTACTTGAACTTCGCCAACTACCGTACTTCCCCAAGCTGTCCTAACTTCTGGTGCGTCTACAGCCCACTTAGCTACACAGTACCGCACTCGCCATGGGCACAGGGAAACTGCGGAAAACTTGTGTCGGTATAATCAGCTCTTTCGGCAGAGTTTTGGTCTTCCTGCAAGGAATCACTAGACTCCGGGAAGATTACTTGAGAATCGGCGATTTGATGCGGCAGTGAGCGCACGGTTAAGTGGTCACCACACCAAATACTGTCCAAGTGCAACGCTTTTGCACTTTGGTGACTGTCAGAGCCACATTCCAACCGCGCACCCATTACTGTCGGTTATGTATTTTCATATATAGTACTATGACAGGTGTTATCGAGCAAATCGGTAAAAAATCGTCCTTAAACGATTCCACACCAGCGGCGAAAATAACGACGTGACGCGAATCGCTGTAGGTGTGAAAACAATATTAAAACGTTGCTATATAACTCAATGCCAAAATCACAGGTTCGATTTAACACACCAATGTACCATTGTGGAGAGAGACAAAGGTGAATACCGCGTGCGCATGTAGCTCTTTCGCTCACGAGGACCGAATAAAAATCGCGTTTCCGTCTCGGTGTATATACATACATATGTACATCGTGTGCAGTTTGAGCAAGGGAACTTTTCGAGAGTGGCGTACGAGGGCATTTGCGCTCTTGTGGTTTTCAGAGTGTTGCCTATAGTATATTCATCATGAGGCAGCAGTAATCACGAGCATGTATATAATTTTCCTCGAGTCCGTAAGCGATCGTAAAACGAGCTTAAATTAAAGCCACTCGCGTGCTCACCCCACCGTGGCGCTCTGTCGACGAGAACTATATATACTCCCCACTGCCATGATCCACATATATTTATATACATATATATCGATGGCTGATAGTCAGAAAGACGTATCGCGGATCATTCAAAGAGTGAAACGATGTGGGTTATGCCCTTTTAACTTTTCTCCATCAATATGTACATGAACTTGTACTGTGTTGTCTGGCAATGAACGCCTCAGAGTTATTAAGATTACACTGGACCCTCGTAGTACGAATGAGCTTTTGCCCAGACGGAAGTCGACACTTGGCGCCTTTGATTTTGGCACATGTTATAAAATATGTATATATGCACGTTCCTTATATATACATCGTCCTTTATATGTATATATATATGCAACCAAGTTGTTTGTAAAATCTGTATCTGGTATTAATGTCTTCATTTTTTATATTTTGTTTTACTTCTCTCTCTCTCTTTGCCCCCAAAAAAAATTATCTTATATTACAAAATAGTGAATTGAATGCACTCGTCTTTCCTCCTTTCATCTTTTCCCCATTCATACATACCGATAATCCTCGTGGAGATAAAAGATTTTCCCGATGATATTTTTCCATGCATACGCAATCCTTTGCACTATACGTACATATGTGAACTCTCTTTCCTATGGACGTAAATTGTACATATAGCATATTTCTCTTTCAATATGTGCGTTTTATTTTTATTTTTTCTCTCCTCTTCAATATCGTATTCGCTAGCCACGGGCTTCACGGGGTCGTGAGTGTGAGTGTAATATCATACATGTACGGATTCGATTCACTTCGTGCGTCTTTGGCCTCGCGATCCGGCCTTGCCACAATCATTTTTCCTTCGTCTACGAGAGAACGAGAGAGATAGAAACGAATAGCTATAAAGCAGAGAATGAAACGTACCGTTTCGGTCATCGCTTTCTATGGCAAAACGTAGAAATCCTTTTTCCATAAATATATGTATATCATGATACACGCCAGTTTACTGATAACAAAAATTCATATAATATTGTCGATTCAAAATCGTACGTACGTAAGTACGGAAAACACGAGTGATACAGAGAGACGGCCACTGGCGGTTCAAGTCAAGAGGGCGGGAAAAGAAACGAAAAAAAAAAAACACACGAATGCTTCGAAGCAAAAGGAGACGAAGCGAGATTGCTGGCCGCGAGTCAAAACTTCAGCTGGCTGAAGAAAACTCCTTTACTCGCTATATATCGAGTGATGAAAGCCAGAAGGGCGTAAATTTTATACGTATAAAGTTGGAGATACGTCTTTTTGACTTTGAGAAAATTGCCGATATGTATGCATATAACTAGTTATACCTACACGCCTAAGGGGAAATCACGAGTGTGTGTGGCTGTATGGTTATTTCCGTCCGGTTTCCAGGTGGCTCTCTTACGTTCCTCCATCACGATAAAAAGAGAGAGAGAGAGAGAGAGAGAGAGAGAGAAACTCGCGACGACATAGAGACAAACTTCTCGACCGCACCAGCCAATAAAACATTTGTCGTCGTACATTCGACGCCCTATATAAAACGAGAGAATGAAGACTCAATGGATGCAAACGGTAATTTTTTGTACAAACGGTACCCGACGGATACAAATGTACTTATATATAGCAGCTTCGGATGGCCCACCTCGCAGTCGCTTCCGCGACCCACCAATTCTTTTTATCTTCGGTTCATTATCGCATGTACCGAAATATCGAACCGCATATCCTCTCTCGCTCTCTCTCTCTCTTCGTCGAGGTAAAATAATTGTTCACATAAAAAAATATCACACAAGTATATTTAATAGAAAATTCAAATTAAAAAAAAATCGTTATACATATGATTGGCATTTTTTCCTCCCTACTTTTCGATCAAAATAAATACAATCAAAATAAATACAAAATAAATACAAATGCACATTTATTTACCGTGCTGGCACAATTCATCTCGATCTACCGTTATACAATTCACCTTATCGCGATGCAGATTGGTAATATATACGCGTATACGTCCATTATCCTTTATATATTGTATATATGGCTGGGTTCGTGAATTTTCTTCATTGTACAGGAGAGATATTCGCCGGGGGCTGTACACGCTTCTGCTACAAGGGATATGAGAACAGAACACAATCGTTATCTGGTGTATACATATAGATATTTGTATACAGCCTCTCTCCTGTAGCAGGATCGAGTGTGCTCGTTGCATTATCGGGAGGCAGACGAAAGGGGTGGGGAGAGTGGCGGATGAGAACGCATTCAATGGTATTAGTATATGTATATCTATATATATATATATATATATATATATATATATATGCAGATACATCTCCGTTCCATGTACATCGATTATGTAGCCACATCTGAGACAAGCAGCAGAAGCAAAGATCCGAGAGATCATTTCCGTTGTAGCCCGGTATAATATCCATAGACGTATACACACACACACATATATATCGTACTTCACGTATAATATAATCGTGTATGCTTACTATACGAAATTTCCACCCACACAAACTCTAGACGACTCATTTCCAGACGAGCATCTGCTCCTTTAGCTATCGTGAATGTAACCCGTATAAACGATATGATGTTTTCTCTGCTCTTGTGCTTATACTAGGTAAAGTTGGGAAATTTGGCCCGGTAATTTGGTCAGTAAGATGTGCGAGTGATTTTTTTAAATTCAAATATGTTGCCGAAAGAATATTAATTGTACGATACTTTACGTAATTTGTTAATATTAAGAACAATCCGAGATAAAACTTTTGAAAAGTGACGAAATAAAAAATTCAATATATTTCAGTAACATGGGCAAAATCCAGCTGGGTTTGGCGACATGCGGTATTCGTTATGACCAAGTGGGCGAAAAGTGGGCATGACCAAGCAACGCAGCGATCATGGTGATGATTTTTTGTACTATATGAGGCTGTGGACTAGTGTAGACGTCGTTATTATATTGTATGAAATCAGTTTAAATATTTATTTGAGCTCGAATTCTTTTTATCATATTCTATCAAGGTCAACTGTGAACATTTTTTGAGATGCCAATATTTTTTTTATCATTTTGTAAAAATTGAAATGCTCTCGTCTATCCATGCAAGCGCATACTATCGTGAGTACAAGGAGTACCAAAGTCTGCCACGAGCGGCGCTATTTGGCTTTTCCTTGCACATAGCAAATATCGCATGGGTATGGCAATTTTCGATTGTTGGAATAATGAAAAAACCGAATAAATCATCATATCGCATACTTTTAATTGAGAATCCTGCACCATGGGTTTATAGAGTGTATATTTTTGTGGAGAAATTTCAAATCTTTGCGAAAAACAATTTGGACTCTGATGATATAGGAGGAATAAGATCAAATATTTTGGTGAGCCATATTTCCCCCTTTTATTTTACATGTGTATAAGATACGCATTTATATGTATGCAGGTATATATATATTTATTTATGTACATCTCATAATACTCGTGAGTCTTCTCTACGCTACAGAAGCGAGAACGGGTGCGCTGCGAATTAGCAGTACCGAGCAAAGTGCATCCGGATAATGCATCGTTCTCGCACCACTGTGAGTAGCAGTAGCAAGAGCAGCAGGAGGAGTAGTTAAGTACAGCAGCTCGGTAGAAGGATAATCGAGACGAGATCCTATCTATCGAGCGATAATTTAACCCGGTAAATAAGGCGTGTAGCATAACGAGCAACGAACACACACCGGTAGTGATCTTATCGTGTCGTGCATAAGCCATTTTATTTTATTATACACGAAGTTCATCAATAATTTATTAGCGCTCACATCGTTATACGGGTATTTGAATAAACTCGTAGATGAACATTTTTCTGGCTCTTTCAAACTACTGTGGACAATTTTCTTCCTTTTAGATTATTTATTAGAGGAGGAGATGAAAATGGTCGATGAATTGGACAATGTGATTTTTCTGCTACGATCGTGATGCTAAACTAGTTCAATGAATAATTTATAATTAGTATCACACGCATCAATAATTCGAATGACAATTATTTATATTTTATCTTCCACCTACAGGATTTTATCCTTTTAATTTTCGTCCATTCTATTTTTTTTTTCTCACGTTATTTTATTTTCGTGAATTTACCCATTTTTTAATTCACTCATCTTGGGGGCTTAATCGAGCGATCAAACTTGAAGCTCACGTGCTTCGACTTATCGGTATACCGATCGCGACATGTCTGACATGCACAATGTATGACTAATAAATGTATTTCGGCATTTGTGTCGTTCTGACACTGGCACAAAGGCTATGAAGGGAATTAAAAAGACGTTCTTACGATACTCGATAGATTCGAGAGGGAAAGAGTGAGTGAGAAAGATGGAGAAAAATCGTGCTAGAGTATATATACGATGGAGGAGACGAGACCGAACACACGCGATGAGCTGTCCGCGGTACGACGCGCTTCTAATATTTCTTCGTACAACGTGCGGCGACTCCTCGAGTTCTCTACACACGAGGGGACCACCAGGATCGCGACGTCGTCGCCCCGAAGTGTACATACCGGTTCTCTCGTGTATCCCAATATGTATGTATACATAAACCGCAGTTATTGTATACGAGCAACCAACGCAACTTTTATCGGTACCCAAAATAGACCGCAACCGGCAAAAGGTGAGACATGGTCGACGTGGATAGAAATTCTTCAAACATTTTTATATTTTTTCAAGCACTCGCCGAAAATTTCACAGATGTCATGAAAATAATTGAAAAAATAATTCCAACTCCATTTCATACCAGAGAACACTCATCGTAACCCATAATTGATCAGCAAGTCTCAACGAAACGTATATGAAAAAATTCAAACATATTTTTTTCCCCCCTCTAGCATATCCAATTAAAAAATACAATCTGGACCATTCATATTGCAGTAATGAAGCAAAATGTTTAAAAACATCGTGACCCAATGAACTTGACTGCAAGCTCACGATCTCAACGACGAGACACGCGGGACAGGCACATATTTCGTTTTTTTCTTCATTCATTTTTTGCTCCAACTGTAAACCTTTGCATCCCCTCGAATCAAAGTTCTCGGAAGATGTTGGTACGTCGGAGAGGCGAGTGAAAAACAGCTAAAATGTGCGTGGGACGTTATTTATTCTGACACAAGGAGAGACAGAGCGAGAGGCATAAAGATACGTGAGTTTGGTGATCTCGCCGGTTAGCTCATTTTATTCGTTGCATACAACGAAAGAGCCAAGAGAATGGAATATAGAGGGAGCAGGAAAGGGAAGGAGAGTAAGAGAGGGAGAGAGGGGGAGAGAGAGAGAGACCATAGAAAATTTACAGAATCCACAACGCCATGAGGAAACGAATGGACTTGCATCTCTTTTGCTCGTCTCGCCTTCCCAAATTCCGCGCTCGTCACACACCGCGGGAGGCTAAAAAATTCTCCTTTGTCGTTTGTAATAAAAGTCGAATAATCACCCATGCCGAGAATCGCGTTACGACCGAGAGCGAGTGAATGAGAGAGAAAAAAGAGTACAAAAAGAAAAAAACATATTTACATAGAAAGAAATATCGCGGAGTGAAAAGGCGTGTAATAGTGGCGGGCCTACATGTATATGTATGTATACATACATGCACACACACACACACACACACATACACTTATATATATTCTATAAGTACCAAAGCCGCGAACGGTCACGCACGCTTTATCCACTAATTAGAATAAATTGCTCGGTGACGAGATCCTGACGTTATCGAGACTATGTATCTCCACTCTCACTGCGTGGTCTTCTCGTACTCTCATTTTACGTGTCTTTTTCTCTCTCTCTCTCTCTCTCTTTCTCTCTCATGCTGCTTTCAAAAAGCATAACACTCATTTTACGACGTTTATTTTCATTTATTTTTCTCAACGAGCAATTACGTGAGCTTCTTATTCGTCAGTTCTTTTATTTTTTTTAGTGTGTATTAAGTATACCACGTACAGTAAGTAAGCATATCGTGGTAAGATCACAAGCTTCCGGGAAGATTGGACCATGCGTATTAAATATTGTACACTTAAGCCGGTGTGTACATATAAATATATGAACATCCATATAAAATAAGACTGGACATTTTGGGAATGAATCGATCCTTGAAAACAATCTTTGCTTCTTAGGGTGCATGAGTACAGGAGAAGGCTGGGGTTGAATGGAACAGGCCAAAGGTACATAATGAAAGTTTTACACAGGCATATAAAGTTTTTTCTGCCTTTGAGCATTTTTCCAATAAATTCATACATTGATTATATTACATCAAGCAGATGCTTATACATTTTTGGTCGGAGCCAGTTCGTACATCATAAAACTTGCTCTTTTTTTCTCAGTGTACCATTTTGACCCAGCCGATTCTGTATATAGCACGAATGTACTTTAAGAACTGTATATCTCAACGTGTGCACGAATCCCTGTGATGGTAAGGATTTTGCGCTCGATACGAGCTATCTGTCCATTCTACGGACCAATTAACCTTTCTTCCTCTTTTGCGATCTTGATCCTGGCAACTGTACGGCGGGATGAGTACGGTTTGCTGGATCCAATCGGGGTTGAGATTGAAAGGGTGGCTTTTCCAACGCCAAAGTAAAGAAAGGATCGCGCCACCGACTCTCTATATATATATATATATATATGTATCGACGTGTGTGTTCGTTGTACTATGTGTGCTCTCTCACTGACTGAATTCTAACATCTTTACTTGGCTACTGATATTAGCAGCCATCAGCCATCGGATTAAAAGCTGTAGCAGACAGCACGTTGGAACTTTATTGCGTTTGGTCGCGGACGATTGGACGGGTCCGTCGAATTGCAAGAAAGCTTCGATAGTGGTACTGTTGCCAGCTTGGCTAGAACGGGATGCTTTCGATTAATGACTTTCGATAATTGCGTCGGATATAGAGGTATGGAGGGATATTCTTCGTCCCAATAAGCTGTATATCGTAAATTCTATACTTTGCAGACTTTTCCTTAACTATAGAAAATTATTATATTATAAAAATTGAAAGAACAAGAAGAATTGTTGGATGACTTAAATATAATCATTTAATCCTGAGATGATTTTTTTCGATCCATCAGGACTACCATTCATCCTGATTGGTGCCCATGATGATGGATTTTTAACTTGGCAATCGTTGCATTTATTTATAGGCCAACATTTATAATTTTGGCCAACAACATATCGTAGCTTATGTTTATGCCTTATATTACACGGTGAATATGAAAATCCACACAATTGCACGGGCTATCATTAAAGGTCTTTTTCTACTTTATGAGAGAAATCTATGACTGAATCTCACGCAGATGAGATTCCAAACACCTTTGTGTATGGACTCGAGGATTATATTGTACAGCGCCATTGTCGAAGATTTCTAGTCCACTGGGAAAAATCGAGAGATCTCTCGTTACCGATAAGTATCTTAGTGGAGGCGAGAGTAAAAGAAAACGTGGCGGAGAAGAGGAAGAAGAGTGGCAGATGGTTCGTTCTACAAAAAAAGGCATCAAGTACGAAGGAAATCTCGTCCAGACGACTTTATCAAACTCAGAGACTCGCCTGCAAAATGTGTTGGTACATAGTGTAAGTATATAAGCCTGTATATTATATGTGGTACATCTAGGATGAGATGGTACATATAGAGAGATACTCGTCAGCGAGAAAATTTTCTCTCGCTGTTCAGAAGAGTAGGAACTTAATAATGTATATATATACACATGCGCTTGACACACACAGCAAAATCCTATCTGCGATCTGTGTTGTGACAGTTGAGCGATCGTATAATAAGTTTTGTCGGCTCGAGCTCTCGGGTTTCACACGTTGCGCGAGATTCATATATATATATAAATATATATATATATCTATATATATATATAGATTATAAAAAGTGAAATAAAAGCATGCAATGAGCGAGAATGTTGTCTACGTTGAACGTGATGGGATATGGATGTACAATATACATTGTATACATATATAGGTGAAGTGGAAAAGGGTCTGACGGGCGACGAGGGAGAGTAAACCGCGAAATAATACGAGGATAAAGTGAAAGACAGGGATATATGGAAAGGGTCGCGAGTATGCCGAGAGCCACAAATACTTTCCACCTGGGTTTCCGCGAGAGAACGATTTACATAGGGATTTTCAAGAAAAGGTTTGAATTTTCTTGATCTCTCTCTCTCTCTCTCTCTCTCTCTATTGCACGTGTTCAAACGGACAAACATAAATTGTATTTATATGTAAATAAATACACACACATATTTATATTAATATATTTACGAAGCGCGCGCAAGAAGTCATCTCCGTGTTTCTGAAAAGCGTTGACGGTTGTCCGCGATGAAAATCGTGCTCGTTGACTGTAGTTGTTATACATCGTCACTATATATATATATATATGCATATAGGCATTTTTGTTTTACGCCCGTATGCACGGTAGAAAAAGGGAAAAAAAAGCTTTTTGCAATGCGCGTGCTGCTAATATTTGTCGTACGAGCGCGGACACCTCACTCGTCGCGCTCTCCTCGTAAAGTTTTACCTGTGGCGTCGACGAGCTGTGCGTGTCCCTTTTTCTCACAAGCAGCGTATAAATACGCATATATATACGCGCCAGTCGCCGTTATAATGGCTATTTAAATATTCGTATTACCGGGACTGTCGAGAAATGAAAAAAGAATGGAAAATAAAAAGAATGAAAGATTGTCGTTTTTCTGCCGCTAAACTTGTACACGTTGAATTACCTGGACCAGACTTAAACTGCCACCGCGACGTACACGGGAAATCCGGCCCACACGTTCAAGAATACATAAATATGTACAGATACTGATATGGTGAATTGGACTCTGGTGAACGAGAGACAGGAAGAGAAAGAGAGAGAGAGAGAGAGAGAGAAAGGTACTATAGGACCCTAAAATTGCGTTCGAAAAAGCGTGGATAAGTCTCTGGCTCCGTACAAAGGAAGATTTATGCGACATCTTTTGTCAGAATTATACAGACTATTTTAATTTCTCGACTTTTTTTTAGGAGTGCGCGTTGACATGAAACTTATATATGTAAGAATAGTGGCTCAAAAAACCCGTAATTCATCTCTCTCAAAAATTCGAAAATGTAACACTGACGTATTTATTAAAATGTCAATATTTTTGTGACCAATACATATAGATATTTTGAATAAAGCAAATTATCTCTAGATTACATTCAATCTGTTCGGCTAACTTTAAATTTCGGAAATAGAAGGCAGTCTCTATTTAATTGAATCAAACCTTATGTAATTGAAATAGAGTGTATGCAAACTCATACATTTTTCTCATTGCACTCAGTATGAATGATAAATTATACAAAAAAAGAGAATATATTCGTGACAGATGCATCGAAAAATCCGGGCTTGTTTTATTTAATTAATGTTAATTTGAATAAAATGAAATTTATGCATATTGCACTACATGTACAGATTCAATTTTTTAATTACGATAATAGCATTTACATGATTTCTATATATAATTACAATGAATTTTATTGTAATTTAAATAAAAAGTGTCCGTTTCACTGTGTATGAATAATAAATTATACAAAGCACTATGTATTATATAATTATAAAATCGATAAAAAAAAAACATGATTTTTTCATCTACCTGGAGATAATAATTAAGAAGAGTGCACATAATGCAGCTAACAAATGTAATTTGTAAAAGCATCACTCTTACTTGGAGCAAATGAAATATTCTATGTTGGTCGATCTACCTCTTCCCCTGTTCCTTTCCAAATGTATAACTCGCTTACAGTTTTCAACCCTTCCCATTTGGATATTACGATCGTTGAAACCACAGCGAGTCGACGAGAGCGGGAGACATTTTTAGCATTCGCGCGCGTGCCTGGTCATGGATAAAGTCAGAAAGGCTTTTCGCATTTGTACTTTGACGATTTTGCTGCGCTTGAAATGACATTTGTCTGCTTATAGATTCTTCTCTCGAGTTCAGAGACTTATATTTCCTATGTGCATGCCTGTAAAGAAAATACTTATATAAAAATTCTTATCTATAGCTAATAAAAAATTAACGAAACATTTTCATCCTCAATTTCTTCCGATTTCGTATAACATTTTCCATCACAAATATTTTCTTCGTTGATTAAGTACATTCATAAAAAATACGATGAACGATAAAATTTATCACTCGAGAGACTGTTAATTGAGAGAAAAAATATATAAAATAGCATTAGAAAATCATGGAATTTCTTGTTCGCAATGAACATATCATTTTAAATACATAAACATATATATATATATATATATCGTCCATTATCCTTGGCGCTATTCAGCTATTGAGCACAAACGCCTCTCTCTAACTTTATTCCTCATCCACATTGTACGAGTTAATATACCCATGCATGTATAAAAAAAACCATATAACATCCGTTTATCCTACAAAAGCTGGCTCTTGTTTTTTTCCCCATTCTTCTCCACTATCTTTTCCCCATTCGCAAATATACCCCCGACAGAGAAAATGGATAAAGTGTTGGGTGTGCGTGTGTGTGTGTCTGTCTTTTGATGGCTCTGCCGGCATGCACGCTAGAAGAAGCAACGAATAAATTCACGGTGAGACGAACAAGAGTGTGTATATTTCCGCTATGTGCATGCGTATACACGATACTGCTTCTCTTGGTACGTGAAGCCAACTGCAAGAGCTCTTTCACCGCACTGTGTGCTTAATACTCGCTGCTTATACACTACTATGTAATATATAGTATGTACTGTACTAAACTCTAGTTGATGAGCACGTATGTTATGTATGTACGAATGGGAAATATACACGATAAAAGACAGAGAAAAAGGGAGAGAGTGAGAGAGAGAGAGATTTCCACACTGCTCACCAAGGTGTATCAAGCAAATGCATCGCGAGTTTTGCATGTATGGTCGATTGTAAGAGCAACCCGTATACACGATGCTTTTTCCGGTACATGACTTTCTACGAGAGTTCTACACGTCGAGTCTTTTTCTCTGTACGCAACTTGTATTTGCAATATATATATATATATATATATATATATATAGTCACAGTTAATAGTGTGTATATCTATAATATACTGTGTGGATAACGTCATTCCTATATAAAATATATCCGTCATGTGTGCTACAACCTGTTATGCGGTTTTAGTCTGAAGCGGTCTGAAATCATCAGAGATCCCTATAGAAAGAGCTTTACGGTTTTATGCGCTCATTCGTTACGATGCGATAGCTGCAGGTTTTACGAAAAAAATCCCCTTATTGCTGTAACAATTTTTTGCAGTTATCATTGAAAAATTTATCGATAAACATTCTATGCTAATAACTTTAGTCGTTTGAGATTTTTCGATTCAAAGCTGCCACGAGTTTTGGTGCTTCAACCAAAAGTCTAGAGCTTTTGGGTTTTCTTTTTTTTTCAAAAGGAAAATTCGTTACTTATGAGCATCACAAAAGGCTCTCTCGATCTTTTTTCTATCGAGAATCGAGAAAATGCACCAGAAAGAGTCGAATAATGAGAGCTTTCGGTTCAACTTTACTGAGGCAATGAAAAAAAAAAAGAAATTATGCTCTCCTGTGAGATCCAAGCACAAAGTTTAAATCTCCCGACGAAAATGAAAAGAGAGAGAGAGAGAGAGAGAGAAAGACAGCAAGAAACAGAGAAAGAGATCGCAAGAAAAAGAGAGGGAGCGAAGAAAATACGTGAAAAAAATAAATTAAGAGAATGAAAAAAAGTAAAGCTGTGTGGCTATTCATCGTCGTAAATCGCGATCGGTTAGTCATTAGGGGCGGTTCAAGAGAGCTTAATTATCGTCCAGTCGATCGAAGCCAGTGGATCGAGTGCTCGCGGTGCCTTTTCGATAAAAAGAAACATCTCTTCCTCTCTTTTTCTCAACAATCGTTCCGGCATCGAGATGCTGTCCCTGCCAGCGATGTGTAGCCCCGTCGTTGGTGAATCAGGCAACGGGCTCAATTGCCGCCAAGATCCTCTCTTGGCCAGCAACCATTCTTCAGTTATTTCCTATTTCACTTTCTGGATTACTACTATATATATATATATATATATATATATATATATATATATATATATATATATATATATATATATCTGCTCTATGCTATATACGTAGGATGCGAAACATGCACTGTATAGGTAAGCTGAAGTCACCGCCAGCTCTTGCAGCTCGTTGGCCGTCGCAATTAAGTACTTTGCCGTGACACGACGACGCGACGCTTCGCCTATATAGCAAAGCGAGAGAGAAAGAGAGAGAGAGAGGGAGAGAGAGAGAGAAAGTTCCAGAAAGGTCCTGAGGTGGACGAGGCTCTCTGCAGTACACTCTCTCTCATTTCTGCTCCGGGGGATTTTCAATACTCTCCAGCTGCTTTTCCAATAATAACGTCCCGCTAATAATTACATGCTGGCAGAAACCAATTATTTACTAAATTTATTAATCGCTCCAAGTCTCTCTCAACTCTCTCTTTCTCTCTCACCACCCCTCACTTGTCTACTCTGAACACGAACGCGCTATGGACAAAGTTATTATTATAAGTTTTTTGTCTTCACTAAAAGTTCCGATAAAAATTTACTTTATTGAAATAAATTTCCAGTAATTGTGATGATTTCCTGAATTATCGTAATATATATATGGGACAATTCAGGCCAAATCGACATATCCATGACGACCCTCGAGGATTTAGTTCTCAATTATTGAAAAATAAATAATTCGAACATATTGAAAGCAATTTTCGTCATTTAACTATGAGAATTATATTCTGAATATTTTTCGAGTGTATATCGAAAACAAATTTGCTCGTATATATCTCTAAATATATGGAACCTCTTGTGGAAATATATCGATTGTAGTAGAGCTCAGATAAATTTTTTATACATCTCGCAGAAAATTATTTTCTGTATAGGAATAAAAATTAATGAAACAGCAATTTTTATTTATTCCCCACCTGCAACAGAAAGACATACTAGTTAAAAAATTGCGTGGGCTGGCCATAGTGTTGCGAAGAAAGTCCCAGAACATTACTAATCCTCATATGAAAGAAAACAAAATCGAGAAAAATTCATAATCAGGACCTCCGGCAAATCTGGTTTCATTGTTTGCCTTCAAAAGCAATAGCCACCAATTTATTTATACTGCCAGTATATCTATATAAAATAACATACACAAATAAAACGTTCTTAAACATTCAACTCGGACGATGATGCTACTATATATCTACTCGCTGAACTCTCGACTCTCTCGCGAGAGTAAAAGAGCGAGTGTACGCATTATAAAGCTCCGCAAAATATTTTCGGGGCGAGACCGTCATAACTCTCGTGGCGTTGGGTTCGTTGGTTGGGCAGGAGAGTTTTGTGTGCATACCCGTTTATTTCGCCTGGGCCATGCCAACGTCAACCCCCGGTGTGCTTTTTCCCTCAATCCCTCATCCTCCGTCGTTTCTGCAGTTGGCTCCCCTCCGCCCTTCATTGCTCAATAATGTATATCTATATACTTCATCAATATAGGTATATATGCTCGCTTTTTCTTCCTTTCTTCCTGCTATTCCCTCAGCGTTCTGTCGCACGTCGAAAAATATGAGACAACGTGAATTTGTCGCGGTTTTGACATATCGCTATATATTATATCTATATATATATATCTATACGCGTAAGGTATATAGAGGCTGCTCGGTATCCCAGCTATTAGTATCGTTGGCGCATCTCGACGCCCCGAAGCATCCCTCTTTTTCTCTCTACACCCTCTGAACTTTTCGGCTTTGTCTCTGTTATGCATGTTCTCGCCATGGCGAGACAACGAATTAGGGGGCAGAGACAAATTCTTGACGTCCTACACCGATTTTCCTGGCTTTACCAAACATCAGGCGGCACAAGACGAAGATCACTTGCATTTCATGCGAGAATACACAGAGTGAAAGTGGAGGACTATCAGTAATGAGAATGCTGTTTATTTTCCGCTAGACTGTCATACTTTGCGAGATTTCAGCAGATACGGGAGAGTCCCATTTGTGTATGTCGTTTGCATGAGGCCCGGCATTTAATTATCGACCGAGTCGTCGAGATTAATTATAATAATATAAGATGAAAGAATAATGACTCATTAGAGTTTCCGCATTGATTCACAACAGCCCATGTATTTATGAATAAATATATGAAAGGGTCCCTAATGTTTCAATACGCCGCGTACGGATTTCATTTTTTCTTGATCTTTATAAAGTGGCTGAGAAAAAAAAGCGAAAAGACGTTTAATAAATTAATTTTTTTTTTAATACTTAGGGCCGTGCTCGTCTTTGCTGCTTCTGGCCCTTATAATCATGTAATTACACGCATTAAAGACGAGAGTGGTTGCGAATAAAATCTTGCGTTTCGTAGCTCTCTCTCTCTCTCTCTCTCTCTCTCATGTGCGTGTGTAGGTAGCAATTTCATTCCCGAATTTTCAGTGGCGAATTAACCACCATCGGGCGAAGGACTTGCACATATGTTCATACGGCTCTGTGTGTGTGTGTGTGTGTGTGTGTGAGTGCGTGAATCCACGGGCCAGAAGCATTTTCAGAGTGCTGCCGTTTTGTAATGCTCAGCAGCAGAGAGACCGAACGGATGAGAGAGCCTATATAGACGCCCCGCAATTCGGGGACCATTAGCGAAATTACTCCGGGCGTCGAGAAGCCCGGCCTCGATATATTGAGCCACTCTCGTTCTTTTATATTTCATTTTGTACTTTTTGCTTTTATTCTACGAACGATTTTTCGAGAGTCGCTGAGATAAATACTTGAACGAAATGCTTTGAATTCCAAATCAATAAAGGAAAAATGCTGTTCTGATTATTAATAATTTTATCATAAGTTGATGGTCTAAAATTAACTCTGAGCTAAATATTTGATCGCATAAATCTATTTTATTTTCACTCCCAGCTGATGAAACTTTTCCAAGTATAAAATATTCTTTGTACTCGAAAGATGACGTTAGGTTACACTTTTAAAATGCAAGTAATTTTTAATTATTTTTAAAAAAATTTCGAGTAGTGGCACGATTAGAAATACTTTTGAATCCCTCCAGTATTGCAAAATCTCGCCACGGCAGGCGCTGCATGTTTGCTCGTAACAATAATTCGCGTTGGGTGAATAAAATTTCGCTTACGCTATCGAGATTTTATCCAAGCTGAAACTTACATACAGTCGCAAAAATAACGGGTTTCACGTACCGCAAAGAATTTCTGCTGATGTGAAATTCTGGCGGGAATAAGAAAACCACTGGAAAGGAGTATGGAGAGGAGGCGTGTCAGCCACAAAACGCCACAGTTGTAGACACCTATGTATAAAATTTACGGTAACTATATTTTTTTCACACATACACACACACGTACACACATCTATATACCACCTATATATATATATATATATATACATATTTATACATACACACTTCTACGTTCTTCAGGCTGACATATTATATAGGAATAGAGTGTGTGGGCAGTGTAAAGCGGCAATAGGATGTGCAAGCGATGTGTGTTTTTCACGCCGCGAGACGCATCAAATCTTTCTCTCACCCACCCAACTAAATTCAAAGAAGAGAGAGGAGAGAGAGACAGAGAGAGAGAGAGAGAGAGATAAAACGAGAGGGTTAGAGTTTGCGAGGATAGACTCCTGGCGGCATCGATCTTGTCTATTCGGTAAATACGTCGAGGGTCTGTCTCTCTCGTTCTCTCACGACGCGTCGCATGGACCATTTCGATTTTACGAGTTAAATCTCGCGCAGGCTGCAATCTCAGAGCCAACACTTGCGCTATTATCCTCTCAGTCCATCCTTTCTCTGTCGCCCTCTGCCCCATACATACCTATATCTATATCATACACGTAAACATATACATAACTCATATGTGAAAGTTAAAGGGCGCATTTTCTATATTTATGCATAGTTTATACGCCTTTTGGACTTCAGATACACGACGCAAGCTCTCGGGTGTATCTTCCATCCATTCACAGATCAAACTCGATTCCGCCTCTCTCCGTTGTATCTCCGCGTATCCGGAAATTCCAAGCTGCAAGTTCGATACATCTATATATAGAGCTATAGAGGCATTCTCGCAGCATCAGCCCCAATACACTTTACCACAGCCCTGTATCTGATGTCCTCTGGTGTATCTATGCTATTAGGAACGAGCTAACGTTCTGCATATACCAAGCCAGGTCCATGCGGGGTGTGCAATACGCCTTCTGTACATTGTTGTACTCGTGGATTATTGGCCGGTAATCCCTGACGCGTTATCCGATTACGCCTGCGGGCCAGAACACAACGCTTCGCACCGAGTATGCATGTGTGTGTGTGTGCAATAAATTCAGAATGTATTGTATTGCTGAAGCTGGTGGATGTATATATATATACACATGTGTAAGCTTGTGGGAGAATGCAAATATGAGCGCGAAATAGTAAACTAAGGGCGTAATAGGTGGATTATATTAATGGATAAAGCGTGAAAGGAATAATAGAGGAATATAATTAATTCAAATATCACATAGTCCTTTATCAAAAGTGTTTTCCTACTATCGGGATTGATATGCAGAAATCATAATAACGAACAACATTGCTGATGGTTTATAAACTACAGTTCGAGCGATGACCTATTAAGGTTAATAGGGAGCAATCATTCGACCCAGATGAACCAACCGATTGATCTTTGTGTTGTAGAAAGGGCGGAAAATTGATTAAATTTTTTTTTTTTTCATGTTCCTCGTATGAAGTAGATACTTTTCTACTGATCACGAATTCGTTAGCCATTATCTCGAAGACTCGTTAACTTTCATTGAATAAACCTGAAAATATTTTTTTTTCTCCTCATTGTTGCGGTTGCACAGTAGCAAAAGTAGTCAATCTCTGACGGATGGTTAATAATTGGGGTCGTGCCAGATACTTTACTTTTATATATATATATAAAAGTAATATATATATATAAAAGCTGGTGGATGTATATAGATATACACATGTGTAAGCTTGTGCGAGAATGCAAATATGAGCGCGAAATAGTAAACTAAGGGCGTAATAGGTGGATTATATTAATGGATAAAGCGTGAAAGGAATAATAGAGGAATATAATTAATTCAAATATCACATAGTCCTTTATCAAAAGTGTTTTCCTACTATCGGGATTGATATGCAGAAATCATAATAACGAACAACATTGCTGATGGTTTATAAACTACAGTTCGAGCGATGACCTATTAAGGTTAATAGGGAGCAATCATTCGACCCAGATGAACCAACCGATTGATCTTTGTGTTGTAGAAAGGGCGGAAAATTGATTAAATTTTTTTTTTTTTCATGTTCCTCGTATGAAGTAGATACTTTTCTACTGATCACGAATTCGTTAGCCATTATCTCGAAGACTCGTTAACTTTTATTGAATAAACCTGAAAATATTTTTTTTTCTCCTCATTGTTGCGGTTGCACGGTGGCAAAAGTAGTCAATCTCTGACGGATGGTTAATAATTGGGGTCGTGCCAGATACTTTACTTTTATATATATATATAAAAGTAATATATATATATAAAAGCTGGTGGATGTATATAGATATACACATGTGTAAGCTTGTGGGAGAATGCAAATATGAGCGCGAAATAGTAAACTAAGGGCGTAATAGGTGGATTATATTAATGGATAAAGCGTGAAAGGAATAATAGAGGAATATAATTAATTCAAATATCACATAGTCCTTTATCAAAAGTGTTTTCCTACTATCGGGATTGATATGCAGAAATCATAATAACGAACAACATTGCTGATGGTTTATAAACTACAGTTCGAGCGATGACCTATTAAGGTTAATAGGGAGCAATCATTCGACCCAGATGAACCAACCGATTGATCTTTGTGTTGTAGAAAGGGCGGAAAATTGATTAAATTTTTTTTTTTTTCATGTTCCTCGTATGAAGTAGATACTTTTCTACTGATCACGAATTCGTTAGCCATTATCTCGAAGACTCGTTAACTTTTATTGAATAAACCTGAAAATATTTTTTTTTCTCCTCATTGTTGCGGTTGCACAGTGGCAAAAGTAGTCAATCTCTGACGGATGGTTAATAATTGGGGTCGTGCCAGATACTTTACTTTTATATATATATATATATGTATATTCTCAGCTGAGCTAGAGAGAGGGAAAAACAAGCAAATGGAGAATTCCTCTACTGTTATTCTACGAATGAATCTTGCAAACTTTGTGTGGCTACATTGGTTCGCGCAATGGTTCGAGGGCTGTGTAAACGTTTCATGTATTATGGAACGAGAGAAAATCTGGAATTTCGAGTAGAGAAGATGGGCAGGATCAGGGCTGTTGACAGGACCAGAGATGGGCAGAGTGAGAGAGAGTCGAAACTCGTCCGTGAGCATTAAAGCCAAGTTAAACCGGGGATGCTCGTGACTTGTCTCTCTCATTTTCGTATACGGCAGACAAAACGTAAGTATTTCCTTCTCTTTTGCTCATCTCCCTCTCGTACCGTCAAACCATTCCTACTGGCTGGCTTTTCGTCGCGCGACTTCTCTCTCTTCCTCTTCGCTAAAACTTCCTTTCTTCCTGGCCCCGAGAACGGGATGATGGAATTTATTGTTAATTCGTTATAACGGAGACTTGTGTATAAGTTTTTTTGGCGAGCGAGGGTCTCCGGGGCAATCGTCACTCGACAAACCACCCTCTTTGCGACTCTTCGATTCACTCCCTCTCTTTTCTCATCATTCCTCCCTTCTTTGCAAGCAATTGTGTAACTTTGGCGTGATTTTTTTTACAATTCTCGTGGCAGTTAAAACCCCATCCACCCCCCGGCCTTGCAGGGCCTCTTCTCACGAGGGAACGAGTCAGCAGCCTGACAAAAAAGCCTTCGAGGGATTGAACTTTTATTCATTTGTAGTTTTTAAACTAGATTTTGCGAAGTATACAAGGGATTCTTGGTGAATTGTATTTCGTTCTCAGAAGGCATGACTTTTCGAGTTGAATAAAAATAATAATAACGTTATTAATAATACGATACGTACTAGTCTCGTCCGTCGTCATTGCAAACAAAAATATAATTTGCAATAATCATTTTTTCCCTAAAAACATCAATATTGTTTACTGTATAATTAATTATAAAAACGTAATTAGAAAATTTATTCAAATCCTTCCTGATTGCTTGTATCGTCCATTTCTCGTGGTTGATTATCACTATTATTTCATATAAGCTTTAATATATTTCCAAAAGGCTCATCTATTTGCAATAAATGACTCATGATTCATCAACCCCTGTTTTCCTTTTCTCTCGTGTGTCTCTGAAGATCCTACGTCGTGTGTATACACTAGACTCATCCAACTCACGTCTCCAACAGCTGTTAAGAGTCAACGTCTCGTCCAAACATTCATCAGCAGTTACTATTATATATCTGTAGTATAAGAGTGTCGTAGTAGCCACGGAGCAAAGAGGAGAAGGTGTCGGGAAAAAAAAAAGAGATAAAGCGTGTAAGACAGAGTCGCGTGCGGACGTTCTGTATATAAGAGTCGAGCAGGGAAGACAGTAACGAGGATAGCCGGGGCAGGGATTCAAGACTGTCACGTACAGACTCAAAGAGAGAGAAAGAGGGAAATAAAGAGAGAGAGGGAGAGAGAGAGACTTGGACGAGCGCACGCGAGCAGCTTCACACTACAGACTTCGACCAGAGAGGGCAAGTGAGACTTTGGGTGAGACAGAGAGCCCCGGGGGGCTTGCAGAGATGCAATTTCCGCTATTTTTACCCCGAAAAGCTTCTTGGGCTGTCCCGCCGGCACGTTCGTCAAATAAAACGAGAGCTTTCCCACACACACACACACACTCATACACTGTCTTTTTCTCTCTTGTATTTCTCTTTGCCTCTCTCTCTCTCTCTCCAGCGTCCTTCGAGCTCTATGATGGACGTAGAGTGCAAGCTTCTTCTTTTCTCACTTTTATATATATATATATAGTTGTTTCTCGCCCTCGCTGATCTCGAGCTATCAGTGGCTGGTAACAAAAGTGTACAGTCGAGATTCCAATAAGTCAAAAGCCGTCGCCTCAAGCTAATTGCCATCTACTCTAAATTATATTCCGGGACTTTTAACAAAAAAAAAAGTTTTCACGCTGCATAATTGATAAACTATAATAATGTAAAATACTTTTTTTTACCCTCTAATGCAGTTGGATAAACAATGTCGAGTGGAAGGGAGAACGTAATTTTAAGAGGAGTTTGACTATAGCGTCGAATGTCTTACGTGGTAATATCGCTGCCTAGTATACTGCAGTTGTAGATGTTAAGTTTTCTCTACTCCTTGAAATCCAACCAGATCGTCTCGCGTTCTCTTTTGCCATTTTCGGCCATCGTCTCTCTTACGCGACCAAACTGCTACAATGGATGGCTTCAAGCAAGCATTAAAAGGCCGTGATACTATATACACTAATAATACCGGATTCCACTCTCGTTTTCTCAAGTGAGCCACGAAGCTACGGGGTGCACATCGTCTCGACAGAAAGACCGTGTAGTATGGAGAGACTTCTTTTATTTTTGAGATCCCCCGTGGCTCGAATCCTTCGAAGAGCCATGCACTCTGCGACAATCCTCTCGCGATCTCCGGAAGACCGAGGGTCGCCACGTACCATCAGTAGCCAAACGATCCGGACTTATTGCGAGAACATTTGGCCTATAGCCCAAGATTTACTGCTCGTCTATTTTACACTTATGGCATTTTGAAATCGTTGGAAAAGCTCTACGATTTAAAAATTGTGGGAATTCTCGTTCAAAAAAAGGACTCTAGGACTTACGACAAGTCCTATGATTTTTTTTCCCATCATTCAAGTATATCAATTGGACCTTCAGGAATTCTCATGCGAAAGACGTTGCAAAAGCTCATCCTACCGAATTTCATCGCGAATGAAGACTGTTCGATTATGATATTTTTGCTTCTTTATTGGTCAGCTTATAATCGCATATCATAAAAAAACATTAATTTCCAATAATTAATCTTAAAAGTGTACGCAGTTCACAATTGGTGTTGTCTATATTTGAATGTCCAATTTGTCTCTGATCTTGTCACTTAATAATCTCGTCTGCTCGGGAAAGTTACAGGGAACGCCACGTCGGTGTCCTTTGTGTCCCCAAAGAGCTTTAAATCCCTTCAACGAATGACCGCAGCCTCCCACACACCTAATGATCATATGGCCTTATTTGCCTTCATAAAGACATTTGTTTCGTGTTCTCTCCTCCTCCTATGCACACTTTGCTTCAGTTGCATCTCACTCATTCATGCCATCATCACTGCAGCTACTCCGGTAGCAAAGCGGTGCATATCAGCATCGTTTAGTCCAGCTTGTACGACGACAGGAAGCTTCCAGAGGCAGAGGAGCGCCAAGTGAACGAGAAACTGGTCCAGCAGAAACGCGACATTGCGATCCCAGGCGTTTCGGACGATTAAATTCAAGCTCGAGCCATGTCAACGACGGACAAACGGCCTTAAGCCCCTCGAGGGTTTTGAGATTGACGAAGATAGAGACGTGTGTATGCGTGTGTGCTACGATGCAACAGGGAAAACAGACAGAGATAGAGAGACAAGAGTTACAACGTTATACGTATATAGCTCGCGTGGTCGTCCATCTCGTTGTGGGGACCGTGTGAGAGACGAGAAAGCCTTAATCCCTCAGCGCGTGATCACGCTAATTGTTGACGCACGTTTGTACATCACTCACACGGCACATGCGCCAGCTGGTGTAATCCTCTGTAACTTTTGCCTTACCAAATTCTGTAATATGCAACATGACACTTTTTGCTAGATATTATTCTTACATCTGAAAAATCGAAGCTTGACCTCCGTCACTTGTGGGTCCGAAGTTTATTAATGACCATATCGAACTGACCAAGCAGCATATGAAGAAAATAAACCATTCAAAATTATTACGGCAGGAAAAAAATTATTATTAAAATTCTGCTGAAGAAATTTCATTGATATATACTGGCAGCTTTCGCTAATTATCGATGAGCAATGGTAACTTTGGATTTTTGGATTTATTTTGGTGAGATGACAATATTTATGATGAGTTTTAATAAAATGTAAATGATCTTGAGATGACCTGCTGTTTTTATGAATAATTCTCTGAGAGTTTAGTTTACATATATAAAGATGACGACTTATGCTGTATATTCTTGTCGACGAGAGCAGGTTTCCTGTCAGCGTGTGCTTAAGGCTTTTATATTTCATACCGAACGATAAGTGTCTATCGTGAAAATTGACGATCATATTCATTCGATTACGAGCGTATGTCAAAAAGGACGGTGTTTTATCGAGACTTGGCGTGAATATTCAGCCCCCGGGTGGGCCGATACAGGAAGTATACGTTTAACGACACGTTTTGAGCGTTCAAGAGTCTGGGGGCGATTTGCCCTCTACTTGGACGCTTACAAAACCGTATATATTATTCATCGAACGCGTGGTGTGTCGTCGTCGACGACGGCATACAATATCAATGGCGCCAAGAGATATGTACTTTTAGCAGTGAAAAGAGAAAAAGATATAGCTGAACGACGAGATACTCGTTGGCGAGAGAGAGAGTATTGTCCGTTTAATTTATGTCGCGAGATCGAAGAGGAATTACACGCGTGGGCCATTATGCGAAGGAGACCGAGGGGGAAAGAGCGAGATGTAAGGATATATACTCTTTGATGCAGATAAAAAAGATACTTATATATATATTCATGAATAGGCGTTAACCACACCCACACCAGTTATCCACCATTGCACATTGAATTAAATGTATGGTGCGGGTGTGAAACTTATTGGTCAGTCAAAGATGGAAACATGCCAGCAACTATAGTGATTGATTATTGCCAAAATTGCCAATAATTATGAATGATTTTTCCAACGTAAGATAAATCGTTAACAGTTAGGGCACATTTTTGTTAATCAGCTGTTACTTTTTTGCCATTTAAATACTTTTGCAGAGCCCTCTGTTATAGCTTGTAAATCAGGCATATATTGTTTTATATACTACTGTGGTATACATTTTCTTATATGGAACAGAAATTTATCAATATATATTTCCTCATCTTACACTTCCTAACAGCCTAAAAAAAAAGCTTGAGAAATGTTTGAGCGAAGAATTTCAACGCCAGGGATGGTTATGTTTTTTTTTTTTTTTTGAAAAGATTTATAACAACGTGAAAAAAGTAAAAGAAACGCGAAATGTAATCAGGGACAAGTCTCGTTTCGCGATATTGCGATAAAAACGATGAAACACGCTAGATATTCTTTTATAGATCTATATATACATGTATAGTATTAATGTGTATAACACACACGGACTCGTGATTGTATCGCACCACCGGTGTGAATGTCCTGTTGGGTGGTTAAGAAGTCTGTCGCGAAAGAGCATGAGAGAGGCGAAGAGATGGCCCTCGGGCAAAGTTTTATTGAGACAAGTGCGCGCTGCTCTCTTGAGCGGCTCGGCGGTCTCCCGTCGTCGTCGCCGCCACCACATCAGCACACCGACGCCTCTCTGCGTTTATTCTTCCTCCGATCCTCTTCAAATCCTCTCTCTGCTCCTCTCCTGCTATTACTCTTTCTCCTCGTGTACACTGACATTGCTCTTCTCGTTTGTACTTTGTTACTCTTCCCCTCGTGTTGCCTTATTACCGAGCACCCGTTGACTTCCGGTCGATTCGCGAAAGAACGTTCGAGGTCACAGTTCTTTGTGCGTGTGCCTCCGCTCTGGAATTGCGATTTATACAAATGAGCTCTCTTGCCAAGAGCATCGAACGGGCAAACAGTAACGAACAAAGAGAGAGAGAGAGAGAGAGAGAGAGTTTTAGTATCATATAGTGGATGCTGCACGTTCTACTTTTATTCTCGCTATGGATGTGCCTCTCGTCAATTACTTCCAATGCTAACGGTATATTGTCACTGCGTAATGTACTCTAATTCGATGCAATGCGCCTAGCCCGCTCTCTGCTACGTATACACGAGGGGACACGAGCTTATATATATATACGCACTCTCCTCGGTGCGATGCAAATTGAATCTATATGTACGTATACTTATATATATTTGTGTATAGCTGCAAGTGAAGTAATTTTGCTCGGCTTAGAGACACGATAACGTCGTAAGAGAATGGGAGAAATTCTGGTGCACCAAATGCTCTCTCTCTCTCTCTCTCCCTATAGAGGGAGAGGACATCTCTCGGTATCTAACTTTGTGCCAATTTATATTCAGAAACATAGAGAAGCGAGGAAATGAAATGTCTACCACCCCCCCCCCCCCCCCACCCCCCCTCCCACGTGTAAGCTCAACTCAACGAGTACTGCACCAAATCCTGTTTGAGCATTTTGTGCATGACCTCTCTGGGTTTAGAGTGCAACTATATATACATATAGATATATGAGTGTACTACTGAGAGGGTACTTTTATCGTAACAACCGGAAACGAGAGAGTCGGTGAATAAAGATTTCAATTTACAACACTCAGAGTGAATGAAAGCGTATGGATGTCACGATGAAAATGAAATACATGGAAAATATATATTCTGAAATATATAATGTTTTGTCGCAAAAAATACATGTCCAATATCAGTGGAATATAGGTACTTGATATTCATGCGAATATTTTTTTCTCTTATATTTGGCATACGTATGAAAAATATATTCGAGATATACAATTTTTTTGCCAACTTAATATTTTTATATATTTTTCATATTAGTATTTTGCATATAAATTGTTTCTATAGGGATAATCTTTAGTCATATGTTTTGAGATAAAACCTTTCGGAGTATAATTTTCAACCCTCCGTTATTCGCGTAAAAAAAAAAATCCGTGAACCCTGACATATGGGGTGTGTACCCAATACCCAAACTGCAATTATATATTTTTCAATAACAAATTTAACTTTTCCAACAAATTTGATTTGTTATTAATCTTAAGGCCCTCAGAAACATGATTCATTCTTATTTGACTCGAAAATTAATATTTTATAAGAAGATTATTGAAGATGAAGTTCTCGAGAAAAAAAAATTCTATGCGTAGTGCCAAAAATAAGAACGCTGGGGTGTGCCCTATCCCCCGCGTGAGTAACGGAGGGTTAAGAAGAAAGATAAAACCCAAGTTTTATTATTTTCAATTTTTTTCTTAGCTTTGTAACTTATTTATTTTCGGGGTCGAGTACAAAAATCGAGGTGTTAGCTCGAGGCGATAGATCGAGAGACGTTTATATGCATATATAGTGGGAATGTGCACGTACATACTCATCAAGTTGATCCGGCTTGTCGTGAGAGGTCAGCCGTCTTGCCGGTATTAACTGACCTCTCTGTTTCTGAGTGTCTGAGACACGTGAGGCCATAATACCTCCGTATTCATTTTACTGTACATAATGTATCCATGTGTTTATGTACAAAGCGAGTATGTATACGCAACTGAGAGATAAGACACGCAACGACAGAGTAACGAAACTCTGCTTTCGGAAAAATCGATATTTATGTTCACCCGGTATCGAGAGAAAGAGAGAGAGAGAGAGCTCTTTATGTGCCATATCGATTTGAATATTGCACACACGAGCGTTCGTGAAAGACGATGAATATTCGTCATTTTGCCTCGGGGCATCGGGAAAGAAACTCGTGAAATGTCTCTGCTCCGTGTTCTCTCTTGCGGGTCCTGCAAAATCTCTTGACAGATCCTGAAGAGCCATCGACCATACATGAGATTTCAGGCTCTTTCTTATTCTTCTTCCTGCCTTACTGCGCATGCAGCTTCACCGAGGCGGACAATCTCTATGCGATTTTTACGCCACTTCTCTCTCTCTCTCTCTCTCTGTCTCTCTCTCTCTCTCTCTCTCTCTCTCTCTCTCTACCGGCAGATTTCTGCTACGTTTCGTATTTCGTTCTAGCTCAATTCCTCTCTTCCTTTACACGTACAAAGCGAGAGATAAGTGAGATTTATGCGTGGGCGTCATTGGAATCTTCGACAAAAGGTTATACTCGCATTCGCGATGCAAGCAGATGGCGTTACTCCACCAAGTAAACGAACACATATACATAAAATATCTATGGGTTTTCCAAGCTAAATGAAAAGAGACTTTCACAATTTTTTTTATCTGTTTTCGATTGTAATACATTTTGTATGGCAATACGCAAAAATAGTCAATATCAATTTACAGATTTGCAGACTTATTCAAAATCCGGGCATCCGTTCCCAACGGAAGTTTTGAATGAATAACTGCAATGACGGACGTTAATGATCGTCTTGAAGTTTTCACGTGAAAATAATATAGTTTCACCATTGTGTTGATGGTTAACAAACACTTTACTGTACAATTTTTCAGAATAATCGACAATGCCAGGCAGTGTTGAAAACGCCATTGCGGTGACGGCCACGCAATTTTTCTTGTGTAAAAATTCGTGTGAAATGCAACATAGACTGAGAGAAAAAAATTGTTATTGTATTGTGAATCATTTATTTTGTCTACCATATAATACCGTACACTGTTGCTCCAACTATATCAGTCAACCAATTAGATGTCAACTACATTTATTTATTTGAACTGACAAATCCTTTCTCTCAGTGTACTGCAAATAATTCTATGTCAAAGGTTGCTGACCCCGACAATTTGGCATGGAATGCCCCATATACATGTAATATGGATATTGGTCTATACGTCGATATATCCATGCATGTGTCTTTGGGAGAAACTCGCTTCCGCGGAGGATAAGAGAGAATGATGGAAAAAAAAGCGAGAAATGTTTGCCCCATCCTCTCGTATCTCAATCGTAATCGCGATCACGTTTATTCGCCATATAGCGAGATGCTCCCTCGCGGTTTCCACTCAGCTTAAACAACGAGTGTTTACATCGGTTATCGAGTATGTGCAAGATGTTCATATCCTCTCTTTCCATCCATTTGCCAGGAGGTAGGAAAGCCTTCTGTCGAATTATACATCGAAATATCGCTGCAATCGAATATTTCCATACACTGCGAAGCTTCCATTCACGTGAGATAACATGAGATACGTTCGATTGCTATGTGTACACGAATTCCATGGTAATACACACGAGAGAAAATTCCATCGGACAACTGTATAGTTATACTTTGCGAGGGAAACAAGCGGCAGATTGCTATAATGCGATTTGACGAAAACTTTTTGAACTGAGGAGAGAGAATATAAATGGTTATTATTATTGTGGTCGATTGTAGTGCTGGAGTTTTTTGAGTTTTGAGAGGACAGATGTAATCGTCTCTTGAAATGTATATAGTTAGGGAAATACGTGAATTATCTTGCATGTGGATCTGAAACAGCGCAAGCGTCATCGTACATTGAACGACGATCGGTATGTCATCAATATTTCTCGAATTAACGTCGATAGATCGATAATTATTTAACCCAATTGTGTACAAGAAATATGAAAGTTGATGTGCTTCGGCCATCATTGATCATTGCTCCCGCCTCTCTGGAATTATATATAAATGCTATCTCTCCATCTCAAAGGGTCAAAGCTGCCGCCAAATTTCACGATCTCAAATCGGCCAATCCCTGCGGACAAAGTAGAGGGCTCACAATCAGAAAGGGTAGTCGAGACGAATGTGCCACGTGCGCTCAAAGGGTGCTTGCGGGGTTGTATTGACCAAGATATATATCGCTACCGATAACGCGGAATAAGATTGAAGGGAATATAAGTGCAACTAGGGACTCGTATTAGCTTGTATGTGGTGGTGATCGGTATATACGTTGCATTGCTAATCGCCGACGACCAACATCCGCCCTCTCTCTATCTCTCCTTACCAAAGCATCCAGCATCGTGCCATTCTGACCCCTTGCAATTCTCCATCCCACTTGAATGGCGATCCCTTTGTCTCTATTCGGCGATCGTTTGGCATTTAATTATTCCTTCGGGGCGGCCTTAACGACCAAAGAAGGCTCTTTCCTTCTCTCTCTCTCTCTTACACGAGATCGTGATACCGGAATGCTCTCGAGTAACTCTTTTGTGGCATATATATATGAAAAGGTGGGGCAAAATGGGATACCTGAGAAAAAATGGCGTTTTAATAATTCAAACATTGCATACTGACTCTTTGCTAGCAAAAAATGAGATTTCTTTCAGTCACACTTGGAAAAAATATAGAATAATTTGCAAAATGGGTCTTGTGCAAAATGGGTAACCATTGAAATTACGTAAAAATTGAAAATAACCACCGATAATTTGAATATAAAAAAACGGGCTAATCCATCCGTATACTATTTATTTTAGAGGCAGTTTATGCATATTTAAAAAGTATGTCCCTAGAAATTGATAGAGTGGTGGAGTTTCAAAGGATTTTTGGGGTGTACCATTTTACCCCACGTGTCCAATATTGCCCCAATTTCCCCTGCATTTATGAAGATCGCGACAGAGAGAGGGAGAGGCGAGACGTTGGATTCTGCTTAGCTCTTGCACACGCGCTCGAACCTATAAACTTAGTGACTTTAAGCGAGCGGAGAGAGACCGAGAGATTTGCATTATCTTCCATATTATATAGAGACCGCACAAAATGCACGCGGGGACGCTTGCACGTACCTTGCAGCATTAATACAGTGCACACATGAACGAGTGTACATGTACAGTAATATATTCGTGCATACGCAATAGTCTATATATATATATATATATATATATATATATATATATATATATACATGTATATCTAGACATAACCGATTCGTTGAGATTAATAAAGATTAATCTCGTAAATCGTACAACTCTTATCGCAACGAATACGAGGATCAGTAAATTTCTTCGTGGTCTCTTTCATTATTACTTATTTCCCGGGGCAATACAATATCATCCATGATAATAATAATATTAATAATAATAATACTAACAACATACGCAATAAGACACGCACAGTTTTTTCTTTTTGGCAGAATATACCTGTATTATACTGTGCGTTATATGAATTCAATTATTCAAGCGTCGCTTCTTTGAGGGTATCTCGTGAAAAATGATAATAAATATCTTTGTGTTATATTATATACAGGTACGAAAAGTTATATGGTGAGTGAGAAAGAGAGGGAGAGGTCTCCTTTGGTGGTTATATGAATACGAATCGCCGTTGCATATACGGAGCTACTCGTTCTTTTCCTTCTTCCTTCTCTTCTGCGTTCAATACCCTACACATATATACACATATATACATATACATATATATATTTATATATATATATACGTACTCCATAGTATACGGTAATATATATACATACGTATGAATATGTGTGTACATACATACTTCTCGTTCTTATTATTACTCTTTGACGCGGACCTCCCTGAACGCGATCCGCTCCAGGGTTGATCGATGAAAGGATCGAGGTCCGTGCGCTCGAGCGGTCTCTCGGTTACTCTTTTGAACCGGCAGCAGCCAACGGGAGCTTGGCTCAAGAGAACCGACATTGTATATATATATATATATATACATAGCATATATATAACATATATATAAGTATAATATATGAGAGAACCGCTTGCGCTCACTACTGATTTGAGTACGAACGCTGCATCACCCATACGGTCATTACAAAAACCTATACAATCTTACCTGTGTATACGTATTTTTACGTACATTGATGTATATATATATATATATATATATATATGTCTATATATTGGATGAAATAGGTACTGAAAGACCAGAACACAAACGCCTGAAGATATCGATCCAGCCCTCTCGCCTTTCACTGGCCATTGTCCACGCTCTGTACTCTCCCTCTGTGTGCTGCGCTGCCTTCTGTATGAGCTACCGATACGCTCTACATCTATGCTCAAACCGTTTGGAAATTCTAACTGCCGATAATTGCCTTCGCGAAGCCGTCAACTCATACTCGGATCGACCTTAATAGCATAATAACCGAAGGACTGAGCGAGAGTCGAGTGTGCGAGCTGACAATCGGTTCGAGGGAGAACAGGAGAGTTCGTGGTGTGTTCCAGATCCTTGGCTCGATCTTGAACCTTTTGTCTCCGTTTCTCAAGAGGCAACTCATGACGAATGCTGACCTGACTAACTTTACCTCATATTTCTCTCTCTCTCTCTCTCTCCTCGTTCGTATATGGGATATATCCTATCGCGGTAAAATAACCGGTCATCAACGCCGAAAAAATACCATCTCATTGCATATGGAGAACAATTTCGAGCGAACAGACAATTTTTCACGTTCTTTCATGTAGGAATTTTCGTCGTTGGGAGCGATGAATAATAAAAAATGTATCAAGAAAAATTCAACTGTAAATAATCCTTATCATACTGCGGATATTTTACAATCCTTTCATTCCCCGTCATATCTTTTGCCTCAATTGCCGCCGTGTTAAAGGAATAAAAAAGTGGGAGCGAGAATTCTCGTATATAGTTGCAGAATTCTCACATATGCGTTCGTGCAGCATGAACGTTTATCTCTTCTGTATAACGTAAAGGAGAAGAGTGTCGAGTACGCTGGACAAAGGACGTAAATTCGCGTAGTCGTCGAGCCCGGAGGAGAGCAAGAGCGTGATCTCTTCCACGGGGCGCAGGAGGCGCTCTCGCGTTTTGCATGAAACGCCTACGCGCGTTTACGAGTCTCCGCACAGAACGTACTTGTATGCAGGAGAACCCAGTCGCTGACGCCTCGTGCGACCAGCATAAAACTATCGTTGCACTTATGTGTATGCAGTTTTGCGATGCACGTATTTACCCCGATGTTACGTATTATATCCTCGCGGTATATATGGGATGTAATGCCGTAGACGTCGCCTCGTAAAGTATCCCCGTGCTCTCCGGTTATTACAATGTGCACAGGCCAAGCACGATAAGTCCAACGAAAGCTTCCCCCTTCGGTATATGCATAGATATATACACATGTGTCTATAAAAGCCATAGGGTTGTACGTGTACTCTAACGTATGCGTCCTTTACGTATACTCTAACGTATGAGTCCTTTACGTATACTCTAACGTATGCGTCCTTTACGTATACTCTAACGTATGAGTCCTGTACGTATACTCTAACGTATGAGTCCTTTACGTATACTCTAACGTATGCGTCCTTTACGTATACTCTAACGTATGCGTCCTTTACGTATACTCTAACGTATGCGTTCCCTACGTATACTCTAACGTATGCGTCCTTTACGTATACTCTAACGTATGCGTCCTTTACGTATACTCTAACGTATGCGTCCTTTACGTATACTCTAACGTATGCGTCCTTTACGTATACTCTAACGTATGCGTTCCCTACGTATACTCTAACGTATGCGTCCTTTACGTATACTCTAACGTATGCGTCCTTTACGTATACTCTAACGTATGCGTCCTTTACGTATACTCTGACGTATGCGTCCTTTACGTATACTCTAACGTATGCGTCCCCTACGTATACTCTAACGTATGAGTCCTGTACGTATACTCTAACGTATGCGTCCTTTACGTATACTCTAACGTATGCGTCCTTTACGTATACTCTAACGTATGCGTCCTTTACGTATACTCTAACGTATGCGTCCTTTACGTATACTCTAACGTATGCGTCCTTTACGTATACTCTAACGTATGCGTTCTTTACGTATACTCTAACGTATGCGTCCTTTACGTATACTCTAACGTATGCGTCCTTTACGTATACTCTAACGTATGCGTCCTTTACGTATACTCTAACGTATGCGTCCTTTACGTATACTCTAACGTATGCGTTCTTTACGTATACTCTAACGTATGCGTCCTTTACGTATACTCTAACGTATGCGTCCTTTACGTATACTCTAACGTATGCGTCCTTTACGTATACTCTAACGTATGCGTCCCCTACGTATACTCTAACGTATGCGTCCCCTACGTATACTCTAACGTATGCGTCCTTTACGTATACCCTAACGTATGCGTCCTTTACGTATACTCTAACGTATGCCTCTTTTACGTATACTCTAACGTATGCGTCCTTTACGTATACTCTAACGTATACGTCCTTTACTCTAACGTATGCGTCCTTTACGTATACTCTAACGTATGCGTCCTTTACGTATACTCTAACGTATGCGTCCTTTACGTATGCTCTAACGTATGCGTCCTTTACGTATGCTCTAACGTATGCGTCCTTTACGTATACTCTAACGTATGCGTCCTTTACGTGTGCTCTAACGTATGCGTCCTTTACGTATACTCTAACGTATGCGTCCTTTACGTATACTCTAACGTATGCGTCCTTTACGTATGCTCTAACGTATGCGTCCGTTACGTATACATCGTGCGACAGTGCGTGTACATAGTGCGACAGTGCGTATACGTATATATAATGTGCGAGCAAGAAGAGACTGAAGAGAGTCCAAGCGAAGCTGTGAACTCTATACCCAAACGATCATCCCGATCGTAAAGATTCGCATATAGTGTAGATAAAATGAGACAGGGGAAGTGTCCTTCGACGCTTTTTACTCCGCGAGGAGAATTTTAGTATGAGCTTGGAACATCACGTGCTGAGCGGTTAGTCGTAATAGTGTCCATATAGCGGTGCGTATAGCGATTTTGTATCGGATAATCGTGAATATATATCCGATGAAATGAGAGATTCCTCTTGCCAAATGTACTTCCCAGATGAGATCCTCCAATATGGAGCGAAGAAAATGGAATTAGGAGAAAATAAATGAGTTTTATTGAGATATAAAAATCTGTTAAAATGGAATACTTTTTTTCTTTATCTCAGTTAAATAAATGTCTGTCCTGATGCGAGTTTGTGAGAATGAATATATTCTCTCGCCTTGTATACATATATAATTGTAGGAAAGAGGTGATGACTTATCTAGACACTGAGATTGATCGGATTCAGGCTCCTTAAGCAGGCTTAATGGGGGATTACAAAAATTATCATCGAATTACTTTGTGAAACGAGCGGATGTTATTTAAAGAGCTTTAGGGGTATTACAGACCGTGTAACGTCCGGCGTGTGTGCCTATACTTGTAGGACAACAACTGGTTTTACTGTTCAAACTACGTTAGTGAGAGACATAAATTTTACACAACTGTCACTGCATGACCGGCGCGCGTCTGTCTCTACTGCAAGTTACAGATCGTCGCGTGAGGCGGTTGTGCTGGAGAACGGCCTGAAATCCTCGGTTGATAATATTTTTCGATTACTTTCCAGAGTGTGAAAAATAAGATATCGAGTTTCGAGAGAAGTGTCCTCGTGTACGACACGGTGGACAGGAGGAAATGCGATATCGGGTTTTGTCTCATTGTAGTTTGTGGAAGGTCGAATAACGTCCGCGTAATCCATAATTAAATTCCAAGCACCCGCCAAGTGTTTACTGAATCAAAGCATGCAATACGTAGGCGAGCACGCGAGAGATTGTCGTTGAGTAAAAAGTTGCCCGTTTTGTCTGAATATTAAATGCATTTGTTGCAAAATTGAGCACCAAAACTATAAACTTGATGAAATCTTTTTTTCACTCATCGACATTGCAATTATTAAACTGAGTGGAAAGTTACTCATTTTATTGATAATTTTTGTGACATTTCAGCTAATATCGATTGCTCATAAAAGGAGCCTAATCTACAATATTAGCAGGTCACGTGATCTTTATATTAACCCAAACGTAAAGATACTTTGTTTAATAATTAAAAACAGATTTTGTCATATTGTGAATTTTGTTATTTGTGTGAAATCCAAGCTGAGGAAATGAAAAGAAGAAAAAAGTATGCGTTGTGTGTGATACAAATTATAGTAACCATCAAACCTGGAATAAAATGGTAGTATTTATTATTATTATAATAAATACTACCATTTTATTCCAGGATGGATTTTGAGACGTCAATTATTATTGACGTCTAAAAATCGAAAAGAAGTATTGAAATAATTGTGATATCGCTACGGTGATTGGTATTGCACCATGATCTTTATTATCCCGTTCTCTCCTAATATATATTTGAACTAAATTTCATCCTATGATAGTAGGTATAAATTCACCGGCCACTTCCACTTCATATTCGCTGTATCCTCTGTGTGGAAGAAGACACAAAAGTTTTGCGCAGAATTCTTCGGATATCTTCATTCAATAAGAAGCAGATTCATGTGGCATTTGTTTCCTCTGACTGTCGTCACAAGCCAAAGCGTTCTGCAGTGGCAGGCAGAGAGAGAGAGAGAGAGAGAGAAAGAGATGGACACAGAATAGAATTAAATCTTCCAAACGAGAACTATGACATCCGGATTTAGCCGGATGTCATAGTTCTCGTTCGGACATGCCGGGAATGCCTGTGTGACGATGGAAGAGAAGGCCACGGGGACGAACAGCAAGTAGTCACGGACACATAAGCGCACAAACACATATGCCGACAAACACGCACACAAACAAACATACCAGAAACGCGCATGTATATGCAGACCGACAAACGCGCAAACCAGCAGATACGTCTTCAAGGGCTTCCGCCATTCCTCCAGTGGTCCAGGTCGTCCAGACGGAATGCCCGACGAGATTGCTATGCCTTGCCGAGACTACTTGGCCCTAAGTTGATGCTGTATGTCTGTGTGTGTGTGTGTGTGTGCGTGTGCATTGCTGAGCGCCTGGGATACAGTGCGAGAGTACGGGCGGCGATGGAAGATGAAGACAAGAGAGAGCAGACGGGAGCAGCGGGAGATGAGAGACACCGTGGAGGGATGGAGAAAACGGAGGGCATGCAAGCAGAGGCAGAGAATGAGAGGTAAGCGTAGTTACGGGAATTACTCTCGCTCTCTCTCTCTCTCTCTCTCGCTTTCTCTCTCTCTCTTTCTCTCTCTCCCTCTCTCCCAGCCTCTCGTGGTCTGCCGCGAAACCATTCAACAACCAGCAGCCTCCGCGCACTCTCAGATAATTAATAAGCCACCTCTTCGCTGAGATATGGCTAACGCACACTGGCTTTGTACACTCAGAAAAGAGTTTGTTAACTGTGAACAAATCTTTTTTTAGCTATGGCGAAATAAATATTTAGTCATTATGACCTAATCTCCGTTAAAACAAATGAGCTTTAACTGGGCCAAATAAAACCTTTTACTAATAATTCACAAATATTAGTTGCCTCAACTAAAATGTGGTAACAATCAAACTCAAAAATTATTTCGCCATATCCAATAAAAGATCAACAGTTAACAAAAACTCTTTTCTCAGTCTAACCCGGCTATGTAATTCACGAGAAGTTGCGGTCTTGTATATCAATTTTTTCTTATTCCGATTGTATGAGCTAGTTTACGGTTATCCTCATAGTCCATCGAATTTGAGATTTTTTTAGAAAGATTCGAAAGCTCGAAGGAATCAGCAGTAATTGGGTGTCATGATTGTAGGAAATCTTACAAAAAAAAACAGAGTTGTAACGGACTCAAGACCATATAAATGAATACTATACAGAATTTTTACATCAGATATATCATTGTCAACCGGTCAGACGCACTTTAGAAACTCATCTTCTTGGCTTATTATTTTCTGACAGGAAGAAGATCTTTTCCGGTCCTTCTCGACGGTTGTTTCCACTCACCCCATCCTTATATTCCCCATCGCATCCTCGAATTCTTGGCCTCTTCTCGTTTTTCTTTTATTTCACCGTTGCAGGACTCGAGCTATCTCTGAGCATTCGAGAGCAGCACAACAGAGCAGTACAACAGAAGAGAGTCAAGGGGGTGCCGAGGGTTTGAGAATGCAGAATTTTGGGTCCAGAAAAGCCAGAGAGACGGAGAATTGGCTAGCTCGAGAAACGATTCATTAAACAAGCAAAACACTAATTGGTTCGCTTCTCTGAATCTCCGAGGACTTTGTATCCGTAAGAAATGTATAAGCAAGTAACGATTTTTTTTTAGCTATTTTATGGCCTGATGTCCGAAGAGACGAGTATTGTCATCCCATCGTTGTTTGGTTTTATCAGATGTGTAATATATGATCTTTGTTATATAATGCTTTTTCTCTTTTATACCTTGAATAGACGATGATGATTAACAAACCATCAAGAAATTGCTCCATTTTACTTCCTATTTATAGTAGTTGGGATGAGATCAGAACAAATTCGATTCATGTCGAATAAACTTTGATTGTAGCCAAAAGACCGAGTTTAAATGAGGCCTTACCAGCTTCGATCTCTTGGTGAAAATCCTATTGGCTCTTTTGGTCAAAAGCCACCAAGTTTCCAATATAGCGTAAAATTCTTCCCTACAAAACCGGCCATTGATCAATGACACATCAATCGTTTTTACTCCAGCAAAGGAAGCAAATAATGAAGAGAAAAATCGACCGTCGATCAGTGACGGATGAAACGTTTTTTTTCCCTACATTGGCAGAGAGTTTCGAAGTGGAAAAAAAAATAGGACCGGATTTCGACAGAGTGGATTCAAGAGATCCCGAATCGAGAGGCTATTCGTACTCTGTTGGTCGGCGAGTTACATAAAACACACGTACATACACAAGTACACACACAATCCTTTGGCTGTGGCTGTGCTAACGCTGGCGGCCAGCGGTCTCCGAGTACGCCCACTAAATCACCGGACCGAATTCCATTTGGCTTTCGGGCCTCTCTCCGCAGAGTCAACAACGTATTTACCCGTCCATTTGGTCCTTTTGCGGTCGCGGGTACACACACGGAGAGCCCGATTCTACTGCCGATTCTCCACTGCCCTCTCCTTCTACTCTCTCAACTCTTTTGCTTGTGTGGACGCGCATTCTCGTACACACATGGAGTTTAGTTGATTTTTTTCAACTGTATCGCCCTTGCCGCAATGCTGATCAAGGAAGAAAAACAGCGAGAGAAAGGGAGAGAGCCAACTATCGCGGGCCTTGCCGATTCTCGTGCTGCACGGTAAGCCACGCGGATGTCTCCAGCTCGGGATTATGAATATTGATAATGGCGCGCGAGTTGTCCCAAGAGTAAAAGAGAGATCGAGAAAGAGAAAGAGGGAGCGAGAGGGAGAAAGAACACGCAACGGAGACAGAGAGGAAGTAAGAAGGGAGAGAAAAAGAAGAGACAAGGAGACAAAAAAATAAGAGAGTCAACTTCCACGCTCCACAATGTAAATATCTTCCGTGGACCTCCTCGACCCCACGAGCATCAAGCCATCCAAGACCCAGCATTCGTATGTGTATCCTACTAAACTCGTTTACGTATGTGTACTTTACTTCAACTTATACGTACAACATCTCTGTACAAAGCGTATACCCTTCTCCGTTGTTTTTGCTTTTTTGTTTCCTGTGTCTACTCGTATCCTCGTGACTCTTGCAGAATTCGCGAAGGGATAAAAACTTTATGCAAACGTCTCCTATATTGATATATATATATATATATATATATATATATATATATATATATATATATACAAACTCTCTCACTGGACAACCAGACAATCCAGTAACCCAGAGAGATACTTGTTGGCTTTTGGAAATTATGGCTTACATCCCACGTCATGCACACACGGGGCTCGAGCTATTTCTCTTGGAATTAATCTAAAAATAGTTATACATGTCGTCCATATGTTTTTTTTTACATGAAACTACTTTTTGTTGCCTGAAGTTGGGCTATAAATATGTGGAAACTGTCGTTAAATTCACCGTTATTTTATTAATAAATACATGACGATATTTGTGAGGGAGAGAATTCTGACGATTTGAAGCCCGACTATATGAATCGCATCCATCCAGACTCACTTCACCGACCAACTCATCACCACAGTCAAACATCCCAGGGTCTCGCTATAGTGCCGCGCCGCGCGCGTCATAAAACATCTCTCGTATAGTTTAGTGTCGTGCGAGACCCGGACTAATACGAGAATAGCAAGAGACAAGACAAAACCCAAGCGTATGTGGCCGTGCTTGGTTGCAGCAAAGTAACAGCCTAGCAAAGCTTCTCGGCATATCTTCGTGATGCTTTCTAACCTATGGAGCCTGGAGCACATAACCGAATCATCCTCTCTATCGCACACATGTACACATAAACGCTGCGTCGAGCTGTCGCACAAGGGTTTAACGACTCTGTGGATTTTCAATGGTGTCCGGGCAAGTAAGAAGGACAGTCGAAGCAACGCTACATTCTGTATTCTATCCTGAGTGCGCTAAAACTCTCGGCATGGTAGAGGAAGGGAAAATTGCGCGGAGAGATTCTGCGAGAGAGGTAACGCAAAAGCTCCTGCTTCGCTCGATCTCTCGTTGTATGTACGTATATAGGAGCTCTTTCACTCCCTCTTCGTGTCGCACGTCGCTTTTACGAGCCCTCCACTCGAGGCGATCATCGAAGCCCCGTCAAGTTCTCGTAATATCGGGTAATCCTCCAGCTCACGGTGAGGGTGCTCTCTTTGAGCACGAGAAACGCTATAGAAAGCAAGAAAGGGCGAGAGAAAGGTGCAGGATATCTCACTATGCGGCAGTGTAGAGCGCCGCAGGATGCTCCCGCAAGAGGGAGTGAAGGCGCGCGCGAGCAGCGCTCGTCGCGGCCAAATGGGGGAAGCTATACGCATTCCGGTGTGTACACCACATGGCTCGTATAGACCCGTAACGGTGAACGTGGAGAAGTGGAGCTTTTGGGCGCAAGCGAAAAGCCAAGAGGGAACTTACGAGCGTTTGATATGCGCGTCGCGACGGGTGGCCCGTAACGGGGACGAATAATACGTATCTATATATATATATATATATATATATATGAGTTGGCTTTCTTTAGGTACATCAGCACTGTGTGTGTGTGTGTGTGTGTGTGTGTGGTCGTGCTGCTACTGATGACACGGGTGTACACCCTTAAGCCGGCAATTCCAAAACCGCCTTGCGGGAACGGTGGATACTCTCCCCCGGGTAGCACACTCAAAATATGCCGCACACCTCTCAAGTAGCTATGGAAAAGGGAGAATGAAGAAAGGGCTGTCTCGTGGTCTTTAACCGTTTCGGCTCTCTCCATCTCCTGGCCGAAATTAAGCGGAAGTCGTAGGAAGGGTCGTGTCAGCTCTTACCATTTCTCTATATACGGTAAATGTAATGCGGCATAAATGTGGCCCCTTTTGGAAAGCTTCTCATCGCTCGTGGTACGATATTTCAACGGCGTTGAGGTTTAAGAGGGCAGAGAAACGTATATTGAGATTTCAAATTCATTCGTCTTGAGATCCGTGCCACAGTTATTGGTGGCATGACGTTTAAATAACAAATAAAATTCATATTCAATTTTTTTTTTTAAATCATAAAATTGAAGTATTTAATTATTTTAAATGTATTCAAAGAAAATTTAATAAAAGTAAATTAAATTATTGAGTCAACTTTTAAAGCAATCACGATCATGAAGTTTATTGAATGCAAACAGAGATTGTTGTTTGACAACGATACAAATTTTCATTCATCCCCCACTGAAAAACCCCTAATTTAAAAAATAATAAATTGAACCTAAAATCTCCAATTTCGTCGGGAAAATATCAAAATTCCAAATGCATGCGAATTTAATGTTTGTATTTTATTCTGTTCGAGCGTTTTATTTCGTCCGACCGAATTGGACATTTCTAATTGAATTTTTTATCATTTTTTAACAATGTGACTTTTCTTTACGATGCATACTTTTTAGGGGTGGCATCGAACGTAGTGAAGCAGGATATTTTTGGGGTTTTGTAAACTATGATATTGATTTGAAACTTGGTTGGTTTTCAATCGACCCAAAATTGTATTTTCATTGCCATGGGCTTAGGCTGCCGGTTCAATTTGATATTCGTAAACAGCATTTAATGATTTCTTCCGAAAACTGGTAGAATAAGCGATTGACACTGATATAATAGAATTCGAATGATAGTTACTTCTACTAATTAATCTGCAGATCTACTTTGGGCAGAGGTGACAGCTTTTCTAGACGTTCAAATATTTCTCCCCAAATCACAGATAGACATCAATTGATGATGACAAATAAGATGAACAAAATGAAAATATTAATAAAGTATGAAATAACAATGCCAATGTTACTCGATGGGAAGTTCAGCATATACGTATATAGGGGTATGTCATGGTTTTTTCCACGGCTTGAACCCTACAAGGGTTCAAACAATCAAGCTGTTAATTTCACTCCAAACGAGTCAAACGTAAACACTCTGCGTTTTCAGTCGGCGGTTAATATAATGTATTCAAATCGAATGGATATCCATTCATTTTTCACCACAGGGATGCTCTTTTTTGGTCGAGTATTTGCTCGTTGAATGTACATCGTGTGTTGACGGTCAGAGAGAGAACAGTTGGTCTGATCAATTAGTGGATAAATTCTGGGACGGACGTGCCATTACCAAGTGACCCGAAGTAGCTTCCAAAACACTTGTGTATATACATATGAGTTATGAACATACACGAGAACACGTGTGTATCTACCAAAGAAACCATAAAGCTATATGACGTGACGTAAATGGGAAACCCGAGTGAGATGGATTTAAAAAAAAAAAAAAAAAGATCCAGAGTGAAGCTGAGTGCGGCGTGGTCGAGAGCGAGAGGAGTAGGCAGTTGCGGGAAGGCAAAAAAAAAGAGATGAAGGGCCTCGAGTGCGGGTCCGATGGAATTTTAATGAGCGGCGTTTCGTCGCTTTTGCTCTTCTCCTGTCCGACTTACGGACTGACGCGTTAATGCCTACCGAATGTAGGTGCCCCCACCCCTTGTCAAAATGTGCCTCGAAACACCCGTGGAAAAAAAAACAGAGTTAACTAACACACTCCAATTTCTCGAATGAGAATGAGTGACTCGAGAGTAGAAGAACCGTTTGTGCGATTACGATCATTGTGTAATATTTCGATAATTTTTTTCGCGGAATTGATCATTATTCGTCTCAAAATACTGGACTCTTGGTATAGTCGGTATTATACTCCATCGTCGACGAATGTAATCTGCTATACTGGTCACGTTCTACGAAAAGTTATTCTTCTATGAAAAGCTCACGCGTGAATAAAATTTGATTTTTAACCTGTTTAATTATTGTCGAATTGGGTATAAAAAATGGGATATTGAATGATGATTTTTTATTTATTTAAAAGACTCATTTTTTTTTCTGCAATTGTATAAAATTAATCATTAAATGATTTTCACTGTATCAATGTTTTATTGTCATAAAGTTATGTTGTCCGATCGGCTACTCCCATTGATGATCAGCATCTCCGAGATGGACATTCCAACTTTATTTCTCCCTCGAGTGACACAAAGCACCGGCACGGAAGTCGTGGATTTATCTAAAATCTTAGAACATCCGATCTACGAAAACAAACGAAAGCCATAAACAACGTTGACAAGTCACAGAACTCGGGCAAGCGGGCGAAGGTCGGAGAAAATAACTTTTCGGCTATATTTGTTACGTTTTGGAGGTCTGCCCTATACAGAATCTTTATAGATAGACAACGTATAAAGGGCCACAAGAGGGCTCACAGTCTGTTATGCGATGAAAGGACGCAAAAGTCGAGTTCAAGGCACACACCGCATGGAAAAGCTCTCGCAAGAGCCACAAAAAAACAAAATGTCTTTGAAAAAAAAAAGGAGACAGAGTGGAGACGCTCGGTGAGAGCGAGAGTGGCATAAAAAAGCTTTCCCCGAACACGAGATTTGGATACGCGGGGGCGAAAATGCTCTCGACTTTTCGATCTCACTTGCTCTTTAGCAGGGCCTTCAAAAGCTCCCGTAAGACTTTGCTTCCTTGATGCTGATGCAGAGAGCAGTTTTAAAGCAGAGCTTGGAGAGAGAAAGAGAGGAGAGAGAGAGAGAGAGAGAGAGAGAGAGAGAGAGAGAGAGAGAGAGAGAGAGGGAGAGAGAGAGAGGGAGAGAGAGAGAGAGAGAGAGAGAGAGAGAGGAGGGCGAGAGAAGGAGGGAGAGTACAGAGAGGGCACATACAGGATGGGACTTTGGCACGTTGTGTTCCGTCGTGATGGCCCGATAACCGTGAGCTCTCTTACCAGGATTGTAACGTCTAAACTGCCGTGAATCTCTCGACGGCAGTTGAAGCGAGAGGAAGATAGGGGAACGTTGGAATACGTGCTTGGCCATTTGTCACCGCGAGCACGACGCTCTCATACCAAAGCAAATGTATGTATATACATGGATACCTATAATATATATAAATGTGTATATACGTTTTAATATATATACTATACACTATGCACCGGGCTAGAGAGCCGCGAGTGCTTCTCGCGATATAAATAGGTTGCAACGCTGACAAACGACCGGCTCCTACGACAAAATAAGCAAACACCACGATCTCTCGTACGTTTTATGTTTTTTTTTTTTATCTCTCTTTTTTATCTTCGTTGTTCTCTCCTCTCGTTTTTTACCGTTTCATACGACATCGAGAGTGGGAGCAGAGAGAGCGTTCTCCGGGTGAATTTATCCTCTCGCGTCAACCAGAAGAAGCTCTCCTCCAAAGACTTTGATATTACGTCTGGGTGTCACACCATTCAAAAGCTCAATCTCTCTGTTCGCCTCAAGTGTGTGTGTGTGTGTGTGTGTGTCTACTACCACGAAGAAAAATGGTCGGGTGTTCTGAATTCATGTGTTTTCTGAGCGATCACACACCCGGACCCGTCTGCCCACCTCCGCGGGTCTTCAAGAGTGACCAGGAAACTCGAGATCCCAAAGTGACAAGTGAAAACTCGTCCCCGGAGGTTCGTAGGGGACGAAACGTGAGCAAGGGTCACGTGGGAATTTGATGAAAATGTTTGACAGCGTCTGTGGAGGGTTCTACCTCGAAGGTATATATATACCACCAGCGACTTGCACTTCCGGCTCAAAGCGGTTATACGTCTTATCATTAGGGCAGATCGGCAACGAATTAAAAACGATCGGAATCCATTTTTAAATTAACACAATAATAATAATAATCATACAAAGCATAATAATTTACAAGATAATAATTATCCTGATAAATATTAATATTTACTAAAAACATGCTTAATCTTCGCATATATGATATTATTTTTAAAATGATATTATTTAAAAAAAAAAACCTACATTAAATCTTGACGATTATTTTCTCATAAAATCGTTCTAGACGATTTTTTTCGGCTTAATGATGCCCATCCCTGCTCTCGTTACACTGTACGCTTTTGAAACTCAAAAGCTGCGGTTATTTAACCATTGGGAGGTCTTAGAACTCATTCGTTTACCAATTAGAGTAAATTATTTTTCGAAATGAGGGACAGCCATGGCCATCAATCCGTCGGCATTGACATCACTGTCGTGGGGTTTGGTGACTCCTACGAGCTGAAAGCAAGTTCGAGATTAGGACACGTACGAAACGAAATGAAAAAAATTTGGCGGGGGGGGGGGGGGGGGGGGAGAGAGAGAAAAAACTAGCAGCAGAGAGGTCTCTTCAAGAAGAGAGAAGAGATTCTCAAAGTGCCACGACAAAACGGAAGTGAAACGTTACATCTGGCTTAACGGGGACGGACGTATAAGCAAGAGAGAGAGAGAGAGAGTGAGAGGGGGGGGGAGAGATCGGGGGAGAAGCCCTCTTCTTTTCACCGATACACACGAAAACTTTGACTGTGACTACTTGCCATACTATATATTCATTTCGGCTATATTTAACGAATTCCACGTCACTTCGAGAGAGATCCACGATTTCTAGCTGCATAGTATTATACTTCGGGATGAGATTCTCGTGAGAGCGCGATAAATGTCTCAAACCGACGACACATTTACCGCGCGGACAGCAGCAGAAGGCACGAAAAGAGCTCCTCCTCATTTACTCGTGTCAACCGAGACACTCGCTTACACACGAACTTTCCCGCTTATACAGATGAACCGCACGATGACGGAGAGTCTATGAAGAAGAAGAAGAAGACGAAAGAAAAAAAAGACTCGGTGGTAAAATCTGGTTGAGGCTCAGCTCTAATAAACTCTTGAAAATCATGTAATTTTCTCTGATGATATATCCGAGAGAAAATAAGTGTGACGTAATTGATGAAAATTGGTCTGAAAACTGACAATCAATCTAAAAAATGCCTCAAGTTGATACAGCTGACGAAAGTCAATCCTTTAACTGTTTGCTGAGAATTTATTATAATACCGTTATAATGGACTTTACTAATTTGAAAGTTTATTTAAAAAAATATATCGTAATTGAGATTGATTTGGTCAAATTAACATTCATGTGAAAATAATAAATTTTGCTCAAGTGATTTGGTCGGAATAAAATGAAATAAATCTTCGTATAAGAATTTAATTATTAAATTGCTACAACTAGCGATCGTTTTCCCAACAGATAAAAAAGAAGTAGCGTATGTACGACTGATGAATGCGCGCATACAATTTTTATGGTTTACAATTTTAACGGCGCAATTTTTTTCCACACCCCCTCCTCCTCACCCAGCGAGGGTGAGATTGGCGCGTTGAGCGAATCACGTTTTGTTTTACGTACAAATAGGAACAAGGCGCCTTGGCAACCGGTGTGAATTGGTTTGTCAACTTGCCAGAGTCTGTATACGCTATTCCTATCCATATCAACATTTTTATACATATATATATATACACACACATATATGCAGTGCAAGATCATAGCATCGTGAAACGGCGAGGGTGAGATTTCTCGCGGATTTTACTTTACTCACGAGGCGAAATACCATGAAAGCGACGCATGGTCCGTTCCGATGAATTATTGCCCTGATTTAGAAAGGATCTCGAGAGCTCGTTCACTTTTGCCTTCAGCTCTTATACGTATACACTACCAGAATTCTTACTCAAGTGTTTTTTTTTTTTTTTTTTCACAATTTCCATGAAAATATGCCCGTTATTCCAACCAACGCTCACGCATTAAAATATGACCAAAGAAGCTGTGGAAAATCGATATATATATATATATACTACATACTCGTGACATCTTTCCAAGAACAGCCTAAATAATGTCTCTATGCGATATATATAGATCCAGTAAAATTCACCAATTTTTCTTTCTCACACTTTCCAACAATGTTACAAGTACACACAATATGTTTGTGTACTAAAACTACCATCACCGCATGTTGCAGCTACTAGTGACATTCAGTGGACATTATGTGTGCGTATGAGTGAGAGAGAGTGAGAGAGAGAGAGCAATAGAGAGAGTGAGAGAAGAGGAAAAATGAGCTCGTAGAACCAAAAGCGATATACCAGTATTATAGCTCTCGAGAGAGAGGACGCGCGGTCTTGCGAAAGTATCGCGATAAATCTGAATGGGAGTGAGATTTTATGAAAACGTTGGAGGAATAGTCCGGATAATGGACGAGCTGCTGGCTATGCAGAGTAGCAGCAGTGACAGTAGTAGTATAGTGGAAGTAGAGATGTAGTAACAGTATAACCTGTAGTATGTATATGTGCGTTAGGTTTGAGCATATATATATATATATATATATATATATATATTTATATATATATATGTAAAGTATAACCCCAAGCTTCGGATTTCCCGTGCACAAGAAAATTTAGTGTCCTACACCCCAAAGTCCGGGAACAAACCTCCTCTTCCGTTGTCTCGGAAAGTTTTGAACCAGTTTGAAGATAATTTATCGGTCTCTCTCATCTTGTCGTCGTTCGTCGTCGTACCTCTGCATGACGATGAAAAGCTTGGCTCTCGTTCATCGTCGACGATATCTACTTGTACAGTATGGGAGAGTCAACTCATTGAGAATAAAGGAAGAGAATATTGCACCGCTTCACTCCGCATGTGCGGTTAGTCAAGAAAAATAACTTCGGTTTCCTAACTCGTCAGGAGGTGTTGGAGGGGGTGGAGGAGGGCGCACTAACTTGTTCCCGTGTTACGGACAGAGCACACACACTCGCGAGTAAAAATTAGTTCATGCGCCAGTGGTGAATATCCGCAGCCACTCTCTCGAAAGATTTGCGAGTAAAAAGAAAGAGAGACAGAGTCATAGAGAGATATGTAAGTCATGGAGAGAGCAAAGTGTGCCAGGATAGGGAGAGAGAGAGAGAGAGAGAGAGAGAGTGAGCGTCCCTCCAGCGAATTTTCGGCTAACGTTGATCCACGTACCGGAAAGATAATGCATAATCCATTTCCGCGCGAGAGAAGAGAGCTATGCTATAGGAAGCGAGAGCAGAGTTCGGGGTGGATGCAGGGATGAAGAGAATATGAGAGAGGCAGAAAGGGAGGATGATGCTCGAAGTAAAATAGCGTCGGTTCATCCCTCCCCACTCTTTTGTCGTCTCACTCTCTCACTGGCCCCGAGACGGTGCAGTCATAAATTTTCAATAATGCAAATGCCCTTCGGGCCACCACGAGGGGGCACTCTTGCGCAAGCGATCGCGCTAGGTGCTACTCTATAACGTATATATATACGTTAACATATATATATATATATATATATATATATGTTTTCACATGGTATATTCGTACTCTACCCCCTAAGCTTTGTCCTCATACATGGGCGACCTCTTCTACGGTATTTTCGTTACACGAGAGGGAGAATAATCTTTCGTCTTCTAACATTTTTCCCTTTGTTTCAAACGTTTTTACGAGGGCGTTTACGAAATTTAGGGTGCTCTTGAGAACGACGAAAAGACTCGCGGTCCTCGCCTCTTTTGCCTGGACAAATTCTTTTGAGAGGGATGAGAACGAAAGAGAGAAAAGAGAGAGCGGGAATGAAGACGAGAAAGTCTCCAGGTCGCCGGACCCTAATTTTCGCTCCAGATCCCTGCTTCGTAACGAGACCATCAAGGGACACCGGAATCGGCGCCTTATTAATGAAAATTGATGGCAATTAATTTTTGGGCAAGCTCGTGTTGAGGTAGCGTGAGTGGATAGTACGAGGGTGGCTTTTTAGGCTATTCTTACTCATATTGCAGCATCTTGAGGAAAAAAAAAAAAATAGCATTGTGGCAGATTTGACCTAGTATGGACTCAAATTATGGAAAGTTAAAAGTGTTACAGGAAAGTTATAACATTAATAATTACTTAAGTTTTATCATGAACAATAATTACTCAAGCAACTCACTGCTTCAGTAATTATTACTCACTCTTTTCATATTTTCTTTATTAACAATCGTGACAGTAATTGCTTCGACTACTGGCAATATTTGTACAAATATCGAATGAATCTCGTCCTCCCCCTAGTGAGATTTTCCACTCACACTCTTCCATCGATTATAAAATGACGATCAACCCCAATTTAGTATTACAAATTTTTTTTAAGTGCATGAAATGCACATAAATTTGATGGAAGATCATCAATATGCGTCATGTGGAAAAACTGTTTTTAAAGATCCAACGAGGCACTCAACTGGTCGTGAAAGAAAGGGGAGGGAGAGAGGAAGCAATCGAACGAGAACTCGTTACGTCCATCGATAGCCTATCAAACCGTCAGCGCCCAAGACGACGAGAGACCCTAATTGCCAAGCATAGCGAGCTCTCTGGCGTGTCTCCAAGATACTCTACCCACCCATATGCTCCTTGAAATTCGTCGCGATCTCCCGCGCCGCGAGTTCACCGGCCTCTCCTCCTATTTTTCTAACCAATCCCTTCCACTTCTACTAACTACTCTGAATGCATATGGACCAATGTTAAAATCAAACTTCTGTATATTTCGGAGACTCCTGTTAAAAAAAAACTTTTAAAAAACTGAATCTGCATTCACATCAGTATTTAAAAATATTCATGCTCTGGCTCGTGTCATAGACGAAAAAAAAAAAAAAACATTTATTCAAATCCACCAAATTTTATTCACGAGCAATAAATTTCCTGTCATTCAGATAAATCAGTTTGCTGACTGCGCTACAGCTTTCTCGCCCTGATGGATGTTATTCGTAGGGGGACACGCTTCGTCCATTCCAAGAATAATGAAAATTGTAATGATTCTTCGCCGAGAAAAGAAACTTCCGGTTTTTTGCTCCAAGAAAATTATTGATCATGGCACATTTCTTGATTCCCCTACCAGGAAGATTATAAATGTTGGACATGTATAGCTGTCCAAAGCTCTTCATCACTCTTCTATCGAACTTTTGTGCAAAAGCGATATCCTACATTTCTCGATCGTCCAATAGTCAATTTGTCCCGTCTTGCCTTCACTCTTACGACCCTCGTTTCCGCTTTCGCGTACGTCTCTCCTTTCCGAGCTCCTGTAATAATAGTTCCAATGAAGAGCGAGTAGAGAGCCCACGTGTTCAACTCTCGTATTTATTGCCAAGTGAGCGTATACGGAAGAAGGAAAGAGAGAGAGAGAGAGAGAGAGAGAGCGAGAGAGAAAAAGATGAAAACACGATGATGCCTCGTGCACTATAAACTTGGACGACTTGGACTTCACTGTGCTGCGCGTGAAGCAAAAGCATGCGTCATCGGGTCGGTCCCGGTTCGTTGGATCTTCCGGAGCGGCAAACACGAATCATTACCCTGTGCCTCGGCTTGGTCATCATGCCATCAAGCCGACGAGAGAACGAGCGATGGCTATGAGAGAATTTCTCCACATTCTCCTGATGTCCAAGAAGCAAACCCCGAACCCACTAATTCTTAGTACTATAAGCGAGTCAAGTAGAAACCCCAAAAATTCACTCCCCCCTTCGTCGTTCCTCGAATTTGCGACACGCTCGAGAATAACGCGTTTATTACCGGGTGCCTCGAGAATCTTCTCAGAGCATCCACGTCAACAAATCGTTGTTTAATGGCGCACGCAGCAAGGGATGACGTTGCCGAAGTAGTAAATGAGAGAGCCAAGAGGGGGAGCGAAGAAGAATAGAAAAGAAATAGGAATCAAGGGGCAAAGATAGCAAAACCAGAGGGTAAAGGAAAGAATTGATAATGTATATATGTATGATACGAGAGGGGAAGGCCAGAGAGATGCGCCCAAAACTTTTTTCATCCCCCAATCGCGATGACTCACACGAAACACACCGAACTGAGATTTATTCGACTCCGTTACTTGTCTTCCCTCTCTCGTTTTAGTCTCCTCTTTATCTCTCCTCGCGAGTGAATGAATTTCCCTTTTGGGTCGAGAAAAGCACGGAACGTCAGCGGCAACGAGGAGGGTGAAAAGCGACAGTGAAACGGTTGGATGTGCGAGAAATCGAGAGTAAAAGTGCAAAAGAGGGATGTTCGCGAATTTATGGCAACTTTGGCGGTGATTAAATAACTCAAGAGCTTTAATATCATTAAGAAGAAGAAAAAGTTACGAGAGTATCTACTGTCTCAAAGTAATTGAAATCTATGACGGCAGCGTTTTTTTTTTTTTTTTTCATACAAATTGCTATAGTGTATCAAATATTACAAAAAAGATTATTTATGTAATGGCCCAATTTCTGCGAACTCAAAGTGCAATTAGAAACATAATAGATAGTTTACTCAGCCTTTTATTCAATCTACCCTGTGTAAAAAGATTAAGAGGATGAAGAAAGAGGGAGCCATTGGGTGTTATTATTCTATCTTTGATCCTAAGAGAAGTAGGTGGATCGGTAAACGAGATATGCGACAAAAGAGGGAGTACCCTTGGGCACCACTGCACACTTTTCATTCGTTCTCTTTCACGATAAAATTATAATGTCACTTCCTATTCTAATCGATAGGAGGGAGAAAGTCCTCGAGGGCCCTGCGTGTTCTGGAAGCCTCCCACGGGACTTGCTCTCGTTCTCGACATTTTCTTTCTCTCTTCTTGTATTGCATATATATATATATATATACAGAGTATATACGGTAATATTCAGTGTAACGTCGTCGTAAGAGGCTTTACCTTTCGACAGCTAGGGCGCGATAAAGAACGAAGCAGGGTGGGTTTTTTCGTCTACATGGGATAAGAAGAATGAGAGAGACAAGACACAGCCGCAGGCGGTTCCTTCATACATATACACTCTTAAGGAAAAACAGACCACCGCCAGATGCCCCGGCAAATTGGCACTCGGAGAGGCAGAAGCGAGAGCGAATAGAGCGCGACTCCAACTGAGAGATGGAGTGAGGACCAAAAGAGATGATAAAGAAGGATGGCTATAAGATGAAAGAGAGAAAAAAAGACTCGATCACGACAAGGAAGGAAGAGAGTATTCGTCAGCGCCCTCTGGTTCTCTCTCCGTTATCCCCCTAGGGGAACGGAAACAAACGAATCGGGAAGAAATTTAATTTCGAGGCTGCACGAGTTTTACAAGACCGGAACACGCTGGGAAAGACAAGAAGACTCCATGTCGATAGAGAATTCGGTTTTCGGCACTATCGCATATATATATATATATATATATATATATATATATATATATATATATATATATATATATACGTACGTTAGGGATGAATTTCACGCCCACAAATGAGACTCAGCTCTCGTTTCCCCAGCGTTTTCTCATATTTCCTAATGCTGCATCTGCTGTATTTTAGCAAATTTCTTGGCTGACAGCACAGTCAATTTTCATAATTAAAGTGTTCAAGGAATCCTAAAGAATCCTTATTTGCGAATGAATTTTTGTCCAAAAGTTAGGATTTCATGAAAATTGATTAGAAGCCATGAATGTTGGATGAGTTTCAATAGACCCTACTAGACATATTCCACTTGAAAAGTTTCAAGTTCATCGGCTGACTATGTAGGTTCGATAATAAAATTCTTCATGAAAAATGGATGCATCGAACATTTACAATTTTATCTATGTAAATTCATCAGAAGTTTCTTTGGGGAGTAGATAAAATCTGAAAAAGGGAAATAATCGTAAGTGTGCCAACAGTTATCAATTATCAAATTGAACTATGCCTGAAAATATATTAGTTACTTTGATACTTCCTGTTGTGATAAAATCAACAGCAAATATCCAACTTGGAATCGATTATTCATAAATTCAAGGCATCATATTTTAGTTCACACGTAATTAACGTGTCAGACTGCGTGACAAACATAGTGAGTATACATACATCGCCAACTTAGATCCTATCACTAGTCCCGGGCGCATTCATTGTGTATTCACTGTAAAAAAAATGTGTATTAAAATTAATATACATGTGTGGGAAGCTTTTTAGCAGAAACCGTTCGTTATATTTCAAATGCAATACTTAAAATTAAATGAATGGTATTTTGAAAATAAAACTGTCGCTTGATAATATTAATATACTTATGTACATATTTGAAAATTAATATACATGTAAAGAAATTTCGAAGCTGAATTGTATAGAAATTAAGACACAATTGATAATATCAATATAGGTGTGTGTATTAAATTTATTTCACGTGCATACGATTTTCAGTGAAAAATACTGTAATTTTATATTATTTTGTCCTGGGATAATCACAGTCACGACCATATAATTAATGCACTGTATGGAAATTTTGTGATATTTGTGGCTATGGTGTTTCCACAAATTTGCCCCATAATGAGCATTATGTACATTAAAAATAATATTTGTACATGGTAAAATTACTACACACATATTTTTGAAATGCATGTAGACTATGTACACTATTAAAAATGTCTGTGTGAAAATCAATGAAATGTATATGAAATTTAAAATACACCTGTGCACTATTATAACATTACCGGTATATTAAAAATAATAAAATATTTAATTAATGATAAAAATCAGAATAATTGTACAAAAACAAATTTACATATTGCTGTTAAATTAACTTTTCGACTAGTTTCAATTGCCCTGATAGATTGGTGTAATGGATTCGGTGGAAGAAAAATTTGTGTTCTCTATACCGAATTCGAACTACCTACCTACCTATCTAACCTATGGACCTAACACGCTAACCATTACGCTATCAACTATTTCCAAATTTCTCTAATTTTTATGCCATTGCCTTGATCGCGCGCTCAAATACTCAAAAGTTATAAGTATTCGTTGTAATGTCATATTTCTTCTGAGATTTCGAAATATTTGGCAATTTCCCCGTAACCTTCCCCGATAATATGCCGACTGAATCCCTCATCGCTTTATCCAATAATAAATTAATGCGAATTGAGAGTGGAACTTTTGGTCGGGAAATTCAATACCTGTTTCTAGATGCAAATTTGTTGAAAAACTTTGACCCAGAAATTTTCAAGGATTTGTCTCACTCGAGGCACCTCGATCTGCGATCAAACCGTATAAAGGTGATCAACAGGGATGCATACATACTTTTTTGAAATACATAGCTAATCATGCAAATATGCTGCACGATAAAGTGGTTTGGACAAAGAAAAACATTGATATACGAGCTCCTGAATTCCTTGAGGACGATGACAATGAGATTTCTCTCCACATGTAGGACTCATAACTGTCATAATTTTTTATCGCTTCGAGCACCAGCAAGTGTGTAGAATAATCTTCCTCCCCCTCCCCCGTCCAAATAGCAAATCCCGGCAGTGGACGAAATTTCATTTTAAGTACGATTGGCGCGTGCACTATAGAGATCGTCTAAGGGTACATAATATGTAAAGTAATTGTAATATCACAAAAATAATAAATTAATTGATTCGAGAACGAATTGGAATATTGTGGTCTTTATTGTATACGTTTTATTGCTTGAATCGTTTCATGGTCGATATATACATGTGATTTTTTTATTTTTTTTTTTCGTTCAACCCTAGAAAGATACACTGGGTGTCTCACAGCCGGGTCTATTTTTCCCTCGCAATGTATTTCTGTACAGCAGCTTTGAACAACACGATTTATTTTGAAAAAAGAATCCCTGCAATGAAAAATTCTGCGTTAGAATTATTCGAAAATCTTCATCTACATTCAAAATGGCACCTTCTTGAAAGTACACAAGGGGCATTACATCCAGTGTACCCTTAGAGTTCAAATTCGAAAGTTCATCTTTCTTTAGGTAAACTTTCAGGGTTAACTTTCTATTCAATTAATGTCTACTTTAAAAAGTTTTAACCAAATTACAAGTTTAGTATGTCACGATCGGAGTGGTTATATACTATATAGGTATATGGAGAGCAGGCCACGTTTATCTCTCATATATGAACGTTGGTCACTGTCAGCAAGTTTATATTTGGAAATGTAATTTTCTCGTGGCTGCTTCTGGCTGTTTGGTGCTTTTGCACCCGTGCTCTCGCTCCCTTTCTCTCTTTTTCTTTGCTCATCGCTGCGGTATTTCGAAGATGCCACGAGGGGGCGATACTCTGTATAGCGTAGTGGCAAACACGGGAAAGGAGCGCTAACGAGGAACCCGTGCCGATTAACATCGGTATTTTGTCTATACACACAAGTGCTACACTGTGTGTGTGTGTGCACGTGTGTGCGCGTGTGCGTACATGAGGGAAAGAGAGAGAGAGAGGGAGAGAGAGAAGGAGAGAGAGAGGGAGAGAGACAGGGAGAGAGAGAGAGAGAGAGAGAGAGAGAGAGAGAGAGAGAGCAGAAAAGCTTGCACGAAAGTGATGCTCTTGCATATATACTTATAAATATATACATGTATATATAGATAAACGAATAAACGAGCGAGTAAGTGAGCTCTCTTGGGTTCTCCGCGGACCCACACACGTGGATACTTAACGGACCTCGCTCTACCTCGGGTGACTCCTACGCGTAATCGTCTGCTCTTCGAGAGTGCACACAGTATATGTATATATATATAGTATATATAAACCCTCACCTCGTGTAATGCTGCATTATGGACTTATCCGTCGACGACTCTCGCTCGCGTGGCTCGCGAAAGATAGAAAAAGATAGAAAAACATGAAAGTAAAAGAGTCACTCGTATTCACGACACTTGGATCGGTATCGTGTCATTTGGAACCCCCGAGAGTAGACCACGTGGGATGAAGCCAGAAATTTCACGGCAATATTCTACGACTCTCTTTCTCTCTCTCTCTCTCTGTCTTTTCGTTTTTGTTTCAGTACACATACTAGTTGCATAATAATAAAGGGCATCTTCCGTATTGGGGGGTGAACAGAGCTGATCACATACGAGGGCACTTGAGCTTGTCGGCATCGGAAATTCCGTGCTACGTTTCACTTAAAAATTTAAAAATATATTTATCAATGTGAGATGAACATCGACATTTTTTTTTTTTTTTTTTTTTCCAAACACGTTTTGTGACTGAAAAGCATACTGCTACGTTTTGACTCAATATTTCTGCAAAGAAAATTGTTCAAGTGTACACAACTCACGAGGAAGCAAAAATAAGGAGCGAATCATTCAGCTTTTTTTTCTCGACTATAATAACGATTGCGGATTGTAATTTGTAACTCTTACCAAGGCTAGTTACGGGAATCAATAACGGCACTTAAATGGTACGCCGAAGAAAAGTAAATATAATCGCCGTCTCTTGACTATAGAGAAGATTGATAATTCTCTGGTATTTGCGGACCCGAGAGAGGAACTTTTTTCCATCGTAAAATCCTTTCCACGAGGAGGAAAAAGATGTGTTAAATGGCGCCGCGAGGACATATACAAGCGAGAATGGAAGAGCGACCAACCTGGAGAACGTGCGACGGTTATTTACGAAGCTCAGCATACTACATAGCAAAAATTATATATATATATATATATATATTCTGTGTGTGTAGATACATATATATATAGAAACACAGAACCCGCTGTCCTTGTATTGCATAGAAGAGACAGCGTATGCGAGTGCGTTCATTGTAGACTTACAGGCAAGGTTTATCGTTTCCCGTCGCAATTGCCGCGGCGCGCGGGTGCCCAGAAGCCAAGAGAATAAACGATACTTTTATTGGTCCTGTTATCCGGCTAATTACGCCGATTCGCCCACCATCGACGATACAGCATCAACAGCAACAGAGAAGCTCGTATTCTTTCTATGTGTATGTCATGAATACATATATATATATATATATATATATATATATATATATATATATATATATACTCGTGGCCATATGGGACGGAAGCCAATTGTTCTTTTGCGCATTTCCTACAGTAAATATTCTCTCACTCTAGCAGGGACCTCGCATAAAGACTCATGAGGCTGGGCCTGACTGCGATAAAAAAGTATTAATATCATTAAAGAAAACACGATGACTGTTACTTCGGCATCAAAAAAGTGTTTAAATGAAAAAAAAAAATATCTTTTCATTCTTTCAAAGATTTGTCATGATTATTAATAATGTGTTCGAATAACTAAATATGGACAAAAATGTTCACAAAGTTTTTCATTTAGGCAAAATTTTTGCCAAGGTTCAAAATTTGAAGTTGATCCTAATTAATAGAACTCTATAATTTTCATCATAAAATAAATAATTGATTTAGGGAGACATACGAATATAGCAAGGACAGTAGGTGGAACGAGGGTGCGAGAAAGATAAGAAATTTATTCGCCGAAACGTTACTTGGCAGACAAAAGTGGGAAAAAAAATCGTGCATCATTGCAGTTCAGATATTTTGTGTGTTGCGTTTATATTGCACTGAAGACTCGAATGATTTACGGCTGTAAAAGCGGCCGAAGGCAACATACCGGATGAGAAGCTCTTTGCTTGTCTCTGTCATCATCCTCATCTCTTTTTCCGTTTCTTGAAGAATTATACGTGCGATGTAACGTTTACATTTCCGTTAAGAAAAGTAAACAAGATTACATGGTATCGAGAAAGTTTACGATCGTTATAAAATATATACCTGTATACTCTTTTTTTTCATAATGATAAGCTTTGACTCATCATAATGTAGTGAAGTTGCACAGAAGAGAAAAAATAAAATGATTATCTCGAGTTTTAATCTCTTGCATGCTTATCGCCACGCGATATATTTCCACATTTATTGGTAACAAATTCACGTAATTAGAGACGAAGAAGAGGAAGAAAAAGAAGAAGAAGAAAAATAAGTTGTGTGTCTGGACAAAAGGGCGAAATGTACATTTTTATGCTCCTTCTATCCTGTGGATATTTTATCTGTTCTTCTGAACTGCCCTCTTCGTGCTTTTTACACGAACCGTAACTTTCGTGCGCGATTAGGCTGGAAATGAAATGAAAAGAAAAATAATAATAATTGTATTGCTAGTTTGCCGGAGGCCTCTGCATGCTCGAAGCTTTAATGGGAATCCGTTTCAACCGAGAAGAAGATATATATGGATAATACGTCTGCGAGAAATGTGTGCACAGACCACAGTCGCAGCCACAACTTTTCTTATCGAGAAGGGGGTTATATAGACAAACTCTGGAGGATATATAACGAAGTATAATGGAACCGGTTTCGGCACTGTGTGTCTTTTAAACAGCAGCAGGGAAGAAAAGGATACGCAGCGAATGCAGCTTGAACAGAATATAAGAGGAGGACCGCCCTGTGGCTCTCGAGCTCGAAACTCTCTTTCTCTCCTCGGCTTTGTTTACGGTGACCACCAGGACTCGAAAAAAGTTTCCGAGAGATCCTGACGATGCTCTCGGGGAGGCGAGAATGTAGCAGTAGAGCTCAAAAAATGAAAAGGAACAAGGATTAAAAGAGGAGGAGATATCTGATGGAAAATCAGTCGAGGATAATTTTTTTCGGTTCAGGCGGCAATAAAGTTTTGAAAAACATCTCGTGTGTCTAAAAATCAACGGGCGTATATGCTGTGTATAAGCACAGGAGCTACGCCCTTTTGCCCTTACAAGAGACACGATAAATGTTGATGAAAAATTGAAGTCCCAAATTCGCGGTATAAACCTGAATTGATACTCCAATTTTAATTGAAATTCATGCTGACCTCTAATGATTTCTATTCATCCGATTATGTTATACAAGTAAGTTGGAGAAAAAAAATAATTGATGAGTCCAAAAAAAGATTAAAATTTACAAGGATTGAGGTGCATCATCGCTTTTCTTTCTCTTCTCGACGAATCATCCCAATACCATTTCTACCCATGCATGGATTAATATAAATGGCCCACGTACCATTTACACTCACACACACACACACACACACACAAACGTATGTATATAAAAGATACATGTTTTTTTTGGGTTCGGGGTGATCGTCCAAGCGCGTGTGGAGAGCACCAGTAGGCATCGCAGCCCCGAGAAAATACTCCACCAGTAAGGGCATACACGGGGGCTTTAATCAAGGATAACAGCTGTAACGGGGTAATCAGCGACGATCGCGGGAGGGCGCACCAGGCACAACTATTAATATCCATTTGGTGCGTAGCAGTGGCTCGAGCGAAGAGCGAACGGCACATCAGCCAGGCCCGTTTCTGCTCTCCTCCACCCGTACGCTTCTCATCTCGCTCTAATTATCATCGCTCGCTGGTTTCATCTCGCGTTCTCTCTCTCTCTCTCTCTCTCTCTCTCTCTCTCTTTGGTTTCTTGCTTCCACTCATCATCATGACTGGACAACACACCGCACCGGTTATCTCACTCGTATCGAAATTTTCTTCTTCAATCAGCCATAGGCACATATATGGGGCATTCCATGTAGAATTCAACAATTTTCGTATTAAGAAAATTTGAGCTCTCTCTCATGAGAACTAAAATGCGTCGTTCGTAAATGCATTTACGAACGAGTGCTGTAGAATAGGAATAAAGAAAAAAGAGCTAAGTAAATTATAGGAAAAATTCGTGTGCCGGAAGTTGGTTCGATTTTGGGTGACACACCATGTATAAGTGTCAGGTTTGGGTTCGACGGATGATAATTCACCCTTCACTCTGTCAAACCCGTCTGTATTGACCACTAAAATGTGTCGAGATTTTTCGGCAACCAAGGACAAATCATCTACGAGGTTTTTGCGAACGAATGAGGAGAAACAATAAGAGAAGAAAAACAACGAGAAAGGGGTAAGTCGAAACGGGTATTCTGTCTGTGTCTATCTGCTTTTGGGATGTGAGCACTACGATACAAGCTCGTTGCTCTCTCCTATCCCCTCGATAACTCTCGTTCCATCTTTCTCACTCGCTTCCGTCTATGCCTATATATATATATATACTCGACTTTTTGTTCGTCTGTAAATATTCGTTCGTTCAGTACATATAGTCTCGTGTGCGTGTAATCTGCGTGGTCCATGAAGCAGAATGACGAGTGTACGAAAAAAGAGGGGGTCAGGATGACAGAATCGATTCGGAAATGTATATATATATATATATACGTACAATATAGCAAACCGGAAATTGTTCCTGTCACCGTATGTCGCGTGTGCCACATTCGTACACACAGCGATTGTGCGTAAAAATAAACTCTACGGCTTGGCAATCCACAGAGTTTTTACGAAAAAAAAAAAAATGTGTTATCCTCGTTTATACGGTTGCGTATGCGACCAACGGCGTTACGTCAGCCTAACAGGGGTGGGCAGACAAACGGACGGAAGGGATTTTTCGACTACGGGGTGTCGAAAGTCGAATGCTGGTTTTTTTCCATTAGTAATTGTGCGGTGTAACGTTTTTTTAGCTCTGACATTTGAGCGCACACCCTTTCCCACAGGGGGGATTTAAAGTACAGGATGTTTTATATATGTATATATACATACATATATGTATACATACATATATGTATATATACATATATATATATATATATATATATATATATATATATATATATATAATATCGAAGCACTCTTCATTCGGTCTGATCATGAGCATACATCGTGGGGATGACTAATGACTTTGTGAACACAATATATATAGGCCTCTCATGCAGTATCCTTTCATTCTTTTCTCTTGCATCATTAAAATTATGACCGATCAAAATGTAATACCATCTCTTGTGTAACGTAACCGAATTTAATGACTTTCTCACTTTGTATATCTCGGACGGTAGTTGGTAGTATTAGAAATTGTCCCAAATTCTCGACAGACAAATTTCTTTTTTTTTTTGTCAGCTCCATCATACAGAAGAATTAACTGCATCGACGTTAGGCAAATATCGTTCGAAAAAAAAATAATTTGAAGCAGCATTGATATCGTAGTTTGACGCTCCAGTCATTTTTTACTGCTATTAAAAATATGATCAATTAAAATGTCACGTGATTAAGAAACGTGGTCGACTTTGTTAACTTTTTCCATACTTTACGGGTATTAGGAAATAGTTGAGAATATCGTTAAAAATTATCGTTAAAAAAATGTTACCAAGTTTTCCTTCTTTGTAAAACGATCCGAAATAAGTTTTCTCTTGTTCATATCGATTTTTTTAACGATTATAACACTTTTTTTAAAGAACTATATTCCTTATTATTCCAAACTCGTGGTTCTTCGTGGCATGTCGCGTTCCTTGAATTCGAAGACGATACGCGTGGGCCGAACGGGCTGTTAAGAACGGCCCGCACGAGAGGGCGCTGGCGCGCCCTTATTCTTCCGCTCGAAAGAACGCTTAATATTTTTCATCCCGCCGTCGTGCGCCACGAAATGGCGGACTGGGGGACGAGCTTTCGCTCTTTAAGCTCTCGCAGCTTGTTATAACGAACTTTTGGAACTAGCCGAGATTTGCATGCCATTACGTTAGAGGCGAGAGAGGCGAGCAGCGAGAAACTATACGAGGTGGAATGAGAGAGGCGAAACACAGGAGGCCAGAGCGTGTATATATATATATATATATATATATATATAGGCCGTGGATTGCAGCATAATATATAAAATATACATATATAGTACCAATATGCATGTACATACTATGTATTGTTCTATACCATACTATATATTGTACTATACTATACTATTATAGAGGGGGTAGGAGTGGCAATATCGCCCAGGCATTTTAAGGAGCTTTCGAGTGGCATGCAATTTACATAAACTAGACTCCCGCGGCGACAAAACCGACTGAACCATAAACTTATAATTCTCTCTCTAATAAACAGCTCCGGGTGTGCTGCCAGCAAACATTGCAGAACCACCGACCGCGTATTTGTATATTTACTGAGTTCTCTCTCGTTCCATCTCTTCTATTCTCTCTGGTCGTGTTTTGCAGCCGTATTATTCCCGCGTGATTGCGAATCGGTGTCTCATACATGCCACATTACTCCACCCTCATGCGAGAGGGTTAAAAGAAAAAAAAAGTAATATATTGTATTTTTACGAATCCATATTTTTTTTTAAATCGTTGCAAGATCTTTTGCGTATCCGTAAAAAATTATAAACGATTCGATCAATAATAAATTTTTCGAGGATGTTCAAAATTGCGGTTCATATTTAATTATGCGAAATCAAATGACGATCAATGTTAAGAAATTATGGATAAATACATATATATATATAATTCACATGGGAATATTTTTTCGAGAACGAAAAAAAAAACATTTTAAAAATCTTACTAAACAGCTTTGAAACAGTGACATTCGGAATATCATTATCGTTCAAACTTAAAAAAAAGGATGTCAAAACCTTCTTGGTTATAATTTTTCCGGCACTAGCTCAAAAGTAGAAGACTCTTCGATAAATGTAATAACTTTTCTTCAAATATATTTACGAAACGATATTCAAGCAAGTACAGTCATTAATATTTTTGACAAAATTTTGAGAACATGGATAATTAATTCTTTTGGTCACTGTTTTGGCGCAAAAGTTATACCTTCGAAAAATGTCAATTCAAGCATACATACATTTCGTCACTGTGGCTAAATACGGTCAATGAATCTCAGATTTTGCAAAGGAACGCAGGCAGGCCAATTCAGACTCTGAAGTCGTTGGTAACATACAGATACAGATATGTGCACATACCCCTTGAATATTAGTTGTCGTCTCTCAACATATCCCGAAGCTTTGATATTATTTTATAGCTCATTTTTTTTTCTTCATTTCTTTCAATTTCACTGACTTTGATTAATGTCTCGATGACGGCGGAGGATGCTAAACGACGCGATGAGTCGAAGCACGCGAATATCGATAAATCAAAACGCGTCTCTCTTTATCGCACGTTATAATATATATAGCATATACCGTATCATGGATATAATATATACCATATCTCCATACGCGATTAATAATGTCTCGATGCTGGCCGATCAGTCCTCGTTTGAGTACATTGCGATATATATACATCGTGAGGGTATATATATATATATATATATATATATATATATATATATATATATACTATATAATATACTATGCAAACAAATTTCTAGTACCTTATACATCATTCCTGTATGTATAGGACTTTGGTTCATTATTTACGATTAATTTATTCCATTAAGTTCGGTGGGCCGTGGGGGGTGGGGGGGGGGGGCGATAATTGATTCGCCGAAAGGAGTAGCCGTCCGATAACTCTTCGCTCGTTCTCATCGGCGAGAACCGAGGACAGAGAGACACAGAACGGAAGAGAAAGAGAGAAAGAAAGAGGGAGAGTCCCGCGTGCTCCAAGAGAAGAGTGGAAAAAAAAGTATAAAAAACGATGAAGAGTTTAATAAGCGAGGTGGGCGAGGAGAACATTTATATTGCGGATAGAAACGACGATGGCTCGTTTTAGCGAACCCAAAAAAAAGAGACGAGAAATAAAAAAACGCGGGACAACTCTGGATAGTGTCAGTCTTCTTGATTACACATGTATGTATATAGTTGAATGTAGACACATTCTTGTCTTCAGTATAAAAACATCGAGCACATACACATATATATAGCTTGAGAAAAGGGTTGAGCTAATCCGGTAGGATAAAAGAAATACCCGATGTAGAAGTTTCCGATATGCAATTAAAGGTAATTAAATTAATTGGGCCACGAGACAATCAGGCCAATTACAGTACCAATCAACGATCGTGCCTGTCGCGCATCCTCTCTTACTCCGCGCTTGAACCGCGACTACTGTATGTGTGTTTGTAATTCCGTGTATGTGTGTGTGTGGGAAGCTTTTTTACTCGGATGACAAACTCCCTTAATTACAGGGCCGAGGCGCCACACGCACCCTCCTGAAATTAGTTCTCGCGGTGGTCACTACTGCCAGCAGCTGCCAATTTCTTCCGCAGGTATATATACATACATATGTACATATATATATATATATATATATATATATATATATATAACTACATGCATACATCCATATAGTACGCTCTCGTGAATTTTAGGAGTGAGGAGAAACTCGCGAGGGTTGAGAGCGAGAAACCAAGGGACGAAACAAAGTTTGACCATCGCAAGGGGTGGTTCTCTTTAAAATTACCTTCACCATTCGCACTCTCAATTCACACTCGTCACGAGAGAACTTGAAATAAAATTAAAAAATTGCCTGACCATAACTTTTCAACCTGTGAAGTATCATGAGAATGAAATGGGGAAAATAATTTTTTCAACTCTACATAAATAATCATAATTTTTTATACCAAGTGTATTTATCGAGGAGTCTTTAAATCTCCATTTTTAACCATGAAGAAAAATGTAATAAATTGGAATACACATCCCGAGGGGGAAAATAAAAGATACAAAAGCCTCACGAATTTCATCGTGCTTATCTTTGACATGACGTTCAACCCTCCTGGCACTTCTGGGTTTAGGGGCCGATTCCTGGACGTCGATCGTTCGCCGAATAGAATATACACACATATATATGTATATTTATATGTATATATATATAGTAGAAATGTAGTTACGCTTGCGGAAGAGAGTTAGATTAGAAGCGTGTAGGGTGTGTCGCATAGGGAGATAGGGGTAAAATTATCCCGCGTGTCCACACGTGGGGCAATAAGCCGAGAGCTCGACTATACTTGGTTACCATCTCGCGGTATTCGTTACTAATGGCTGTTCTATTAAGCAAACCCCCATTTGCCCTCGAGGGACGCGTTGCTTCTCAATTCGGCCCTTCATCCTTGAAAATTTCTCCGCGACATCATCTTCACTTGATCGATTCGCGTATATTTCGATCTCCTCTCTCAAAATTTTTCGAACATCCACAGTATAGATACGAAACAGTAACATATCGATGGCCTAGCGTTAAAAGGGCCTAAAATATGTGAATGAACAATGTGTGTATGCCTTTTTGGCGTTGGTCCACCGATATATATATGTATATATATATTCATTTGTGTGTGCCAGACGAAATTCAGTATGTATAGAGAGAGGGAGAGAGAGGGAGAGAAAAGGACAAAAGTCAATACACGCTCTCTGATATATATGCCCTCGTATGTAACTCTGGTGAAACTCCCTTTTCGGAAGCTCTCCGAACTTTGGCATCGGGCAATCCCCTCGATCAATGTCAATCAACCGTTAAACAACGAAGCGACGCGCAAAAAGGATTTCATTGTATGTTCTCTTGCGCTCTCTCTCTTTCTCTCCCTCTGTTCTCTCTCTCCCTCTCTCTCTCTCTCTCTAGCCTATCCTCTGATGCTGTATGAGACTCGTCAGCAAAGTTAAACCGTGGGCGAAACACATTCGCGAGCGAATGATTCCAATGTTACTATTTCAATGCACTGACATGCTCCAGATACACCAAAGAGGTGCAGTTATTGGCATGATCCTCGTATAATTTTGTTCGTAGGCCAATAACTGGCGACGAGAAGACAACAACTGTGCTGCTACCTTTCGAGGGTCTAGGAATTATATATAGGCAGTACATAAAGGGGAGGGGGTGTGGAGATATAGATAGTGTGCCAGGGGATGAAAGGAAATGGGACGAACCCCCTAATATCATTCTTGATCTCCGCACGTCAATGTCATGTAGGTGACAGCCATCTAATTTTTTGTATCTGCAAATTTTTCTCATGAAAATGAATCAGACCGAGACATCTATTTGAACAATGAATGGAAGCTATTCTAATGAAATAAAATATTTTCGAATGAAATAAAATGCATTTCCCATATAAAATGAAATATTTTTTGATTTTCGTTTCATTCAAATAGACTCAGTTTGGCTCAATTTCATTTATATTCGATTCAAATTTGTTCTCTTCGCATATCAAATAGATTCGCATTTTCCACGGCAGAGACATTGGATTGAGAAAAAATGTTCGGTCAAAAATTTTTCTCCCCATTTTGTCGTACCAAACGGATCGCTATGAATGGCTGCTGTTGTATTATATTTGTATGCTGTTTTTTTTTTTTTTTTAACTTTGTTCCAGGCTGTCGAAGATGGTTCGATAAAACATTTCGCACTTCACAAGCGTTGTAGAGCGAGGAAAAGAAAAGAGATTAGTTTAAGGTCGACTGAATCTGTTGGTTGTTGCGCGCAGTGGCAACATATAGATGTGAGATTTGTATCATCTGCCGCATGGCAAGGACAAAGAGCTTCTCTGCCCTATGCTTTTCGACTGTACACGGCGATAGACACTTTTTTTCCAAGCTCGTGGAAGCATTGAGCGAAAACGTAATACACACTGGTACACAGTAGCCAGGGGCGTGATTGGGGTGGAGTCGACAAGTCGTACACTGTACACACGTACACACACGCGAGAGAAATAGAGAGAGAGAGAGAGAGAGAGAGAGAGAGAGAGCAACACTGGTGAAGTGCTCAGGTCTGCACGCCTCAGAAGCGAGACAAGTACGTGCCAATGGGTCTCGGGCTATCGTGCGCGACACGTGAGCCATACAGATGCTTCTATACATCGACGCTAGATAGCTCTCTGTATGTTGGTCCCATCCCAGCATCCTCGCTTCTCGCACACACGTGGAACTGTGGAAAGTAACCGCTCGAGCTATTTTTATGGCACTTAGCCTTTTCCGACTGGCAACATGCTGCAGCACTCGAAAAACACTTGTGCGCATTCCGTTACGTTTACGCAACGAGATCGCAAAACTTTACCCTCCGTTGCGAGAAGTGACGGTGCAAAAAGCATAAATATATATATATAAATATATATATATATATATATTTACGCTTTTTGCACCAGTGGATTACCAGGGTGAAACATCAAAATTTTCTAACGCCTGGGAGTTTCCTACAATATTTATGCATATATCATCGTTTATCATATATATATACATATATATATATATATATATTTATATATATATATATATATTTGTAGCAGGGATTTTGGGCATTCGACATTTTGCAGAGAAATTTCAAGATCACTCTTAATACTCATGTCAAATTATATCTTTGTCGTTTGCTTGCTCTCCATTCTCAATATTATTATTTTCCCGTCTATTTTGACACTGGATGACTAACATTTGTACTCTGGAAATACATAGCTGGTAGCACAAATATATTCATCATTACTGGCCAAGCACTTTAAGGAATTGAGATACAATTTTGTTCTGTGCATAGTTTTATGAATGTCCAACAATCCGAGTTATCCCTTTTTTACATTTCTTCGATTTTGTTGTTGCAATGACGTCATATCCTCTAAGTTGGGCTTTCTATGCCCATCCATAAAGTTAACGATCACTTGGTCAATTTTACCCTATCTTCAGGTTCGACCACTTGCATTCTGTACGACGTTTCACAGACTGTTCTAAAATAGGATTGAACATTTTTCATATTCTCTAGCGAGGTGGTCGTAAAAATATGCTTGATAACTGTCAGAGCCACATTTAAAAAAAAAGTGGTCAACAATTTTTTCGCATGTTCATGCTGGTTCGATTTTCCATTACATGTTGGACACTATGTAATGGCGTAAGCCTGCTATCTCGGTTTCACACATCCATAAATGCAGTTAGCCATTTCTTCGTCAATTTTCGCCTCCCCCATTCCCAGTATCCGTTCAGGGTTCCACTTTCATTCATATTTTACGATGTTCTCTGTTCTCCGGTCCGAGGAGGCGACCATACACCGGAACATTCTCTCTCTCTCTCGTTCTTCCCCTCCGAGAGTTTCAACCCTCGCGTGAGCGGACGTTTTACTTTTTTTGCTTCCTCATATTCTCTCTTTCGAGTCCTCTCGCGTATATGTATCCTCACATTCGATAATACGCACGCGAGCCGCTTGTTAAAATAATTTCAACGAATATAATGACCAATTGTTAGGAACAATTCGTTCGAGGTTTTGCGAGAATGGCAATAATTGCTTACGTTTAAAGTATCGAGGGTTGTATATTGTATATACGCTGACATTCCTATCTATACGTACACAAAAATCTTATATCCACTTACCTCTTTATATTGTTTCTTGGAGGCGTCTCGTTACATTTCTCGTTATAAAAGTTCTTCGTCGTTTCGTCTCGAAGATTCTCAAACACCTCCATATGGCAGAATTATTTCTCTCCAGCTCAACCTACAGCTCTTGCGAATAAATTTTCACGTGAGATATCGACTAGGACGTCGAACACACTCGTCCTTTCGAGTACTTTGATGCCTCGTCTGGCGCAGCGAAATCCGGAAGGAAAAAAGAAGCTCACATAACACGAAAGTTTTCCGACAGTGGACATGAGAGGGGAAACATATAGGTATACATATATATATATATATATATATATATAACATAGAAAATATATAATAATATATTATTATATAATATATTATTATACATAGATATACATGGGTGAGTAATGAACGGAGAAACTGGCGTAACACCGGTGAATTGATACTCGCTGCAACATCGTTGCGGGGACGTGCGGCAAGAACGAAGAGCGAATTACGTCGACACCGAAACGGAGCGGAGTTACTGCAACAATGTAGAGACGCGGGAGAGGGTGAAGAAGGCACTTTTATATATACATACGCGTATATATGTAGCGAGACGTTGGTACGAGATGGTTGAAAAAAGTCTCGAATGAGAGAGCGTAAGGAAGAGAGAAAGAGGGTGAGAGAGAGAGATAGAGAAAAAGGACGAGGAAAAAAGATCGGAAAAAGGATACAGGAGGAACCTCGACGGATCTCTCGTGCACGACTGCTATCGACATCTCGAAATTGCGACGCTCGAGTTCCATTGTCACCATCGACTCCTTTCCCGCTTCTCGATCTAGCCTCCCATATGTTATATATACATATATGTATATAAAAGCAAAAAGTTTCCATTGCCTCGTCGTGAGTCCACGCGGAAAGAGAACTTGCGTCTTTCATCCTTCGCTCCGTGAAGATTCTTCATCTCTCTCTTTCTTACTATATATATATATACCTTTACGTCGTACACATATTTCCTGGTGGAAAAATCTCGAGAACTCCCTTCCGACGTTTTTCCTTATAATACAGACCGTACGGGAAAAGCCGAGGGTAAAGATATCGGCCAGGAGAGATGATGGCACGAGGAAAAGGCGCGAGTAAAAGGAAAAAGCTTCACTACTGGCTTCAATTCCGAAAAAAAATGTTATTGGAAAAAGGTTGAAGGAGACAACAAGATCTCCGGAGCAAACTCGATGTCACCGCTCGCAATCTACAACAGCTTGCATCAATCCTCTCCGAGATGTCTTATTTCTCATTTCGTTGATAAAATTTTCAGTCTCATCGTTGGATTTCTATCGGGATTTTCATCGCGATATTTGTCACAAATTCGTGTTGGCGAATCGGTTTTAAATGGCAGACGTCGCCACGCTCTCTAGTGGCGAATAATGGCAATACTGGGTTATGATCGATTGATAAGGAAAAGTTTTACTGTAAAATAATTTCACATGCAATGTCATATCTAAACTAATGAAAACTTTTTTTTTCAGTCGTTCATGTAGTTTGTTGGAGTTTATCTGTGAAAAAAAAATGATAAAAAGAGCGCAGGTAAAGGCTGTATCTCATACTGTTGAGTCTTGCTGTTGCTGTTGTTTTTTATTTTCGTTTGAAATCCAACAGTTAGACTTAATTTTTTTCGGGATTACTGCGGGATAGTTTAATCGTAAATTGACCCTTCAATTTAGATGATGTCGAAAAAATGAATTAAAGACACGTACAGGTATATACGTTTTCTCATCAGGTATACAAGAATATTTTATTCGTCGAAAGTAACAAATATACAATTCTTCGAAATAAACTTTGACGCATTTTATTCGTTTTTTGTTGTTGTTTTTGTTAAAAAAAAAAAAGTTCATTAAATTAATATCGTTTAACGCGCGTATACGGCCTCATTTGCAATGAACCCGAACGAGGGAACATGATTTTATTTGCAATAGATAATAGTAACCGCGGTATTGTCGACGTGGTGATAAATTACCGAACTCAGCAAGTCGAATAACATTGTAATCGTTGAAGTTTACGTAACAAAATTTGAGATTCGACAAGAATAAAAAATAATGATGATAATAATAATAATAATAATAATAATTGTTGACCTCAGTTTCGGGCCGCGAAAATAAAAAAAAATTCCGTGGCTCCGGGGCTCAGTCCAATGAGATTTTGGCACGATTTGCAAAAAACCAACGTTGCTTGTGTTCATTTGTGTTTCGGTGTGTGTACAGTAGTTTTTTTTTAACGCATTATGTATATATTTGCGCTGTGTTTTATTTCATCTTTGCTTCTTTCACATTTACTCTTCTTCGATAACAAATCAACAATACTCCGCGACACCGTTCGACTATTTTCGTTTTTTTCATCATCATCATCATCATCATCATCTCATATTCCCTTACCGTTACTCCTTTATCGTAATGGTTTTTCTACTCAACGACGAACATCACGTTCGTTCAGCCTGGTGTATATTTATATTTACTTTGCTTCATTTATATTTACATATATATCCATCTAAATGCATATAGTTTTCTCTCTCTCTCTCTCTCTCTCTATTTAATATTTACTCATCATGTCATCTAATTATCTTTTTTTTTCGATTTCAATCTATTTCGTTTTATTTTATTTTTTTCGTTTGTTTCTTATGCTAACATGCCCAGGAGGATGTTTACTAGAAGCAATTTCGGTCATAGTTAGACAAAGACCGAAAAACATGAAATTCGCGTCGTTTTTATTTATCGCTCATCCCTAGTTCATCCACCCTGGCAGAGCTACCAACGCGCAACATCTATATTTACAGTTTCCAGAGGGCACGAAGCTCCTCGTGGACTCGAGAGGGCTTAAGGCGGTAGTTCGATAGGCCGCCGCATTGAAAATTCCTTGAAATTATTATCATTAACACGTTGGTGTTTTTTTTTTTTCATTTTTCATTTTCATTACCTTGGAACATTTCCATCCTCCCTCGTGACGACTGCTCTTTTATTAAAGCCTCAAACTCGTCAGTATTTTTTCATCACTGGTCACAATTGTTTCACCGGTCATACACGAGCTCATCGCACTTTCATTTTAACGATTAATCACCGTTTTATTGATCACTGGAGACGATTTTAATGTTTAAAAACTTCACATCACTGCGTTCGATTTTTTTTTTTTTTGCTTGGTGAACTTTACTATTTTCATTCTCGCACTTTTTTATTGGCGGACCAGTTGATTTAGAGCCAGGCACCGAGTTGAGCCTCAAGAATTGTTGCGGCATCGGTTCTTCCCATGACCCTGAGATGATTGAGCAGATCCGTGACCGCGCTGGGCTCGCGATGCCTCGCCTCCCACAGATCCAGGATGTGCTCCGTCGGGCTTGCCTTAGTCGCGAAGTAATTGATATACCTGGTAACATCGTTAAACAAAAAAACGAAAAATATACATCAATATTCACGAGGGCTTCGAGAGTCTCATTATAAATTCGCGATATGATTGAAAATTTCCCAATACCGATGTCGCGGTTGGTGATCATTTAACGGAACTTGGCAGGATAACGACATGGCAGATTTCATATAGAAATTCCTTTCGTTAATACGAAATACGAAAGTTTTATCCTCGTGAATAAGCAATTAAAACTTTTTAGATGACCTACCCAAGTTTTTATGATAAACCAATCTCGATTTCAACCGGTCATCACATACGCGTGGTGAGAGTTTTGCTCGCCAAATTCATTAATTTTATGCAAACTTTGCAAATATATTTCCATACCATTAATTTTATTAAAAACTCAATCGATACTCAGGTGAATCCAAATTAAAAATATTCTCGAATGCATTGGCTTCTAGATAAAAGAATTAAAAAAAAAAAAATCCATTCATGTAATCATTAGGCAAGATGAGCCAAACTCTCACTCTCATTGCTAACGACGTAACATGTTCTCAGGCGAATAACAGCGAAATTGAATTTGTGTTAAAACTTTGTAATGTCAATTATTAAAAAGTTGAAAGGAATGATAAAAGAAGGAAAGACGGTAAAACAATAGTAATAAATAAATAAATAGAAATGTCACTGACCTATCGACTTGAAGTCTCTGGGCGAGCATTCGCCAATCATTTCCAAGTGCATTTGGTGGATCCAGACACTGGCACAGCTGTTTCCTGAGTGATCTCGTAAACCGGAATGGTCTCAGTGCCGATGAGTCGGTTGTCGCATTATTGGCATGGCCGCTGCTCACAACCGTCACTTCTCTGAGTGGTCTCGTTACACTTCCGGACGATACAAGCTGTTTTGCACCATCATAAACGATCCTGAACACTTGCCTGGCATCCGCATTGCCCTGGGACACCTGAAGCTTGTAGCTTCTCGTTGTTGACGGTCCAAAAGCAGTGTCCAAGCCAAATGTAACGTGTGTGGTGTTTTCCTGACAATTCCAAACATCACGGAAATTCACCTCTTGACGTTCAGTTGGTGATTTGCTCTGCCATTCGTTGCCAACTTCCTCAAGACTGACGCGAAGTGATTCACCATTGTCTTGGAAAACTAAAGTACGTGGCTTGTCAAGTAGATAACCACGAATTTGCGTTTCACGATCGACCATGGCTTTCATAGCAGCTTTGGTATCCTCGATGGCATAAACACGAACGCAACATTGTCCCGTCTGACTTGCAAAGAGTGCAAGTCGCAAGCGTTTCGTAGCCATTGAACCATCGATGCTCTGTCCAGCGAGTACATAACCCCGTAGTTGTTCGGTCACTATGAATGCCTCGGCATGATCCAATTGTGTGAACAGTGGCGTATTGATTGTCTCGTTGCCTAGGGTCAATACTCTCGTCCACGTTATCGGTTGATCCTTCGGGCCTTGTGTCGGGCTTGTTTCTTCAGCATCGAGGTCATCCGTCGCCCAGACGCTCAATTCCCAGGTTGCAGGATGAAGCATCGCACAATGCTCAAATTGCAGTATCACGGGCTTGTTGAAGCTCGCGTTCGAGGGACCGCAGGTCACCACCGCCGAGAGTTGTGTTATCCCATCTGCGCATACACATCAAAGACAACGTTCTCTTTACTCTTCACCTGTTTCCATTCTTACATTACCTGCTTTTTCTACGCAATACTCTTTTCCCATTTTTATTCTCTCGTCAACCGTTATGACTTACACGAGTTATGTCATTGAAAACAAAAGGCAACAGTCAAGAGGAATCTCTCGTGAGTCTTGATAGGAACGTGACATTGCGACAAAACGTGCCAGGGACCGTGAATTCCCGAATAACCCGAATAACTTGTCGACGCCAATGGAGGTTCATTTGATCGTAAATAACAAACTACATCAAGAGCAAATAAATTTTCTCGATTTTTCTCTCTCTCTTCGGTATCGTAATTCTCGTCAATCAGGATATCGGTTGATCAGTGAATCTCTCCCGTGAATACCCGATTCTCTCACCGTAGTGATTATTATTTTATATGATTTTATTGGATTCCTGATGGGAACGATCGTAATTTTATTTTCGCCTTGTCTCATGGGGGGATGCGAGCGAGCGGGTAATTTAGGTTGGTGGAGCCACATGGTTGCAAAGAGAGAGAAGGAATGAAATGAGTGAGAGAGGGAGATGGAAAATCATGGGAAAGAACACACACGAGGGAAGAAGGCGAGTTGGTTGGGATATATGGTAGAGAGAGGAAAGCAACATTCGTATCGGGGTCGCGCAGTGTTCACGTTGGGGCGAATCCCAGTGAGAAACGACGTCGTAACCAGCAGCATGGGCTGCTCGAACCAAACCGAGACTCATCGGGGACTCTCTAGGCAACCGAGAGACCCCATTCACTATATTTGTGTGTGCGTGTGTGTATGTGTGTGTGTAAAATACACGCTTCGTTGCGGAAGACTGGCGAGAGGCTGTATGTACGCTCTTCCAACGATCGACTCGTAATAAAATTATCGCCCGGCGTTATTCCCGTCGGAGGGGCGTGGTTGCGTTTCAAAAGCGTCCAGTTCTCGTTTCAGAGGGCTTTTTTTTTTCTACCTCGTCTCTGTATCCCGGGCAATATCCATTCATTCTCCACATCCACAAACTCACTAACACGATGCGCGGGCCAGTATATCGGTCGGAGGTCACAGAACAAAATGAAAATGAAATGAGGTGGCTCGAGGAGACCCGCATGTAGAATTACGTACACACACACACACATATATATATGTATATATGTATATATGTACACACATTGCGAGCATTCGAGCCAACTATCGAAGCATAAAAAGCTGTTATACACAAAACGGAGAAGTGAAAAGTCGTCAAGAAAATGAATAAAAAATACAACGCGTCGTTCAACTGTAACATAAAGTCAAAGACTTTTGTATAATATATAAGTATATATAGTTGGCTCAATGCTCGAGCCATGAGTAAACGTGTCAAGTAGAAAAAGTAAATATGTATAGAAAATATGATGATGGTAATGTGACCACACAAAGTGAACATATGCGTAGAATTATAAATATATACGATTCGAGTAATACAGTAGTAATTGGGTATCGAGGTAAGCAGCTTTCGAGTGCAAGATCGTTCAATATAATATCTGTTTGAATGTCTGCAATTCTTTAACCGCCTCCATCAAGGGATCTATCGAGTTTATGTAAATTATTCTCGATCAACAAATAATAATTTGATACCCTTATTTCCATTTATATCTTTGTAGAATCATTCATGCTTATTTAAAATGAGGATTCATTGGAATTGTGTGTGTGTGTGTGTGTGTGTGTGTGTGTGTATTGGTTGAATGTATTTTGACTCACCAGGTAGACGTGGCCTGAATCGATCCTCGTTGAGAACAGCCAGATATAGTTCCTTCCTGAGTGGTTTAGGTACCGCTCCCTCGGGTACTGACATCGATATACCCGAGTCCGGAAGGACGAGCAGAGCGCCACGTGTGTTGACCGCCGCCCTCGCGACATTGCCAGTCTCGAGCTTGGGCAATCTGACGCTCTCCGAGGCGACATTGTACGTCGAGTCCGAGGACGGATACGAGCTGGTAACGCTGTTTTCACTGTCCGAATGAATTTGCTTGTCGCTGCATGATTCCTGGGTCGACGTACTTGGGGTCGGTGACATTGGCGAGGGTTGAGGTGCTATCGAGAGATGGGGAACGTCATAATGATGCTCCGATAATGAACGTGACAGCGAGAGTTTTGGGTCAAATGGATACTCGTAGCATGCTGGTACTGTCGTTGCCGTTACGTCTGGCTGTAGACTCAGCTTCTTGTCCTGATCCGGAAAGAACTCCGGCTGAAATTCTGCAATCACGATGATTTTTTTTCGAATTCGAGGAAGAGAGCGAGAGAAAGGGGGAGAGAGAGAGAGAGAGAGAGAGAGAGCGCTGGGTAAACATGTAAACTCGTCCATTAGTTCCTCTTATGTTTGGCTACTAACAGAGATGGGACTGCTGGGAAGTTGATGGTCGAGTGATCTCATATGTAAAGACTCACCATTGCGAGCCATGGAGTAAAGCGAGTGATCGCGACCTTTCCGCCTGAGCAGTCTCGCAAGAAAGAAAGCCAAACCACCTATGACCACACAGGCTACTGTCAAGCCAATATAGAGCGCCACATCCATCTGTCTGTTGGCTGTAATCACGAGAGAAAAACACTTGCAGGTTTTTGTTGAATTCGAAATTTTTCTATCGTCGAATTATTCACAAATATACATATATATATACATATATTGGAATGATTAGATAAATTGGCGAGTTAAAAGGTACGAGGCATCATTTTGACAAACATATATAATAAATTTCTTCAAATCGCGAATTATATGAATTGTAACTATATTACCGATCAGACCGATGGGTCTTCAGATTATATATTTTCATTTTAGTCTAAACAGAATCTCAAAACCCCCAAAAGTCTCGTTAATGGTTGGCTCGACCGAGCCATCAACGAGATCATTAAAACAGACGTAGTATCAACAAGTTCAAGTTCAATGCTCCTCCATGCCAAGTTACAGGGTTCAGTGCCATGTTGTCCTCACTGTTCTATAGGCCTGTGCAACAGCATATACTATTCATGTCCACGTAGTGTATCTATGCAGTAATAGCATATAGGTATCCCCCCTTATTCATACATTTGCGTATAATGCATATTACGTGTTCATGTATATATACATATATGTCTAGGGTACACACGAACACAGTGGCGAATAATAATGGCACTTTATTTGCATGCACGATCAATTCTACCCCCTCCCTCTTCTGGAGAGACGCAAAGGAGTCTCGCGAAGGTACAGAGGAATTGTATGTTTATATATATATATATATATATACATATATATACGCTGGAAAGAAACGGTCCGACCCACCGATTACATAATTTTCTTCAATATTAAAGCCACCCCCGCTTGGGCTCTTTTTGCCTCGGGGGGACCTCGGCTGGGTTATACATCGCGTGCAACTTTGATGCGCGACGGTCGATACCGGACTATACGGCGTCTCTCTGTACTCTATGAGCTATAATAACGGTCTCTCTGTCTACATCGTTCCTCCATGGTTAGATTGGGTTAAACCGCGACGCCCTTGCTTATAGCTGATGCGTGAGAGGGACCAGAGATGTGTAAACTCCCTCTTCCCGATCGTTGATACAACCTCTATTGTTTCGATTGCTTATATCGAGAGAGAGGGAGAGGGAGGAAGAGAGGGAGAGAGAGAGAGCGAAGGGTCCGGTACGGCAATTAGGGTGCATGCTTATAGACATTCGCATCTGCTATAGCTCTCTCGCGCGACCCGCACAGCATATCGCTCGTGCGTCAATAATTAAACGTTCGGGTAATTAAAAGTAAATACTGGTTGTAGGGTTACAAGCTGTAGTACAGCTGTTATACGCGAGCTATCAGTCATTGGACACTCTATTGGGCACTGATTTTCATACGCAAAGGGATGAACAAAATGAGAAACGAGAATGCTGATAAATGATTGATTGAATTTTCGGGCAAAAATTTAATAGGGTCGTAGCAGGTACCATTTTTTTTCGAAGACTTTTGACAGGGCTAGAGACAATCTGGATGAAGAGCTTTACATTTTTTACTGTGCCTGTTGAAAGGGCAATCACTGCACCGTTTATACCACGGACTGCTGCAACCCTCTCGAAAACGTGATCTCGAACACGAGCTAACTAGGGTTGCATTTCCTCGCAGCCTTGCGCAAATCCCTCGATATACATATATATTTTGCTGTATATCTATCCCGTAGTTGATGCTCTCGTGTGTTACAGAGGCTTCGTACAAACACGTTCGTTCGAAGTTAAAGGCAGGACACGAAGGCGATTCAAGCCTGGACAAATTTGTACTCTGGATCCAGAGAAGAAGGTAGAGGGTTGGTCGGTTCATACAGTTCTCTCAGCACGTAGATAGGCACATGTAGGCTCTACATTTTATACACGAGCATATGAGAGTTTTCTCATTCTCGCCAATTGAGAATGTATGTGCACGAGAAGTTTTCATTTTTGGGGAAAAAAAAAATGCTGTACGATCTATCGCGTGGGATTTGTAACAACGCGGTCTGAATTGTCGCACACCTCAACGAAAGTGAACGTCGCATCGCTGGGAATGTATCACGCGAGGAAGAAGCATACACGACACGGTTAAACGTTGTTATTATGCGATGCCAGAAAGGGAAAAAATATATATATGTATATAGATATATTTATGGATAAGCTGAATAGAAGACTCACCTTCTTCGGTCAACTGCGCTCCACCCATCTTTGCTCGACCGACTGTAAAATACCAAAAAAAAAAAAGGAAAAAAATCGGATGGTGATTCACTGCTTTGAATTTCGAGGCCCTAATGCGGAATATTGTGGGAGAATAGTTTAATGTTTTATGAGGTTTAATGGAGTTCGTATGAGAAAACATTGGAAATAATCGGGTAAAAGACCAATTATGAATTCATCTCGAATAAAAAGATTAAGTCTGTATAAAAAAATTAATCAAAAGATTAATTGATTTTTAAATTTATTTCCTCATGAAAATGAAAAAATGCACCATGAATATGAAATTTTGGGATCGAAATGTAAAAAATATGCGTGCATGGTGGGGGGAATTGTATTTCGTGTACCAACTAACAAATTATAATTGCAGTGCTATTGAACTGCAATTTTGTAATTATATTAAAATTATATTTTTCTCTTCGTGTTTCTCCGTTCAAGTCAATCGATAATGGTCAATATGTTTTTAAGTGTTGAAATAATTAACTTAACCAAGAAACTTACCATTGCAAAGCCCGCCCGTACAATTTCCAACACTGATATCCCGTCCTTGACACGGACGCCCTCCGTGACTAGGTGGAGGCTCGTCGCACGATCTCTTTCTTGTATGTGTACAGTCGCTTCCGCAAACTGACCAAGCTGACCATCTTGACCATCCACCATCAACGACTATTCAACAGACGAAAAAAAATCGCGTTAAAAAACAAAATAACGTCTAAACTGTAATTTCTCACAACTCGTCGAAAATAACAAAATATATATGTATATACGATGAGAAAACATTTGACACGATAATTTAAAGATTATTCTAACACATCGACACGAGCACATCACGCAAACTCACCCATCGTGTTTGTAAATTCCTCGAGAACTCCGGCTGTTCCGTGTGTTAAGCGTGCGACGCAATAAAAAGCATTTTGGAGAAAAATCAACAGCGACAGATACACGATATTCACATAAAAAGGAAATTGTGTGCAACACCATTAGAATGAAAAACCATTTCAAAAGATTCCACCACAGGAATCTGGTCAAACAAATAAAACAATGATATTTTCGCAAATTTTTAAATGACGGAATAATTACTGTTACGATTAATATGAATGTTTTGTAATTTAAAAAATTGTTATCATTATATTTACATATCCGTATGAATAGTTTTTCATTAGTGGGTTACCATCGCGTGTACAACATTCGTGTGCAGGGTAAATTGAGGCAATAGTACGAAGCTTTGCAGCTGTGAAGACACTTTTATAGTCGAATCTGAAGCATCTCAATCCTCCATGAGAGCTTCCTCGCCCTTTTTAACCTAAAGACATCATGTGGCGCACCTGCTCGTCATATTTTTACTCAATACTCTTCTCACCCCCCTGCCCTACCCCACCTCGTCGCGAGATCGTGCCATCATAAATTTTCAGCGAGAAGCGCGCGCGCGTGTGCATTGCCAGAACGTGCACCACGCTCGTCGTGCACAACACACTTTGGTCCAGAGCCATTCTCGTGTATTCGCGGGGGAGGTGAGAGGGAAGGACGTTGGTGAAGCAATGGGGAAAGCCTCGGAGGGAATAAAGAGGGCAGACAGGGAAGGGTGCGAGGAAGAACACCGGCCGAAGGGGAGGCCAGGGCACGCGAGCCCGTTCTAGCTCGAGTGAAAGTCGTAAATCAAGCTATACTTGTTCTTCTTCTTCTCTTTAGTCCCTACAGTCAAAACTCGTATAAGTTACATCGAGCAAAAGTTACGGAAATCCGCATAAGTTGTGAATGATATTCAAGGCATATGGGATGCACACTTCTCCGATACTTATTCTTCAAGATATAAGAATATATTTTCCAGCCAGCCTCGATATAACTCTAATATTCTTGCCAGAGGCAATAATTCAAGTCAAGTCTCCAATTGAAATTGCTTTATGACAAAATTATTTCAAAACTTTTCACATAATTGCGCATAATTGTTGAGAATTATTTCCTCGTGATAAATATTAATATTATTTTTATAAACGATTAATAATTTGGAAGCTGGAAAATCATTGTTAATTGATAAATTATTTGATAATCATGCTCGTTTGTGGCACTTGCTCTAAAAGTGCAATATAATTGGCAAGATTTTTCGAGCCCTGCGATACTCTACTGTACTACTCGTTCCTCATATTATATTCTCTTCTCCCGTTTCTCGTGGTTATATCGCGACACGCTCATCATGCACGAAGCGCAGTCTTTGCCACGACGATACGAAGACAGAATCCCGGAGAAGTGTATCAGGCTCTCGTGTTGCACCGTCGGTGATGACGAGAGCAAATAGAATTGTGAATTTAATCTCTCAAGTGTCGAGAAAGTCCGGGTCAACGTAAACACGAGCAGGTTCAGCGCGAAGATTTTGCCGCGGGTGGGATCAAGACTCAAGCTCGGAAAGTTAGGCATGGATATATATATATATATATATATAACTTCGCGATAAAACGTCCATATTTCACGTTTTGAAAATAATTCTTGAAGACTCGACTTACCGGGACACGCGGAGTTGCAGTCTGTTTTCTGCTGAGCAGGACCCAGACATGGTTGTCCACCGTTCATGGGTGCAGGATTTGTGCAAGTTCTCGTTCTCTTCTGTCCACCTTTGGCACATCGCGAGTGACACTCTGACCACGTTGACCATGATGACCAGACTCCATTAACTTTTGGAAAACAAAAATTAACGAGATTTTTTAATACTGAATCATCCATTGGGCAGATGGACCGATTCCCCGATGATAATAATTGAGACAAATATAGGGATTTTGGAAATATTTTTACTAATTTTTAAGGACATGAATACTATGGAAATATGAATATGATAATGGGGCAAAACGACAATTTTAAAAATATAATAAAGTCAAAACTATCATAAATGGTACATTGAAAAAATCTCATGTAATATTTCTACAAATTGTTAATACTATTTTCATTGAAAAATAAATATGATTTAATATTATTGATAATTTCTGAACACAATCATGATAAAATGCTTTTTATGCCAATGGGGCCCCATTTCCTATTAACTATTTAATTAAATAATAGGTTGTAGATGGAAAAGCATCAAAGCACATTTTCCAGGGCGAAAGGATTAAAAAGGAACAAACCGTAAACTGTGATGCTGGCCGCTGAACTCAGTCGTTTTGCTGCGATATTTTCAGCAACGCAAGTGTAATTAGCCTGATGACTGAGTTTGGCCTGGCCAAGTAAAAGATGACCCTCACTCGAGACGAATAGAGTATCGGCATCGGCATCGAGATTCGCGCCATTTCTCAGCCAGTAGACCCGAGGAGGAGGTACGCCGATTGGTGGAAGACACCTGAGCTCCGTACCCTGGCCAGCTTCCACCGAGACCGAGTAAGGCGGTGACTCAAATTGTTTCTTTAAATCTGAATGCCACAATAAATAATCAATCGATAAGAATTTCGCGAAATTAACGATTCAGTCGCTCACAAAGTTTATAAAGCTCGACATTTCTCGTGCAAAAATTTTGTCTAAATTTTGTCCAACAATCCTCTACTATTGCCGACTTTCTGTTTTAGCTTGTAAAGCTTTTAGATGAAGACCCGCATTTGCTGGATAATAATAATTCACCCCTTAAAATTTCACTTATACTCCTCATCCGATGCCAAATTCTCAAGATGAAAATGGATACTATATATAATACGATAATAGGCTACCACCTCTATATATTTCTGCACGAATTTTGTCAATATTACCACGTTATAAATAATTATTAAATTAATACTCACAAGCAACGTCAATTGTAGCCGTTTGACTTTTGATAGAACCGGAGCCTGACCAAGCGATGCAATCACACTTGAACTTGTCCTTGCCAAAGTACTCTTCGATATTGTCCCTCGTTACATTGAGCTCACAATCGACGATTCTCGTGCCAGTGTGAGGATCGACAAAGTCCTGCTGTTGTGATTCCTCGGCTCTTGCTCCATTGCAACGAAAGTATACCTGAAGAGCGTGGGCAGCTTTGCAACGCAACGTGGCCGGTTTACTCTTGACGACAAAAGCATCGAGAGGCTCGGTAAGAAAAACCGGTAGATGACCACCTCCCTCGGATATGAGCTCGGTGTCGCTCGCTATCGTTGCAGATGGCGTATCGTCCTCCTCGAGGAGATACGACTCCTCGTCTTCAGCAGCATCCTCAACCTCTGGAACTGAATTGAAAAAAAACAAATTCGTTCATTGCACTTTGATAACCTGTTATTTTTTTTTTATCTCCTGACCGCGAAACTTGAGCTCAGAGAATATTTGATCGAACAATAAAAATTTTTAAGGGATGAAATATTTTATAGCGTCATAAAAACAATTATATATGTTCTATAATTATTATAAAAATTCTTTCATATAATTATTTACTACCTCGAGAGACCTTTTTACATCACAAAAACGTACCTTTACATTTAATGCATCTGGCCTTTGTGTCAAGATATCATAATATCGTATAAAACGAAGTTTGAATGAACCGGTAACTGTGGAGTCGATTTTTTAATGGCAAAATGGCAAAAGTCTTCCAACAGTTCGTTAAACTTTATCGTATCGAATTGGAAAATCAAAAAAAAATTGTAAGAACTTTGTAAGAATTTTGTCGTTGATGAAATGAATTATTTTCCTCATTACAATGACACTTCAACTTTGATAATTTTATTGATATCTTGGATATGCCATATTTTGTATTTAGTCGGTAACCCTTGTGTATCCCTAGTGATTCAATAACTCCGAGGTGCACGTAACATAATGGCCCTTCCAGTAAATGTCAGAGTTCGTGGCGGTATGACGTTCAATGTCGAGATTCTAACAACGGGGTTTGGCGAATTCCCATGGCAATTTCGAGTAATTTGCCGTGATCGTAACGATAATGCAAGCGAACGGCATTGGCGTACTATAATGCAGGGTTAGATTCGGGTTGCGTGGATAGCGGAGTACACTAATGCAGTTGATGTATAATGTATATGAACGGTATATATATATACAATATATATCTATATATATATATATATCTATCTATATATATATATATATATCTATCTATCTATATATATATATATATATACATATATATGTATACATATATACAGCAGGGAATACTACTATAGTGGAGCAAACGATGGAACACTCGAGCAGTGAATCACTGGGTGCTATCGTCTAAGAGCAGTATATATAGATGTGTTACGTATAGTCTTCTTGGCCGGTCTGAGTCCTCGTTAGCCCCGCTGGGATGCTAGTTAGACCTCCAGTATATACGATGTGTACTGTTATACTGCGAAGCACCAAAGATTCTAAGTTCACTGTAGATAGAACAGGAGCCTATAGACCAGAGACCGGCACTCTTAGGTCTAATACAAGTCCGAAAGCTCGGATTCTAGGCCATCCTGGAGTTTCTGTATCTATCTCTAGAAGTGAAGCCTCTCGCTTACTTGAATTCCCTTCCACTTCCATTTGTGCTGAAGTACTGTACGATATATATATATATATATATATAATTCGAATGAAAGATAACTCGTTTTGTAGCAAAAGTGAATTATTGTGAAATTACTAAAATGAAATGTTTCAGATATCGAACAACTGTCACAGCAACTGATATATAATGATTATGTATTTTATTGATAATTTTATTGTAGCAATAGTTTTTCATTCGTGTCTGACAATCTCACGTATCTTAAGTCTTTAATTTTTCGATACAAAAAATTATCGACGATCAATGAAACGTCAGATGACGTTGATTGGAATTTCTATCGGGTCTTGTAATGAATTCCAGCTGTACCCAATAGGATATAAAAAAAAGGGAAAAAAACGAGCTATATAGGGATACAAGAGCGAGTAAAGCATGACACGTGAGAAACGCCGGATAGACTGCGGGCACCGTGCATGCATGCAGGAAGTGTCAGACAAGGGCTTCCTTGTTTCTTACACAGTTCGTGACTTCTCGTTTCGAGCACGATCCAGTGAGCCAAAAGCGACTTTCGTACACCATATGCCTAATTTATAGTGCATTCGACACACTCACAGCCTATTTGAGAAATCCTATAACAGACGAGCTTATTTTTTCCCGATAAAAAAAGCCGAAAGGGTAGAGAAGGAAAGGATGCTTTAATTACTTGAAAAAAATTATATTTATAGTATCAATTTTAATTGAAATTAAATTCTCATGAAATTTTCCGTGAATTTTTTAATTGCCGAGATTTTAATGTGAATTTCGAGGGGAGATAACTAACTAATGTTAGGAGGGAAAAGCAAACATATCATTGCCATGCGTAGATATGTTTATGTACAGCACATGTCATTGTGAGAGTCGACGTTCCCTTCGCGATGCGCGGTACAAGCATCGTCACCGTTAGTCAGGTAGGCAGGTGAATGGACATACATACATATATAGTCTCGACATGACGGGAAATTCTCCCCTTCGGTAGCTTCGTCAAGCGTGACGAAAACATCTCGAATAGATAGGTGAACCGGGGTCACAATACACACAGTAGTTTCAGATAAATATATATATATATGTATATGTATATATTTATACAGAGGGATCTCCGTTAAAAGTCGTCAGAGTAGCGCGGCAAACGGTGGCGAGGCACAAAGTCGAGGATTAAAATCCGAGCTCGCTACCGTATTCCACCTTTTTAATAGCACATTTATACTGACTATAATCCAACCGACAATCGCTCTATTGGGAAATTCTCATCTCTCGCCCCATCATCCCTCTTCTCTTCTCTCTGTCTGTCCGCAAACGTAAAATGGAATATAATTTCAAAAAATATAAATGGCTCTCTTCACGCAGTTGAGATTTCGTTCATTGTAGTCGCTAAATTTTTTTTTTCTCTTCACGTTTATCATATTAACTGAATCAAAATGGTCGATATATATTAATATATATTTCGTACCGTGTAAAATTTCCAGCGTATTCTATACTTTCTTGCACATATCGAGCCTCCACATCTAATGGATACCTACGTATATGTAGTTATTATGGGAAACGGGTTTTAGTGCGTCGAACGCGATCGCGTTATACTCAGCCTTTAATACGTGGCTCTCCACGCTTTGCTACAATAAAGATTATGGCTTGAAAAAAGCTTCCAATGGTAATTGCTCGAGAGCACGGGGCAACGAGAAGAGGCCAGAGGATACGAGAGAGGAATAAAGATAGGAAGTAATCGGAGGCAAGGAAGGGGTTGAAAAGAGAGAGAAAGGGCTAAAAGGTTGTAGGCGGCTGATGAAGGAAATAAGAGAAGGGGGCGAGGAAAAGAAGCGAAAAGCCTGAGGGGCAAAAGAGAGAGAGAGAGAAAACGCGAGTAGGTGAGGATTATACGAATCGACCGTGGCACACGGCGGTCCCGCAACGTTAAAGCGTGTAATTAAGCGAATAACAGAATCAGATACGACGCCTCGCGTGAGCCCTCCTGCTGCTGGTGGTGCGATGGTGGTTCATGGTGCGGTAGCGTCTTGTGCCTATAAAATATACATATATATATACAGATGTGTGTATGTGTATATATATATATATATATATATGCCTGATATCGATGGTCTCTACCTCGAAATCGTTAACGGCCTCCGGCCCGCCGAATCCATCCGTGATTTGCATATTACGCTATTTCTCCAACCCTCCCTGGTACAAACTAGTAATCCTACAGATATATAGAACGTATTACGTCTTCGCTATCCTGATTATCTCAAATTCCCCAAGTTCGATCGAGCTTGGCAAAAATATTAAAACGAATGCATTTGTGATCGAGATACATGCGATTAATGTGAAAATTTAATTGAAATTGTTTAAGAGGCGTACTTCCGTTCTCATAGCACCGGAAGTACGTACAATTTTTACTGCGAATCTTTATTTAATTATGTGAAAATACAGCAAGATGGCGTTATTCTACACAGGTCGTTATCTCATCGGCGATCCCTTGAATTGCGAGATAGAAAAAACGAGAGTAAAAAAATTCAATCGGTGTTTATATCACCACGAACATTTTACCCGATGAAAAATCACCCCTATGTGCTTTCTGAAGACAAAAAAATGTCCTTTGAATCTCCGCTATTGGATTCACAAATATATAGATAGAAAATTGCTCTACCCATTACTCTTCCCCTTTCATAATGTATAGAGCTACACATATATTCTCTCGAGTTACACTGTAATAACGAAGCTATTTCCGTTTTTTGCTTCTTTTGGGAATATAATAATAACGGGGTGTACGTGGACCGTGAAGGCGAGCACATACACTGTGATATCGCGACGGTCGGCTTCTCGTTTGATTTACGATAATTAAGCGCGACCTGACCTCTCGTCGCTCGATGTATGTGTGTGTGCGTGTGTGTCTTCGTGGTAAATAGCGAGGGAAAGAACAAGAGAGCGAGAGCAAAAAGTGTATAGATATGTGAAAAGACAAAACACCAGAGCATATACGTATATTGGCGGTGCAATCCGTGCCCAAGCATACTTTTGCTGAATTTTTTCTCTTCTTATACTCTCTGCCAAGACTTGACGTGGATGTGACGAGGCACACGACGACGATGAGGGAGAGTAAGAGAGCTGTGGGTCAGATATAAAGGGAGGAACTTTCTTACTCATGGCAGTACTCGTTCATCCACGAGAGTACTGCATATGATATATATATATATATATATATATATATATATATATATATATATATATATATATAATGTGATGTTAGCAAAAGAAGAGCCCAGCTTGGTTGTCTGGCTGGCGGAACCAACCGGCTAATAATTGCTCGAGTCCGCCGGCAGCAGAAACGACGCGAGAGTGGACTCTGAAGCTTTCTTTCTCTTTCTCTCTCTCTCTCTCTCTCCCTTTGCTGAGTGCACCGACCCGAGAGTGCCATGCACCATCGTCCCGTTGCATTTTTACCAAGGGAATTCACGTTTCGATGGTGTGTGCAACGCTCGGGGCGATTCTCGTGCGCTTCCTCAGAGAAAATAAGTTTGTACATGTGTATCCAATTTTGTGTGTGTGTGTGTGTGTGTGTATGATTTCTCCGTTCACTATCTGAGAGCACAGGTGCGCTTGACCACCTCGCGGTGCACTCTCGTCCCGGGACTTTTAATGATTCATAATTGCACCACGTACAAATAACGATAATGATGAGAAACGATGGGGTTGTACGAATCACCCTCTTATTAATACAAACGATATCTGTATACGACTTTAAGGATGTGATTTTCTCGTAAATTTTCATGAACATAGAAACGAAATTAATAAACAAGTATGTATGTTGGAATCTTTGTAATTGGTGGTGGAAAATATTTTATACAATTTTTCATCCACGTTATATTCCGACACGTATATTAATTACTGATGGCATCAGAAATAGCGTCACAAATATTACGTTAAACAGAAACTTTCAATTTTATCGGTCCATTGACATTTATTTAATATGCACGTTGGCCATAGAAATAGATCGATTGATAAGGAAACAAAAAAGGGTTCATATTTTTACCGTAATAAGCGCTATTCTCAGCTGGAAACGCCCATCTTGATGATCCTCGAGACGTTACAGTATATTTGTATATATATATATATGTGTGTACATCAAGATCTCGTTTATCGCGTCTGTTCCGACGGACATCGCATCTCATACAGAGAGAGAGAGAAAAAGCATAAATATATGTAAATTTATACTTTGCTGTCTTTCGTATATGATTTTCGAATATTCTGTTCAATGCCCGGGCGTAAGGGCTTATTAATAAAACATTTTCCCATAGACTATATACATATATATATATATATGGCCGATATAACTCGACTGAGCGCGAGTAACAATGATTATAGATGCACAAGTAGGTATATCCGAGGTGGATACCCACGTGTGTGCTTCGCTTTATTATTATTAACGTGCGTTAAGCGCTCACGACGCTTATTATACCGAGGAAAGCCGAGAGCCACAACTACAAACATATGCAATACATTCATTATACAGATATATATATATTGCATGCAATTATATAGGGAACGAAGAGGATTCTCCTGTGTGTTAACCGAGCTCTCGACTGTGCTACTATCGCGATTTACCTTTAGATAGTTATCGGGAGATACGCGAGTATATATATGTACTCTCGGTATGTACCGGTTCGATTACGCGAACGCGAACCTCTCTTTTTACCATTCTTCAAAGCCCCACGGCGGATATGCGTGCGGTCCCCAAGCTACTCGACTGTACTACAACGTCTCGCGTTACGCGTTTACAAGTACATATATATAGATATATATATATATATATATATATATATATATATATATATATATATATATACTTATACGTATGCCCACTTTACCTGCCGATGAAAGAGAAAGAAGATAAAAAAAATCTCTTATAACCATGTATACGATTCGATCGGTACGTCGTTTCGTTCGTGGCTCTTGGCGTATAGATTTCTTGGTAGAATCGGCTTCCACATGTTCTTTTTCCGCGGGTTTTGTTTCATATTATATATGTATGTACACACACACACACACACGAAAATATATATGTATATAAATTATCTCGAGTTGACCATCAGCGTTTTCACGTCACGTGTGCAGTGAAAAATTATTGTTAACGAGTTTTCGCGAGTCGAATTTTTTTTTTTATCGAACTTTACCACGTATACGCTTGCGTCCTATATAGTACTAAATATACGTATATTTAGATATTGTATATATATATATATAGGCATATGGGGAGACTCGAGTTTCTTCTTGGAGTCTCGTGTCTGACGAGAGCAATGAAAAAATATTACTGATCGTTCGTCACACGAGAGAGAGAGACGCTGATAATTAGTTAGCTTGGGCTATCGCAGATATCCCTCAGGGGACTTTTCGTTTCGTATCTCTTTCTCTCTCTCTCTCTTTCTGGCCCTGTTCATATATTGAGAGAGAACCGGGCGCTGCTCGCACACACCCAAAGCAGCCCGAGGGAAGAGTGATCCATCATCGAAAATGCCCAACAGTGTGCAATGCTCTGTCTCCATCCTCCTCGCTTTCGCTCATCCCTTTTGGTAAGACGAGCATGTACCTATACGATATATATATATATACCGTTGGCAGGAGATTTATCAGTGTTCTGCTTGTACGCTCGTTTCACACCCCCTTCCTTCAATCCCATGATCTGCCGCCGTGTAATTATTAACCGATAATTATTATTACCGAAACATCTCACGAGACTTTTATTTTTCTTTTAAATATCTCGTCCCTATAATATTGGTTCAACTCATATATGCAGTCTCGTGAAATTAACGGAAATTACGTGCTTCATTTTCATTCCTACTCAATTCACAGATTAAACGAGTTAAAAATATATATATATATATATCACCCAAAATAACTTTTATTCACAGATTTTGTCAGATAAATAATCGCCCCTCCGTAATGTAATAATAACTGAACAGCGTGTTTGAAGCTCAAACTCGGATTTCAATTTCAAATCTCGATTCAGCATAAAACGGGACAAAGATATCAAGATAAAGAGATTGAGAAAGAGAGCGAAATAGCAGGAGGAAATGTACGAGTATAAAATAATAATTGCGCAAAGTTTAACGATGCTTTAAAATAGGGATAATGTAGGTTAATCTTCTTTCTCTCGTTACATTCTGAGCGTCTCTGAATTATTTCCTCCCTTTTTTTTAGGTTCATGGTCGAAGATACGTTTCAAACGCTCGTCACGACTGTACTAGATCCTTAAGTAATACGTACTTTTCTCGGGGGTCTTTCTTCGTGTATATATATATATATATATATATATATATACATATATAAAGGCGGTCATACCGTGTGGATCTCGCGACCGAATGGCACGTAACTCGGAAATGAGACGATAATCTTTGCAACGGCCATGCATAGATATATATATACACATATATATGTATACATATATATATATATATATATATATATATATATATATATATATATATAAGTAAAGCAGTGTGTGGTAGTTAGTTGGAGTATGAGCTCGGTATTGTGTGTGTACCGCACATGTAGGTAGCGGGCTAAGAGCTCATATCGGTTGGGGGGGGGGGCGTTGGGGGGGGCATATCGGTTGGGGTTAGAGCTTATGGGCACAGAAGAGCGTCGCGCAAAAGGGAGACTCAAGTTTCTCGCTCTCGAGTTGGACCTTCTCGAATCGGCGATCGAGCGCGGGTGAGCCGGTCGAACGTCGTTAAGAGCTCATTACAGGGATGGCACGAGTTAAATGGCAAACTTAACGATCCACACGCCCTCCCATCGCTCTCTCTCTTTCTCTTTCTCTTGAACATTCCTGGGCTTCTTCTGTTCGTTCTACTATATACGAGGACCCTCCTTTCGTATTTTCTCTCTCACTTTCCCATAGAATACCGCAACGCGAGCTCCTTTATCGTGCTTTGCCCAACAAATCTCTCTTTCTCTCTCAGACATTTGTCTTTTCTCTCTCTCTCTCTCTCTCTTTCGCTCTTTCTTGTAGTTCAGAAAAGAAATCGCTTATCGCCCTCGGATAATCGTTCTTCTTTACCGTGCAAAAATTCTCGTCACGATTATCCGAGATGCCATTTTTTTCTTTCCGTTCTGAACTTTTTTTCATGTGTCACAGTTAATTGCGATGCGATTTTCGAATTTTATAAAGATGGGAGAGAAAATAATATTTCGAGGCAATTTGATCGACTACGACGCTCAACCAGTATTAGTAAAAATTCGGATATCTCAAATCGAAAGGTAGATTGAAAGGTGTAATTTGTGATGTCGTGAAAGTTTGTTAGGATTAAAAATTACTGAGTCGTCATTGAAAAGTCTTCAATGATCAACCCAGATAACTCTTTATACGTTCATTATTTAGCCACCAATTAGATATCATTTACGATAAATTTATCGGCATAAAGATCGCTATGTTTTTTTTTAATTTTTCGATCTATTTTTCTGAATTGACTGAATGAAAGAAAAGGAGACAAATGATTTTGCAATATTCGAGCTTCATTAAACACTAACGTCAATTCTTCAGCGTACTGTATGTCTATAGATATTAGGTAGAGTACTCACCTTCCTCGGCAGTGAAGGTACGAACTGGTCCGGTCAGCAATACTATGCAGAACACCAGAGTCACCAGTGAGCACGATCTCGGCCTCATCGCGTCGGATCGCACAGGTCATTCGTCCATTTTATATAACGAGCGTTGCCCCCACGATCAACCAACGACGATGAAGAGAAACGACAGACTTAGAAAGTCTTTGTTCTCTTCTTCTTCCTCTTCTGCTTCTATTCTTTCGTCTTTGTCGTCTCTTTCGATCCTCGCAATATCAGCGACGAGAGACCAGAAGAATTTTTCTACGCTATAGACGTAGAACCTGTAAAGATAATATAAAAACAAATAATTTAGTGCGTGTATACATAAGTACTATGTATATATATTTAGACGTTTGATTAATGGACCTGTCGAGCGAGAAAGAGAGAGCGCTCAATACGAGACGAAAGGCGGATGGCGAGTGCTGAGAAGAGATGGAATTGCACGGAGATAGGGATTTATATTGGCGCCGATTTATCTGTCCAGTCTCCTCTCGTTAATGATTGGTGAAACGAATATATACATATAATTTATTACAGAGCTTAAAGCGTGAAACGAGATTATATAGATTTATACATTTACTACTTATCGTATTGCTAAACGAGTATAACGTTTATGTAGCTTTTCCAATCACGCACGAGTTGCGCAATACTCGCGTATTGGTATACTCTAAAATCTATAACCCAACCTAAATATATACCAAGAGTGGCAAACTTTGGTGCACACGAAATTTTCCACCCACATATGTGTTAGTAAAATTATTTTTATCGCTCTCCCTGTAGAGATTCTTGTACGAGGTAGGAAAATCTTCAAATACAAAGAAATGCCTGCTGGAAATGTAATATGCTTAAATTATCTACAAATGTAGAAAAAAAATGAGTCATCTTGTAAATTGTGATAGAACGTTAAATTGATGAAAATTCAGCGAGCATCAATGCTGACTAAAGGGACGAGATATCGAGCAGTAACGGAGTGAGAGGTTAAGCAATGGAGAATTAAGTGAAGAAGAGATCCAAACACGGTTTTCTTATCGCAAAGCAGTAAATCGGATGGAGCGAAGAGATCGAGTGCTCTCCTCTCGTCGTATAACTCAAAGTACCTATACATATACATAATGTATACATACACACGGGGGTTGGAACGGGAGACGCGGCGAGAGGAAAGACCCCGCAGGTTAAGCCCATTCGATCTTGCTATCGGATAACGTCTGGCTTGGGTAATTTATCGTCGGCCCTTTAATTATGAAAACCAACTAAGGGACGGTACAGGGATGCGCCTTCCTATTAACGCTTGCTCGCCCGATCCAATATACTGCTTTTCGACATCCATTTTCTTTGCCACTTTATATGTATATCTATAAAAATAAAATAAAAATATATACACATATATACAAGCCTTGAAATTTTCGTTCGTTAAATAAAATCGACATTGGCTGATACATGACGTCAAACACCCTCGATACATAATATCTTTTTTCTATTATATATGAGAGATGTTACACGAATAAAACAAGAGAGAGGGTGGCTGGTGAGCCTTATTGGACCTTCCCTGGTTTATCCCTCTCGTATTATATATCGAACGAAGCCAGAAACTTTTTATCAAGCCTCGTATCATCCATATATAGAAGCAGCGCCGATAAACTCTTTTTTTTTCTCCCTTATTTAATCTCTAAACTGTAAAGTCTGTCCGGCGTTTCACGCCCACTAATCGATTCGTTTGAAATAGAAATATATTTTATTACACATACAATCTATATGTATATATATTATATTCGAAGTGGTCTCTATAGACCGAAAAATTTAGAGATTTAGGTCAATGTGTCCTAATGCTTTATATACGTATGTATCAGATGTATATATACTGCATTATATATTGTAATGCTGTCCTAACTTATTATAAACCATAAACTGTGGGCTATATACACAACACTGGGACGCACGACTGGTGGTTTGATAAAACCACGACCAGTTCTCTGGTTGAGAGATAGGATTGTGGCGAGAGATAGATAGATAGATAGAGAGATAGATAGAGAGAGAGAGAGAGAGAGAGAGAGAGAGAAATCTCGTTTACTGCCTCGTTGGTTACGCGCCATTTTCCTGGTATTCGAGAGTCGAGCACACAAGCCAGAGTATATATTCTACATATCATAGAGAGATAAACTACCAAAATGTGCGAGAAATGGTTTGATAATCGATTCTGACCTCTATCAACTCTACATGATTGGGCAGAAAATGATTTTTGTTATCGAAAATTGTAGGTGACAGAATATAATGAGCAACTGGTTTTATTGAGTGAATTAGATAAGCATTACGTTAAATTACCAAGCGATAAAATGGTAAAAGATTAATTCTTATTTTTACATGAACTAATTCGTGGTTTGCGCTGAAATGATCGTTGAAAAAAAATATATATATTGTTGAGACTAGTTTGGTTAAGTTGGATATATATTCGAATAATTGACCAATCCTTTATGGGAAATCATGGCTCAATAAACATCATTACATACAGTGTATATGTAATATAATAAATAAACATCAGGGAGACAAGATCGCGATCATACAGAGTCGCTTTGAGAAATGTAACCGATCAATCGTTCATCAAGTCACAATCCTCAAGGTCTCTCTCTCTCTCTCTCTCTCTCTGTCTCTCTCTCTCTCTCTCTCTCTTTCACTATCTCTCTTTCACCCTGATCTCAAGAGACTGCTTTGTACACACAATGATACTACGTCGCTGTCGGACACGTTTGCGAAGCAAAGAAAACCAATCTCTGCACACCGTTATAAATTTATGTATCGGTATATTTGCCGAGATCGATCGACGAAGAGAACGCAAATTGGGTCAGGTGAAATATCGATAACCTCAGGAATTTCGCATCTGCATATATAACGTCCCACTTTATTTCATGAATCTTGTTTTAATCAACTGATGGCTACACGTGATAAAACATGGAATTTTATGGGACACGCACACGCAGAATTGTACAATTAATATCCACTTTTTAATTACTTGGCGTCGAAACGCTGCCACATCTCTCGTTACGCGTGGATATATTTTGACTTTAATTCGACGAGTAGCTCTAATTGGCCACGTAATTTATCGAGTCAGCAGTGGGAAAGAAAAAAGCTCCAGAGAAATAGGGGAGAAAGATGGAGAGGGTAGTAGATATACATATATATATAGAGCGGAGCGAATAACAAACTTGCAACAGTGGAATGCGAGTTAATTCTGGCAAATTAACCTCCCGAGAGCTTTTACCCTCTTTCTCTATATCTCTCGTTGGTATTTCTACCGGTGTGCGATCCTTTTATTTTTGAATCTCAAGTCGTCGTCTCTCGCATATCTTTCTCTCGTTGTATTCCTATGCTCGAACGATTAAAATAGTATACATACGAAGCGAAAGAGAAAGAGAAAGAGAGAGAGAGAGAGAGAGAGAGAGAGAGCGTAACTTCTCAAATTCCGCACGTGGCATTGCCACCGCGACTCTCTTGACTCTTAGTTTTTCATTTATAGGTATAAGGGTGCATATATGAGCCCACTCTTTCTATAAATTTGTGAACGTATCTACAGATATATTTTTTACATATGTATATATATAGCACAAGCCCTTTTAAGAACCCCCAGAATACATCAACCGAAGCGAAATTTACGTGAGTACGTGCTCACGACGTCTCGTCGAGATCGGGAACGAGTCTCTGAGAGTCTCATGTGTACACGACTTCGATACTTTATCGCTCGCACGTACACGTGAAGTCGAATAAAGGGTGAGAGAGAGATAGAGAAAGGTTGGAGGAGGAAGTCTCAGTAAGGTCCGGGGTCACCGATCAACATAGAATCGAAGGAAAAGAGCTCGAAATCGAACTCGTTGCCAAGTCTCGTGATAAATTCACGGAAGCAAGACGTGAGCGATAGAAATATATATATATATATATATATTTGTAGGAAGAGAAATATCAAGCTCTTGGCGAGACAGGGAAAATAAAGTAGAGAAACGTCGAGTGGAAAAATGGTATGTATATAAGAGTCTGGTAATCACAAACAAATGATCACTGTTAATCAATAGGCGCCCGTCATCGTCTTTATCAACATGTTAAATTATTCATTTTCTTCGTTTTTTTGTTCATCTTGAATATCACTCTGCCGCAGAGTAAGTGCATCACTCACATATAGCTGCGGGTCAACTTCAGCATCGAGAAAGAGGTCGCACTTTATCGATTTTTTATAACGACCCTCCGTATCCGGACAATTTTTCAACTATTGGGTTTTATCATCTCGGCTTTACTCAACGAGAACGTGAGAGGGAAATGAGAATTAAAAAAAAAAAGAGTTTGTACGAACTGACGGTACAAGACCGATGATATTATAAATGCGAAAAAGTCCCTCGAACTGAACAAATATTGGATTTTCCTGGAAACGCGAAGATTTTTAAGGCACGATAAAGTGTATATTTTTATCGTAACTTGTTATTTTTTCACAAAATGGGGAAAATACTGGATGGTGAAAAGACGAAATTAAAAATATAATATCGAGTTTTCATCAAAACGGAATAATAAAATGGCAGCCCGATATAAATGACTCTGATAAACTATTTCAAACCGAACGAAAACCTGAAGGTGATTTATTTAAAACTAATATTATACAAGTGAAATTCAATTGAAAAATTATACAATCTTCTTTATCACCGTAAATAAACGCGACAATACATATGTTATAATTAATTTATGCGGTAATAAAGGATACTCCAGAATATACATATCTGGACATAATTTATAAGAATAATTAGCGGGCCATTTAAGATGGACATTATTTATATTTCCGGTTAAAATTTCGATATCGCTGATATATTTCCGTATCATGCTTTATTTCCACGAGGGAATATACAGGCTATTGTACGTGGAGTCGTTATGGACAATGAGTGTAATTTGATAATACAATCAATACCAAGCGTTTACCCCAATTTCCCCTCGGCATGTACATATATATATATATATATATATATATATATATATATATATACATAGGCAAAGCCTTGAGTTGCTGCTACGACGATTCCAATTGTATTGGTATCATGCTACTGTGAGCCCCCGGAGGATCGATTCTCGACGCCACGAGGTGGAATAATCCTCGAAGGATTCCGTAATGGAGGCACGCGCAGTCAGCGAACACAGATTTCCCATCGCCTTGCAATCTCTTTCTTTCTCCCTCCCTCTCGCTCTCTCTCTCTCTCTCTTTCTCTCTCTACATAGTACATTTATATATACACACCAATCGCGTTTCAACAATCGAAAGGCTGCGCTTCTCTCGGCGCCCTCTGCCGTTTTGCCTGTAGCAAATAGCTGGGCGGAAACGGAGCGGGCTATACATATATATATATATATATAAGTGTACAATATAGTAGGCATGTATAGCAGAGCGTAATCCTCCAGGACGAGGACTCAATTTATAAACCGTCCGACCGGTATCAACCACTCAAAGGCTTAAAACACTCGACACATCGACCGCGCGCTATTGTGACTCACGTATCATACACATTGACGATACACACACATACACACTCACACTCACACGCATGTCAAATTACACACTGTATTCATCCCAAATGAATATGCGTGATGCGTCAAGAAAAATCCAACGATAAAAAGGAAAAGCTCATTGAAAGATCGGCGATGAAGGAAGCAAAAGAGATTTGGCTTTTAAAAAATCATCAACGAAATCTTCGTCGTGGGAACGATCGACTGGAATTTCTCTGTCTATGTAGCTCTTCGTGCATAAACTCTTGAGACCGGTGAATGCATACATTTGGAGAGGGTCCTCGAGAGAGAGAGGGAGAGAGAGAGAGAGAGAGAGAGAGAGAGCCGCGTGCGTGTACTTGAGATCCTTCACTGACTCGAATTGGACAGAATGGTTTTTATATGGATATATATGTATACATACAATATGTCTTTTCTTTTTCTTCGTGTTTTGCAGACTGAAAAATACAAGCCCGAAGAACTTTTACTACGGCAACGCACATACAAAAATGCTATCACGCACACACACATACACACACACACACATGTTTATATATATATATACATATGAGGAGAGCCCCCCTCGTGAGGGTCTCGAGAGTTCAAGGCTCCGCGTGACTGAAACTCTCGAGAATTCAGAGATACATACGATGTATCTAAACTTGATGCATTCAAACAATGAAAAAAAGATTTTATATCCCTCGAGGGGTCGAAGAATTCGCGTACCAAGTTCCCAACGTATCCACAGAATTTTAATAAGATCCGCGTGATATCTCACAGTCGAATGAACAAAATCCTGTACGTTAGAATGAAAGAGGATTTTTTCATCCAGGTAAAGCCACTAATAAAGACCAATGTATTGGATTTTTCGTCTTCTCCTGCTGGTATATCGAGATACAGTAGAATTAGCAACCCCTGAATTAACCTCTTTGCGTTTACCTCAACGGTCGTGTTTTTCAACTATTTTTTTCAGCTCCACAGCAGCCAAAGTCCCGCTGATCCATTCTTCTCGTCTGTCTTTTCTCTCTGGGCGCAAAAACCACCAGCTAAAAACGCATGACCGCATAATCCACCACGAGGCGATTATGAGAGCTGCTGAGTAGTACGTTTTCTTCTCCCTCCCTCATTCTCTCTTAAGTTTTTTTTTTTCATCATCTATTATAAAAATCTCGTGAACCGCGAAGCCAAAAGCCGTAAAGGTGCTTGACTATAGCTTCACGAGAGTCGAGCTCTCCTCGACTCGCTCGAGTGTAGGCTTTTTCTCGTTCTTTATCTCCTTGACAATCTCGTTCTTTCGGCATATACACACACACATATATATATATATATATATATATATATATATATATATATATATATATATATATATATATACGCACATTTCTATAAGGATTTTGCTGCTATATACATCATACGGAGATTAAACTACACAGCGATTGGCTATTCTTAAATCGTCCTGAAGCTGCGCGCTTGTGGCTGATAACTGTACGTTGATCCTTACTTGAGCATATCGTCACAGCATACAACATAGCACGGGATAATATTATTCTCCAACCGCGTGTCCCGAGGATTAAGGGATACCCAAAGAAGAGCTAAAACCATCTGGTAAAATCTCGCCTCTCGTGCGTCCCTTTTTTCCATCTCACCATATATTTTGAGGGTTCAAAGAGCTCGACAGGAATGGGGCAGGAATATCGCATGACAACGGGTTCAGTGGGTTATCATAACTGGTCGTAAGAAATGGTCCACAGTAAGAGCTTTTGTCGTTGCTTGCGAAAAAAATAAATAAGTAAAGCTTTCGCTACCGGTTTTATGGCGGCATACATGAGGTCTGAATTTTTTTTTTCTTCATCCTTACGCATTTCCTTTTTGGTATAAGGATATCTCTCTATTCTGTAGAGGATTGTTCAGGCATCCTGGATCTCATATATTCCCGAATATCCTCGTAGTTTCATCTCTCGCGGTTCTTCTCGTGTTTCAAGCCATTCAACCTTTCTGATCGTTATATGCACCACATTCATACTGCTGTACAGCATTATTATATTATATTATATATATATATATATATAGCTACTGCACGGCTAGGATACGCGTAATCCGAGAAGATTATGGTATGAATAATAAACATGTCAACTTCCCTTCGCCCTCACGCTTGGGATGTGCGTCTCGGTTGGGTTAAATTATCTCGTTTTATTGCTTTTCTTACTCTCGACAGTTATATATATACGCGTGAATACCACACGATGAAAAAACTATGCTTTTTGCCTTTTTCTCAAAATCTTGGTGATTCGGTCGAGGTTCATGTGTCTCTCTTCTTTCATCTTAATTTTTCGTAGAGAACTCTCGCTTTCTATATTCTCAACGCATCATACATATTTATATCCTTTAATGCATGCTGTATTCTTTTATCTCTAGAGATATAAAGAACGTGAAATTATCTGTATGTATTTTCTGAACTTTTAGATAAGACATACAGGTAAATTATTTTGGTTTAAATAAATTGTATTTGAATTTGACAAAATTTCAGAGGGAATTCGCTAACTTGTCCAATATATTTTATTCAAATCTTTATCTCTTTATCTCGAATCAACTCAAACCACATCTCCTTCCTTACTTGTGGAATTATCTCGATGTATCCACGTAAATAGATTAGCGAATATGAGAATAAAATGCGAAAAAGGAGGCAGAAAAAAAAAACGTCTCGCCAGGTGTGTCTCGCACATTCTCATGCCGGTCAGTGTGTTTCTGCTCGACACAGTCAAGCAGCTTCAATGTCATCAGCATCAAAAATACATACACACCATCATGGACGAGTGGGCACGTAGTACAGCTAACACACAGTGAGTTCTCTCCATGGGGGAAACGTTCGTTTTTATCGCTACCGAAAGATCTAAACATGAGATTTCTCCGAGATACACGCCTTAACTCTCAAATTCAATGCCCACGGGGCCACATAGGCCCATGTGTTTCTTATATTATATCATTCTCTACCGTTATATCGGCATACCCTGCCCATTCATTTAGTTTTCGCCTTCGTCAGTACGTATATATATATTGCTTCTGGACTCTAGCCCGGCGGGTGGTGCCCGCGGCAACGAATGTTTTATTCTTTGTTGGTCTGTCTCGTGGCTTTTGGGCAGGTTTCGGGACCCATAGAAACAGCCACGAATGACATGTCCCATGCCCAGGGTACAATAAGATTGATCAGATACATATCGTTTTTTACGTATAAGGTATGATGCAAACGTTCGAAATGCCTTTTTAGACAAACGTTCATTCGTGTTACTCACGGAAAATTAGATTATTGATTATGATATTTCGTAAAAAATGTACATATGGCTACTTTTCACTCGTTATCGCTGATATGACAATGAGAACATTTTTTTTATTTATTCCGTTAGGGGCCTCGTGAAAGTTTTTCATGCTACTAGCATGTGAGATTGATCAGATATCAGCAACCAGGTGTCAAATTCATCGTTTCACCATCTCACTGATCAAAAATTCTCGCATTGCCATATTGCAAGTTAATTATCATGGAATCTCTACAAGTTCCCCGAATTAATTAACGTGGAAAACTTGGTATTCATTTTCGTAATCGAAAGGCCCATATTTACGAAGCTACTACAGCCATATGGCTGTGGTAGCTTCGTATGGCTCAAATGTTGGGCCGTTACATCTATGAAGCATATAAAAAGGTTCATCAATTGAAAAATTCTAATCAATTCACTCATAAATAAGATTCCCTGTAGATAAATATATTTTTATATCTAATATTTATGCTGGAATACCAAAATATATTGGAACAGTTCTCAATACCTCGGAGAAAAATCAAAGAATTCAGCTATCTCAATCGAGTCTCGACTATATATAGGATTTTTATTTGTGCTATAAGCATATGGCTCCTTGCCTCGATAAAAACGAGCGATCGAACACTGTATGGCTGCACGAATAATATAGGCATATATGTATATCCCAGAAGCGAGATCTACCGATACCAAATAGCAGCCGTGAAATTGGATTCGTAAAGGAACATCAAGAAAAGAGGTGGTAGCAAGAGGGGCGTGGAAAGGGGAAGGGGGCAAACAGGCGCAACAGCCTGACATCAAGGGAAAGCTTGTGGGTGGAGGGGCTCAATTCCGAGCCCTTTAATGGACTTGCTCCACTCCAGAGAGAGAGAGAGAGAGAGAGAGAGAGAGAGAGAGAGAGAGAGAGAGAGGCCCCAAGCTCGTTTCGTTTTTCCTCGGTTATACCTCGCAAACTTGCATACCACCGAGCAACTACAATACATGTATCACGCGTATATATAGGTATACAAAAGGGTTTATAATGCTCCCAGTTATGACAGAAATAAACGATTTTTTTCAATTTTTCCGTTGGTCTTTTTGAATTTTCGAGAAATATCTCGAAAAGAATTTATTGAATTATGAATTCGTATGAAGTATATATATATATATCGAAGTATAAATTCGTGACTAGAAAAAAATAATACATCCTTTCAAAGTTGAAAAAAAATTATCCAAAAAATGGTGCTCATGCATTTTATAAAAAATAATTTGGTTTACTCACATAGCTGTAAATTTGAACGCTAATGGAATTTGGAGCAAGTTTTGTGCTCATTCCCTTCACAATCGTTTTGAAGAGGAATTCGAATTATCTTTAAAGAATTTTTTTTTCAACCGCAATGTTGTGAAAATAATATTTTTAGAACTCACATGTACACTTATGTATACGTATAAATGTACAAAAAATTAATAATTCGATGCACCGGTAGCTCGTAATCGTGAGAGATTCCTGAAATTGCTATTACTCGTCGTAATACTCAAATGCAAAAAGCCTGCAAGAAGACCACGCGGTCGGGAGAGAAACATGTGCTGATGTGAAACCTGCACTAAAGGCTGGTAAAGGGCTCGCAGGTTCTGCGAAAACGAATATAATATTCAGACCTCAAACCTCTCAGTTTGCCATCAGAGAGAGCCTTTGATCGTTCTCCATCGAGCACTCGCATTTTCGCTCTGTCTGCTCTAGCATATATATATATATATATATATATATATATATATATATATATATATATATATCATGTACTATGATGCTATTCAATGCTATGATGTATAAAGACTGCCACAGGAGCTCTTTTCCCGCGCTTTAAAGAGCCACGATCTGCCCTCTATCTCGTGCCCGAACGTCATCACGCAAATGGGAAAAATGTTGGTAGAAATTTTATCCAAATCTGATGGATGATGAAAGGAGGAGAACACGAATCGCGAATCTATATGTACCGCCTATTTTGAAAAAGTAATCGTAAAAGCTGCGTGACCCTATTTCTCGTTCTGCAAACGTCATATAGAAAGTCAGTGATAAAAAAACTTCGTATGAAGTTTTCTATCGGGATATTTTTCCTACGTATCGATGTTATATTTACTCGAGATCAAACAGTCTCATCTCTTGCGAATATGTGCGCATATACGAGGCTCTCAGGATCTGACAGGGAAATTTCAACGAGGGATATATTGACTATAAGTTTTCTTCTGTCCGATGGATTCCAATATATACCTCAAGACTTTATGCTGTACTACGAATAAATATATATTTCTACCGAAGTACACTTTTCGCTTTGAAGCACGCATCTGTCGTATACAATTGTATTTGAATACGAGCTATATGTCGGTTGATCTTCGTTTCTCGTTATATTTTTCACCGATACCGAAAGGGTCTGGTTGTATTACAGCCATCGTGGCTTTTATACTCGTCCGTATAAGACTCTCCCATTGGCGTTTATCGATACATATATTTGAAACGATCAAAATCGATATTACTTTTTCCAAGCTTATTCTTCTCTCCCGAAGGCATATCTACATAAACCTTCGTGCTGTGTAAAGGTATGAGGCATAAAAAGAAAGAGTAATATATATATATATATATATATATATATATATATATATATGCATATACCTCAACAAGACGATGTTATCAATCGACTTGTATTCATAAATTACGTGCCGCATTTAAAATATAAACCCACAATTGTATCTATTTTATATTATCCATGTACGACTCGTATCAAAATATACAAGATCATTTGGGGAACAGGATAAATATGATAAAAATAAAACGTCAACTCGAAGCTCTTATTAAAACTATTATCAAGTATCCGCGAGAAATCCTTTATCGATTCCTCCAAAATTCACGTACCTTTACCCTCGATATTATTTACCCCATCGAAAAAAAATCGTACACTTCTGTGTGTATGGGAAAATAGTATATCACACCCGCCTGTCTCAGCCGACGAAACTACCCTCTCTCACAAAGGGTGCTCTTTAGCTCCAGATTGTCCCCTACATACATCTTCACTTCGACACACCTACGTAATTCAGCTTTTTTCGAGATCCCACGAGCATGAGCGTAAAACGGCAGAAACAGAAGCTGTTACACGTGATATGGAGAGACACGCACCTTTACCCTCTTCGTCACCCTCGAGGAAGGCAAAGAGAGAGAGAGAGAGAGAATAAGCTGAATCGTAAATCATTTCGTCGGGAGTCGAGAGTAAACGAGGGCGAAAAATGCTGCCGTAGCGCTCAGCTTTACTGCTCATACATCCACAACTGCGTGCAGAAACCTCGCTCACTCCGTTTCTTATTTCTATACACATATTTTACAAGAGAAAAATCTATATACGTATCTGTGTGTGCGAGGACGAAGCGCCTCGTTGAAAAAGACGTCGGCACTTGTGGCATGAATCGATACGTCCCCCGGTGTGTTAGAGGGATATGGATACATATATATATATATATCCATATATACATATATATATATATGTAACATTCACCATTGAGAGAAAATGCCTCGATACGTCTCGCGATTGTCGAGTTTAACCGCAAGGGTCTCATCTCAAGATTTGCGGTCGTTGGGGGTGCTCGATTCTCACTGTTGCACATATATATAGTACATATATATGCCGAATCGCCAATTCGTCGTTCGACTCGTCGTCCTATTGTCAATTATACATCTCTTTTTTTTTCGCCCCCTCTCACACGGGGGTGCATCTATTATTCGTTGGCGCATGTGCTCTCAGTCGTTTGTGCACTTCACACAGGTAGAATCAAGTTCTCACGGCAGTCATATGCCCCGTATATAGTATATACGAGACTCCCCATGCATTCGTTCTCTCTTCATTTACTGCAAAATGCACCAAACGCCGGTATACCCGCACACGGACCTTTATAAAAGCGAGGAAAAAAAAATGGGTTTCAGAAATATATATATATATATATATGTATCTTTCTTTTTCTCTCAGCCCGACACTCCTAGTATACGTTCGAGAAACGCAAAGATCGAGCGCAGATGTTGAAATCTTGCGCGTGCCAGGTGCCACCGTAGGAACCCGGTCAACCTTAAAATGCTTCCTCCCTTATACACGCACATATATATATATATATATTTGTGTGTGTGTGTGTGTGTGTCTATACAGTGACGAATATGTGGGAATATCGAAAATCGATTCTGTTCCTCCAACAGCCTCGGGACGTCCACCCGCAGATCGTGTATTTCCCTCAGTGGGCTTATGTGTGTGTATGTGTATGCCTGTATAGTTTCCCATCTGATAAGCTCGGCGAACCGGAGATCCCGTCACGATAAGTCACGCGTTAGCGCTAGATCGCCTTGACTAGATAGAACCAAGAAGGTCCTATTCGAAACGAATTTCGAGATGTTCCATTCCAAGGACTCCATGGGGTCCGAAAGATGACAAACTAACGCTGATACTTTATGGCATATACGGTGGATATCGAAGTGTACAGGGAGTAGACAGAAATTTTGTTCAATGCAAATATTATATTTTTTGTTAACATTATTTACATTTAAAGAGTAAGTGATCCATTTATTTGTTTTTAAAAGAATTTTGCTTGACCTCAGCGAGCAAAAAAAAAAATCACTCTTCCTGGAACATATTTGTTTCTAATTATGATTTTATGATCCATTTTATAACTTTTTTATTAGTGCTTTTACCGATATTTTCATTTGGACTCGAGACACCAGCAAGGCTGTTTTGATTTCCCAGAGCAATAAGCACCATCGTATAGTCTACACGTGTAGGAAAAAAAAAATAATAAAATCGTGGACAAACGTCATGAATAGTTATACCATTTTATGGACTGATGGCTATACACATGGACCATTTACACTAATTCATGGCCCACTCTATCTTTCCTCTGTCTTCTTGTGCGTCTTTTCAAGCACAGCTATCTTCGATAATGCAGATTAGAAAATAAGAGAATAAATAGACGAGGGAGGAGCAGAAAACTCACAACCACGACAGATCACGAGAGCAAAAGCAGCACGTGATGTCTTCGCCACAGTTGTGCGATAGCTCTCTGGCTCTTGCTAGGGGAGACAGACAGACGAGTTCCTTTTTTTATATTTTTTTTTTATTGTTACCCCCGTCACGTACGATGGAACTTCCTGTTCGGCACGCTCGCACCGGTTTTCCTTCATTCATCTAATATACAAGATATTATATACATATATATATATACATACACATACGTTTATTCTCTATTTCTATCTTTCTTTCATTCGTATATATGTTTCATCTCTTTTCCTCACCCTTCGTACGAATGAGCTCGCGTGGCGAATCGCTACTGCATATATACATTAATATATGTATGTACAATATATATATACGTGTGTACTTGGAGTGCAATGAGAGAATTGGAAGAGCGGATGTCGGAAAACCGGCCTGGCGTCAAGAGCGCGGAACGGAACGGCTGTTTAATTATAATTAAATGGTGGGACGCGCAATGAAAATGCGAAGGTGATTATTATATATAATATAGAATATTTCTCCCATGTTCTCGGTGTATTTATATGCGCGGGGAGTTTTAACGATCGCTACAGATCTCCACGAATGGCACCATCGCCTTTCGCGATCGGTAGTTAAGAAAATTCTCCACCTGACACAAATTCCCGTTGCTGTGCAGAATCATATTTCAAAATTATATATATTTATGCACTTTACCTCCGGTCAGGAAGCAATTATCAATTTATTTCAATTGGCAAATGGCAAATCTATGCAGGCTACGATTTTGTTGAAGAAATTTTTTAACTCGATAGACCAGTTTGCATACCAATCAAAAAGAAAAAAATATTACATTAATGTCGGATGAGTTAAAGAATTTTATGATTAAAAAATAATTTAATGAGGAAACTAATATATTTTGATTTAAAAAATCTCGAATTGTAGGAATTTTTTGAATATTTTGCGGAATTTAAAAATGCCAATCGGATGGTTTATTAAAAGATTTCGATATTTGCACAGCGATTAAACATTGATGAATAAATTGAAAATTGTTTTTTTTTTTCTCGTAAAGAAGAACGCTGGCGCGAATATCAAGATAATATTTTTTCAAGCTCCAGCCTCGAATTTCATTATCCATAAGCGCGACGTTCGCGTATGGAATATTTATCGCGTTAAAAGACGTGCAGGCCGTTTGGTGAGTGTCTGGCGACGGTGAAAAGTAAAGCATCATGGATTTTGACTCGCGGAAGTGTGCCAAGCTTTTCGAGGCATCGCAAGCGAAGAGTTGCAGCGTGCACGGTGAACTTTAACCGTGGGGAGGGCTGGTTTGCACCGGGTGGAGTTTGCACGTAGTTCGGGTCTATCCCGTGCAACTTTAACGCGCCAATCGTTTACGAATTTACGACGAGTTGTTTACCGTTTTTCCGTTACGAATTCGAGAGGGATCGTTGATGGCTGAAAATTTGACATTTATCTCATAATTCTTCCAAGTAACAGCGAGGATCAATCGTGCGGACAACCAGCGAACAATGCACACAGACACACACATGCACATTCCACGTCCATATATACGAATGCTCGATCGCGATCTATCAATCACAGTCCCTGCATGCAGCCTGAACGAAAAAAAAAAAAAAAATCCAACAAGCGCCCGCCCGTTTAATCGCTAAACGATCGGTGAATAATTTATATTTTCCATTAACCCCCAAGTGCGGTAATTCGGGAGAGCGGAGATAATATGCAAAAATCCACCGTTAACGTATTCACGACGCATTCGGGACAAAAATAAGCGGTAAAAAAAAATGAAGAGATAACCATCGGATATTTGGACCATACGGGAATTCAGGCGAACGTGCAATTTATTTTAATTGCTGAATGTATTAATTATGTAATTCCACTTCCCTCTCGAAAATTGCTGAGGTACACGCGAAATGAAAATTTGAAATTTCGTCATTCAGTCTTGACTTTCGAGAGCCTTTAATGATCTCCCATATATAAAAATTAAAAAATACATCCAAAAATATATTCTAGATATATAAATGATAGGTGTTGATATAATTATTCAATAGAAGATTTATTTTTCGTTATATCTCACGTATACCATTTTTCCTTAGGGTACGTGACAATTGTTCATCTGTAAATCTATTACGTACGAGATCGATTCTTCTACTATATTACACATACACATAATGTGCGAGCTACTTTACATGCAAGCAATTTTTCTCTGTACGAATACTCTCAACGATCTATTTCTGTCTTTCTGTCGAAATGTCCCATGGAAAGATTTCGAGAACGAACGCTTTAATGCCAAACGATCCGTGAATAAATTACATTTTTTTCCATCGAGCCACCGTAAAATCAAGTGAATACATGAAAAGCCACCAAGTCGTAATTGAAAAGGTCGTTAAATTATATTTGAAAAACATTTCGAAAACTGAATAATTTACATCCCTCGCAGCGAACCTTTAACGCTTTTTTCTTTATTCGTTTCGTTTTTTCTTATTTTTTTTTTTTTTTTTCACATTCTATTCAGACTATCGCACATGCATTCGGTTTTATTGCGAGAATCACGCAAGAGTGTTTCTCGCGTATGCTAACGAGCGACAGTGAAAGTTTTCGATCTTGGTACGTGCGAGAATTGCTGACGAGAAGCGCGCGTCTCGTGTCAATGAATAAATGCGCGTTAATGCGCATAATTATCGAAAAAAAAAAAAACTGTATATAATAAAGATACACGCAACTGCCATATACATAATATATTAAGTGTATTTTTATATAATATCAATATTTTTCATGTAAATAACGTACTCGTAAAATCGATGGAACTGCTGCGATATCCATTAAAATCGTTTTTCGCGTCACTTTATTTTCCACCGTTCACTGTCACTCCGCGTTTTTATCACACCGTCGATTCATTTATACCTCGTATAAGTATGTGTACAAATGTGTATATATATATATATATATATATATATATATATATATCTATATTTTTTTTACTATAACGCTCGTCAACCTGTCGGACGCGCTTCAAGCATGCCCGCAAACAATTTTAAAAAATTGCTCCCGCTCCGAATCAACTTTATATTGCAAAAATTTCCAATCCCGGAATATTTTCGTATCGTCGCGAATAACTCATAAATAACGTCAGCCTTGTCACATAAAATTATCAACTACTGTCACGGCGATTAACTTTGCGAAAATTTCACTCCGAATTGAAACGACAGTGCTCTAAAATTCTCGACGATATTTTTTGTTTATGTCTTTTATTTTTGTCAATTCGCCAACTGTAATTGCATCATGAGGGAGATAAAAAAAAGCTGGATAAAACTGTCGGTTTCAAGCACTTTTGTCACGAAACGCACGCTGCTCCGAAAAGCAAAGTATTACGCTACGATTTTTTAAACATTGTTTTTGTACAGGACGCAAAGTGTGAATTATAAAAAAAATAATAATAATAATTTGCTTAATTCATTGTCGTGATTGATGCAATTTTTAAATTCAATTTACGTCAATGATGGCGTAAAGTACGTTTTTTTTAAATCGTTGCTAATCGCTCGCGCGATGTTATACGGTTGTGAAAAAAGTTACCCCTAACGACATCGAGCGTTGAGTCGCGCGCGGCTCATGTCGGCCAACTGACTCGAGCTTGAAAACGTTGGGGAGCCTTCGGCTCCTCTTGGGCGCCGGGCTGGAGGCGCTGCTGCTGCTGCTACTCGTGGTGCCAGTAGTAGTAGACGGAGAGGTGGTAGTTGATGGTGGTGGTAGTGGCGGTGCGGCGATACAGCGGTAGCAGTGGAGAGGCTACGGTGGCAATGCTATAGCGAAAATTCATGTGGAGGGAGAACGAACGAGAATAAGAAAGAGAGAGAGAGGGAGAGCAACGCGATACTGGCCTCGACTGTAGGCTCACAATGTAGAGGAGGCAAAACTGTAGATTCGTGAACTAAAGATCGAACGGTGTGGGACGAGCCGCAGATGCTGCGTGAGTCGAGTCTACCTATGTATAGTATATTTTGCTAATGCATCGGTTTCTCTGCTCGTGTGCTTTCTGCTATTGCGAAAGAGAGAAAGAACGAAAGAGAGAGAGAGATGCCGAGCGCATCTCTCGCACTTGTACCAATTGGCACATTCGTGTCTCTTACGCGATGTTCATCGAGACGGAGCACCCGATAGCAGGCATTTCTCTCTTGAATATTTCAGATCTTGAGTGGCTCTGTATATCGTAGCATCGAATCCTCAATCCCCCCGAGAGGCAGAGAAGAGCATCGTGTGAGGAAGAGATGTACTATTTTGAGAGAGAGAGAGAGAGAGAGAGAGATTCTCATCCCAGATGGATGTGGACATAGTAACACTGTGTGTATAGGATTCGTGCATATTGTATTAGCGCACATCAGCCAGGACGAATATTTAACTGCTTTTAACCCTTTAATGATTTCGTGGGAAATGAGAGTGTAGTGTGAGAAAAAAAAATCGAGGCAAACGATAACGGTTTCATGAAAAACGTATAAATAATAAATAGCGGTGGCTCAGTAAGGTATTAAAATTTTATGGGGAGTGAATTTCTTATATATAAATGAGGAAAAACTGATTGCGAGCTATCTTATCCAGTCTGATAATGGATAAATGTCCAATGGGGAAAGTTTTTATTTGTAAACTGTTTGAGTAAGAAACGTTTTAATATTCGAAGAGCTCGCTTAATCAACAAACTTACCTAATGGGCAGATCGATAAGTGCATATCTCGGTAAGCCATGAAATGGAGCCTTAAATAATATTCATAATTAAAGATCTTTATTTTACAATCCCCATGTGAAACGTTAATGATACACTCAGCTTGAGTCACGGTGACATATAACCGAGTGCTATGAAAATTTAAGGTGTTAAGTACCTCGATAATTCGCACGTTGTCCATATAAATATGCAAATGTCGATAATCTATTGGATATCTCTTCTCGGCTACCAGCGAAACATTACGGAATTTTTTTTTTTTTTAACTCGCAGTTTTTGTAAAGTCGTCATTTTTCCACGGACAACTATTGCTCAATTTGAAAACCTTAATTTTCTGATAATGCCTGCCAAAAAAAAAATCAAGCCATCCCGGGCACATAAAAAAAATCAATTCTCGTGAAAAGGTGGCGAGATTGAAAGCGAGAAGTGAAAAGCCAGTGGGGCACACGAGCGAGAAGGGAGTTGGGGAGGAATAACAGGGTGAAAAGTAGACCGAGAGCGATTCCGAATGCGAGAGGGTAGTTTTCCAAAAGGGGGTAGAAAGGTCTCGTTATACGTATTAAGGGCGTTCTTTCCGGTCGAGGGGGGTCCAGACGAAATCGGAGAGTAAGCGGAGAGGCAATGGCGTATATACTTATAGATATATGCATATGGTATATAATATATATAAAATGTACACAACATATACATGTATATGCATAGAGAACCGAGTGCGGTGCTCTGGTGCAGGACCTCGTTTATTTGGCCAGCGTGCATAAATTCGTTTTTTTTTTTTAACAAATAAATATACGCGAGCCATTTATTTACAAAGAGCCTGGCCAGCGAGAAGAACGGGGGTGTTTTCTCTCTCGTTTATCCATATAGATGTATGTGGCAGCGAGGTAAAGAGGGAGAGAGAATCGAGTAGGAGTCAAAACAACCCAATTGCAATGGGTGTTTTGGTATTCGACCATCCGCAACCCTCCTTCCTATATGTATGCTACGAAAAAGGGCCAGATCTATATAAATACTCTTATATACAATACCTATCGCACATATAATATGCCTGCATAACAATACAGGAATATATAAAATAACGTTTCTACAGAGTTAAATAGTGGAGTGTACGTAGCATATACACACACACACACATATATATATATATATATATATATATATATATGTATGTATATGTATATATATGCGCGCGAGTGTGTGTGCGCGCCTTTCTCGCGGCACTTGTCACAATGCCACCCCCCTGAGCCATTCGCGAACGTTGCGTTCATCGCGGGATGAATAAATATTGACCGTCGAGTAAGCACCGCAAACAAATCCATTAATAACAGGAATTTAACTGAACACCAGAGTGAGACTGTGAGAAGGGGTAGCGAGTAAAAGAGAGCGAGAGAGATAAAGATCCAAGGGGTTGAGGTCGAACTGAATTCGAGTTTGCGTCCATTCTCATTCGCGTGTGCGAATATCGAGAGTATACTATAGCCATTATGTGTGTATCTATATATGAAGTTACCGGTGAGTTCGAAAGCGCCGGGACGAAAATCGACGTCGCCGCCGCGACGCCATACCCGCCCTCACGCGTCAAAACTACCCCCTCTCATACCATTTTGGTCGTCCACTCTCTGCCTACGAGGGAGAGCACTGTTCGGTGTCAATTTATGTCCGCGGGTGGATTTAGCTAGAATAATTTAATATCGTTCATTTCCACGCTTTCACGTCTATATATATGTATATCGTGTGTATATATTATGCTTATTATACGTATATACGCGTATACAATATGAGTCGTATATGTATGTTGGAGGATTGCGTGGCGACCGAGCGTGATGCTGACTGCATCGAAAGTGGCAAAGGGTCAAATACGTCCATATATATATAATATCAATTGTGGAAAGGGCTCTGACAAATATAGCACTGGGACGCAGTGTCGGGGCGCAATTAGCAAAACTGTAATCAAATATACCCGCTCGCTACGCTTAATATCGCCAGTTTAATTCCTGACGCGTCTCTCTCATTAACCTGGGAGTATGGCCATATGCGTGCTTTATACTATATATATATATATATATATAGATGAGATTCCAAAGGCAAACAAAATGCTAGCGCAGGAGGCGCAAAACTCGCGCGAGATTAGCCTCGAAGCTTGAAATGACGCGAGCAAATCTCGCGATTTGCAGTGTATAATGGGCTTTCGCGATTTTGACCTTTCCACCCTCGAAGGGTGGCCGAGGAGGGAGGAGGAGGGGAGTCAACGATGCCAAACTGCGAGAGCACTCGATCCTTTCGATTGTTCAAACAATTTGACAAAACAAATAGACATAACGCTCGACGAATTATCAATATGCCTGAATTATAATTATGTTTTTATCATTTTTTTTTTCAGACCATCATAATTTCCGGCTACTTTATTTGTCTTTGTACATATTTTTGAAAAAGATGAGTAAATTTCAATATATATGCAATATAATTTATTTCCAGTATTGTATTTGACAAGTGTGTCCAACAATCAAATTATTGGATCGTTAACTTTTTTTATTATTTCAAAAAATCTGATTACTCTTACTGTTTAACTTATAATGAGAATGAAACAAAAGGTGATTGATAAAAATGTGCACTTTTCAATTTCCGACTATGACTCATCCCTTTAAAATGATAAAATAATGGCGTTTCCCATATATAAATGCCATGCATATATATATACACCGATAAAATCCCAATCTTTCATCGGCAATTTCGCTCGTGCGCAGCTTTTCGATAGAAATATAATAAGTTACGTGCGACCGCGTTTCTCCCATTTTCTCTCTCCCTCTCTCGCGTGAGCGCGAGCACACACGCTGTGCTTTCACGAACGAAGAAACTACGTGAGTCATGCGCTCACGTGCCGAATGGACGTTTAACTCGTTGAACCTATTAATTCTCGATGGATTTGATATCGATCGATTATAGTAAATCGATCGTATATTCGCATTTCACATATACAAATAATATATGTACGTATAAAAGCTCGCGGGGTCTTCGTGTACTAACCGGGATGTGTATAACCGCTCCCCTGGGATAACCGAGTAATACGAGAAGGCTCGCATGGCAGACGCGAGCCCCAGGAACTCGTCGATTTAGCTGCGATCCACAGAACAAATAACGCTTAAATATATGTCTATACATATAGATATATATATATATATATATATATGTATATATATATGAATTATTACGTATATATGTATATAATATTCCATACCGCGATAATACACCATGATAAGACACTGTTATACCGTGAAGACTTTACAGGCAAACGTTAATGACAGCACTTCGAGCGAAACCGGTACGACATAATAGTTCACTCTCCATAATTGACGGGAAGAATTATACGTACGATTATGAATTTCTTCCATTGACCAATTCGCCAAATATGCTTTATACAATTATATACATAGCAATTGGACTTATAATATTCGTATATATGGTCCTCATGGGTGTGAGATTATTCCTTTTTTTTTTTGCATGCACAGAACATCAATTGTTAATGGAGAGAAGCTGCGAGCGAAATATACACCCTATTCATGATACGTATGTACAAGTCTCGAGATTACTCGGAGCGCGAGCCATTAACTGCCCCATAATGAATGAGCTCGTAAGATATCGTATGTTATTATTACTTGTTATTATTATTATGTATGCTACTGTTGCGTGAGTACTTTGGTGCACAGTTAAAGTAAGGATAACAGCGTTAATGAGCGATTCGCTATATATATATGAATTAATGTCAGAGCTTTTACCGTGTCGAATTCTTATTTTATTATTCAATTTCTCGCCCTCTCACTTTCTCTATGGTTCGGTGCCTGCAATCGTCAGGTGTTATACGAGGCACTTAAACGTCATATAAACAATCGTCACGCGAGAATACCTTCATGAATCTTCAAAACTTTTTTTGCCCGTGAAAAACAAATAACTTGTCATTCTTGATATGATTTTTTCACGTAAGCACGTGAGCTCATAAAACGTGAGGAAAAAAAAAAATAGTTGACCCGATTATCTTCACCCAATTAAAGAAAGATAATACGCGCGGCTGAAGATATTATACAAAATATATAATATATCTGAGCTTAGCTCATTCTACGCCCGCAGCTGTTCTCGAGACGAGGGTCAGACTGCTTATTCGGATTTAGATAAAGTAAGGAAAAAAAGAAAAGATAACGATAATACGTCGAGGATGACGCAGGATGAGACAGAATGGATCTACAGCGCGTAAAGCTTTTCGCCGTTTTTTTCCTTCTTCACATTCGTTTTATTTTTTTCTTGCGCTTCATCCACGTAAATTTACTCTGGAGATTGGGAAAAACAGAAATTTATATTTACTTCGTCAGATTGAGAGGAGAGACCCGCAGGAGATTGAGAGACCTCTGCGGTGAACCGAGACGAGAACCATTCGATAATATTTGTAGAGTCTTTCCTTTTCCTTCGTAATATCTCTATCACTATCTTCGTTACATATATATAGATACATAACATCTATATATATATATATATATACATATATACATAACATCTATATATAAATATATATATATATATATGGTTGAAAATCAGCGACTATATCGAAGGTTTGGCGTGTGTATACAGCTTCAGCCACCATCGAAGGATATATCTTCGTCGCTGCAGAGAGGATCGGGAAACCCGTAATTTCCTGGACAAACACACGAGTATTTTTGTCTCGTTACTGCGGCGAATGATACTCGACCAGTCGGCCAGAAGAGGGATCATCACAATTGGCATGAAAAAAAACGATAAAAAAAATGTCCCGTTAAAATAATTATCACACAAAAAATCCGATTTATTCGTCACTGACGACCCACCCCGGCTTCACATGGGAACAATTCTTCCATACGTTTTTTTTTACGTACATACGTATATATTTAATATCCTTGACGATTTAGGCTAAGAAATTGGGCACACAGCCGTTTTTTCGACGATTCTTCGAATTTTGTTTCACTTAAATCGTCACTGCTCGGCTCCTTATTATCATAGAATTTATGATAATAGGGAGCCGAGCAGTGATGAGTGTATGCATATGTAGAGAAATGAGAAATAAATGAGAGAGACCAAGAGAGACGGAGAAAAATATAGAGAAAGTGTCGAGCTGGGGTGTGCCAAAGGGAGAAGGGCAGTTTACGGGGTTTTTTACGTACGCAGCCATGGGATAATCTACCATACAGCTAACTCTTGCTATGTCTTTCTAAAATATTTATGTATTTCTCTCTCTCTCTCTCTCTCTCTCTCTCTCTCTCTCTACCTCTCTCTCGCTCTCTCTCTCTCTCGCTCTAACTCTCATCGAAAATTCTCTCCAATATTCCAGGGTATCCACCCCGCAACCCTCCCCTTTGGCTTGGACAAGCTCCCGAGCAGCAGGGGGTTGCCCTGATGCCTGGTCATGCGATCCAGCCCTCGGTCTCTCATATATACTTACGACCAAGGAGAACCTTTCGCGTTTCTCTGGTTTCGTGACTGTGCTCTCTTGAGCTCTTCAAGAAGAGCGATGCGCCCCAACGATCTTGACTTGCTCCATCTTGATCCATCATATTATGATCTTAAAATCTACTTGGTTCGTTCCCGACCATCTTCCACCAGTCATTCGAGGATTATTAAAGGAAAAGGCAAGGCGATAGAGCCCTTTACTTTTCACCTGCCGTCTCCAATTATTTTCTACTTCTCTATTATATATTATACACCCTTCAACCTAAAATTTTTATCCTGAGAAATTTTGTCGGCGCAGATGCCACAAAACATTCCTCTAAATCTGTTAAATTTATATGCTATTCAGCTCTTTTCTTCCAGCTATATCTTTATCGGAATGTATTCGAGGTTTAATAACGATTCGTGATAGAAAAAGGTGCGAAGACGGAAGTCAATTTCATTTTTAAGCATGAAATATATAAATGCAAGAAAATCATATGAGAAATTGTACGATGTGTGAAGAAAATGTTTTGCCTTTTCTGATCTTTAAGTGGACCTCTTTTATAATCCTCGTTACCGCTAGTTCATTGGGCTATTATCACGGTGGAATATTGTGCAAGTCGGTTTTACGGTCCTCGGAAAACTCTGCGATTCTCGTAATTCTCAATAATTTTCTACGCTGTATATACATATCATACAAATATAGATATATAATACAGTACGTATATATATATATATATATATGGGAAGCATATAGCTGAGCTCACTCGGGAGAACTAACTCGCCAACCACGCCCTCCGCCTCCCGTTGCCGAGAACGGAGAATCGAACTACCGCGTGCGATTATTCCGATCGACTCTCCGCGATACGCCTGATAAATGGATATATATATATATATATATACACGCACCTTTCCTACCATTTCTTCTGTATTATTTCGTATTCTATAGGTTAGTAGTGTACACGTTGAAACGTCGATCGCGAGCAAACTATCCAATTCACTATGGACAATTTAGTTATCTAATACACGATCACGGCAAAAGCACTCAACGATCTACCGTTTCTATCCATATAGATATAGAAATCATTTTTCCTCTCTCCCTATAACACTTACGATATCTGAAATTTCAATCCTGATTCATACTGAAATTATATACTGTGCTATATTTTGAGAGATAATTCCGCTATTACCGCATGCATATTTCTCATGGTGAAACTTTTTCGTTGATTCTTGGACCATATGGATTTTCATAGAAATGATAAGACACATTTTTTTTTCCACATTTGTACCCTTTCACAAAAATATCCATGAGTATTATTTTTTCGTTAAAGCTGCAACGCTTTTCCATTTATTTTCACGAGGAGCCAACATGTGGATAATTTTATTACAAATTTAATGCCTATATTCTTTTTAGAAGCCATTATAATGTTACCAATGGGTTAACATTCGTCATCAACAAAACTAAATAACGTCATCCATAAAATTGCACAACGTATAAATTCCAATTTAATTTTAATGCCAAAGATTGTTTGATATTTTTTCAATCCTTGGGCACATGTGTTTCTTTCAAATTGCTCATTATCTGTCTATACGAACCATCGTATATTCTCCGTACAATAATATTGGTGTGCGTGTATGTTTGAGAAAACGAGACAGAGAGAGTAATTTACTAGGAACTAGAGTTATGTCGAGAAAAAAAATGTAAGTTCAAAGAAGTTTGTGGCTTTAACATGAATGGCCTTTGCTCCCTGGCTCTGGAACAGTTCGAACTGTCGTTCATGAAGCGGTCCGTCCCCGTCAAACACGTGTCGTCCAGTCGTTTTTCCCGGTGAAAGAAATTCTTCATCTGGCCACGTGTAGACTTGCATAGAAAAATCTCAAAAGGGCCCAATATCGACTGTTCTCATTGGACAGACACCCCGAATCTATCGCTTCTCTGGCCCACAGACCGCGCGTCTGCTTTAACTCCACAAAAGAGCTCTCGACGGTATGAGTTGTGTCTCGTTGTCGATTTCAACTTCCGACACGACCCTAATGACATGCACCGGCACGTAGTTAAGTCTCGCGAAACTACGAAAACAGCAAGCTGCGAAACACACGGGAGAAGAAATATTCCTGATGCTGTGCAGCATCGCAAGTATGAGCGGAACACATGTAGAGTGTGGTCGAAGATTTTCTGTTGAGAAAATACAATTTCTTACAGATAATTATCGATACTGTGTGATCTTTCCGCAGATGTAAAAGAAGGGGATGAGCCCTTTTCTTAAATACATCCAATTCTGAAGTGCATTTTAGTCACAACGATATAGCTATCAATGAATAGATCGAGAAGAATATAAAACACGAATTTCTCTACGAGGGATTCGGAGGTTTTTTAACACCTTCGAAAAAATAATCATCACTTAGAATAATTATTCTTTCGCAATAGTTATCAATATTTTCATAGATTATTTTGTTGCAATATTATTTTTGAATGGTTCTCCATTGGTCCTCCATCTTTTTCTCGTAAATTCCAGCATGGCGAACAACGATGCATTTACGATGCATTTCGCGTCGAAAGGTTTTCGGTCATTTCCTTATCCTTGCCGAACGACTTTTGCTTGATATCCTTTTGGTGTTTCAAGCGCATGCTTCACCTAAGAGGAAATCCTTGTCGGTCGTTTAGCTTCGCCTTCACATCGAGGCCAGAGCAGAAGCAGCCCAGCAGGAGCGAAGCGATCTTCGAGAGAATAACAACTTCCCTCTTCCTCTTCTTGGCAAATCGAATGTCTGCCACTCCGAAGACTTCATTTCATTCCATCTCTGTCTCTCTTATCTTTTAAGAACAAATTGTTTGCATTAACTCTTTCTTCCTAGCCAGAGCCACGTTAAATAGTAAAAGCTCCAGTTGCTTTTTTGTTTCTTGATATTCGTGGTATAGCACTTTTTTTTTAACTCATGAGACCCTTACGTCGAAAAAACCTTTGCCAGATTTTTACCACAAAATCTCTTCTAGATCAACGCTGTAGTAGAATAACAGACTCACGAACCGCACCATCAGTACAGGTCATCAGGAATAATAAACTTTTTCTCGAACTCGTTAATGACGGTAATAATGGACTTTAATACAAGGTTTGCCAGCTTTATTATCGAATTCACGTGTGCCAGTGGTGTGTACGTGTGAGTTTAGAGTGAAAAAAAGTGTTGGGAAAGGAATTTTAAACTGCGGCAATGTTGTCTGCGGCGACTGACTCGAACGAAAACCTGCAAGCCAGATCTCTCTCCCTCTCTCTCTTACTCCCTTTTTGATTATGCTGGTAGGGCCATGGCCCGGGGCTAGGAGCTATTATCTTTCAACCGAGGGGTTCGAAAACAAATAAAAAAATAAAAAAAGTAGAATCGCCAAAAGGGAGGACGATGGAAGATATATTTATAAAAATCGTATTCACTGCGCGGTGTATACCAATTGCGAAACGTGTGAAAGAATTCTTTTTTTTCCTACGATATTTTAAAAATACAAAAAAAGGTATATATTAATTATTATTACATAAATACCTGCGATATTATTAACAATAGGGAAGAAAAAGAGTATATTTAACTACTAATAGAGCTATACGTAAATGTGTATTTATATGCACATCGTGGGAATTGCGTGTCTGTGAACGTCGATAAATTATGACATTTTTTATCTTATCGAACGTCCTCGTGACGTTGTCAGAAAAATCCCAGATTCACCATCAAAATATAGACGTATCCAAGCATATACTTTTGTCGAGTATTTAGAAGAGTATCGGCAGCACCAAATGGTCCGCTACTGTTGGGACCGGTCGTAAGATGAACGCGTTTTATAAAACGTTGAGTAAAAAGAGCGCTAAATAAAATGTAAATATTAATGCATGTAAAAAAAAAGAAATTAACGATAGAAGAAGAAACTAGGGAGAATGTTGATGTGTACGACGATTCACCAGCTGGATAACTTCGTCGTGCCGATAAGCCCCCATGTACATATCCGAGACATCCCCGCGAGATATTCGAAGAATATCAGAAGGGACGGAATCTTTTCTCGATCCATGACATACGTTGTATGTAAAAAAAGAAGAAGAAGCAGGAGAAAGAAACGAACGAGAATGAAAAAAAAAAAGAGTCGAAGGGGCGCGCGAGCACGGGCACGGTCGTGGAAAATATTCTTACCCCTCGACGTAGGGAGTCCATTAATTTTCGAGAGGAAAATCAACGTTGGTCGTGTTGGGTTACGACGTAGAGCGTCTTTTTCTCTGTCTCTTGATCTTTTTTCCTCTCCCTCTCTTTTTCTGTATGTGTCTCATTGAGTCCAAAGGTCCTGCACTGAAATTCGAGAGTGTCTCACAGGGGTGGAGATTTGGTAGAGCAAGAGAGAAAGCGATAAAAAGAAGAAAAAAAAAAAACGAGAGATGGAGGAAAGAAGAGAAAAAAACGAACGCTGTTGGTTTTGATGCCCAACGAGACTTTTTTTCCCCACAAGAGGAAACTAATGTTCGCTGTATATTGACTGTCAAGACATTTCCATCCACGAAGGATCTCAGAAGGTCCCGTAGGATAAGAGAATGTACGATAAAAAAGTGTGTTGGCCATCTTAGAGTAATTTTCTCGTGTGAAGAGCGTTGGATAGAAGTAAAAAAAAAACATGAACGATTATTGGCCTTCCATCCAAGAGCTAATCGCAGTGTATTCTTTGGTCCAGCATCGACGAGCTCTTGACTCTCTCTCCCTGACCTTCCTCGGACCGCTCTCTATCCAGTACTCAAGATCTCCTCTGAGTCAACGAAGCTGTCTCCAGCGGAGTATCCTAAAACAAATGAATCGGCTCGAAGCACTTCGCCCGGATGCTCGAACGGTCAACAACGTCCAGAGTTGGTCAGGTATACGCATAAGTAGCATGGAAGGATGATAGAAAAAAAAAAGGACACGACAAGTTGAGGGCACGTTCACGAAGGAAAAAAATGTTACTGAATCTCGACTGTGACTTGAACTTTGTACCGAAAAATATCCTTGGCTAAAAAATCCTTCAACCCAAAAACAATATTAACCAATCAATTCTGCTCGCTTGTTCATATTTCCTGTATGCAAACATATCATTTTTATATAAACCTTTCAAGAATATCTCTTTATGAAAAATTCTATTTCAATAATGAATGGGATGAACTTGAACAATAAATCGGAGAGTATTCGGCAAAAAAATCCTGTTATATGAAGACTGAATGTGGGCTGCTCAAGTTTCCTTCACATGTCAGGCTGCTACTCGTTCCCAAAACCTCATAAACCGACGGATACATGACAGTAAAGTGAAAAAAAAAACTCGGTAGATGTTGTTCCGCCGGTTATTTCTACCTGTCCTTTCATGGTATAAAGAGAAATGAAAAAAAAAGGGCCACATATAGAGAGAGGATATATACTAATGGTCGCCTAATGGAATCGATAAGTTTTGTACGACAAATCTTTTTGGTATCCTTTGGGTCGAAACGCAGCGAGCGTCTGTGCGTGGTGCACGATCGAGTCTACGCACAGTTTAATCGTAAATTCGATCCAATCACCTTGCTGGAAGAGAATACCCAGACATATACCCAAGCCTGAATAATATATATATATAGATATACGATGGCATGCTTAAAGATCGAGCGCCGCACTCCAGGAGTATAAAGATCACGCGGTGATTCGAGTTACGAGCGGATGAGTTCAAAATCGAGTAGAACAAGAGTTCGAAAGTCCTAAACGAATGTTCTTGTGTATTTACCGGTTTCGATAAACTGGTATACACCATAGATATATAATATAAGCTGTACGTGCCTATATATATATATATATATATATATATATATATATTGATACAATATGCCGAAGTGCCTGAACCGGCGTATCCTCGCACATACTAACATACATCTATACATATTTTCTGATCTATCGATTATCGTATAAAATGCATTTATGTATATAATTTAAAAACGTAGACAGAGAATAAACTATTGATGAGAATGTTTATAAGCTTATACTCTCAACACTAGGCCTGTAAAGCGTATATATATATATATATATATGATGAATGGCTAATGGAAGAACGAGAAAGTTTTCAACTATTTAAATGGTAATACGCTTATATCTCTAGGACTGATGATATACGCAACGTCATGTCTGTCTATGACGCATCGCGGCCAGCCCCCTTTTTATGTTTATAACACACCAATACTCGTCCACAAGAACATCCGTTTATACATATACGTTACGTACAAGATTGTATCGAGCCTCAAAGAGACCCTTCTTCGCGTTCACCTCATAAAACTTACGATAGAGGGGAGAAAAAAATGTAATATAGGTTTATGAGAACTTTCACGAGTTTCTTGGAACGCATAATGCATTGAAGAAAAGAAGAATCTCACTTGTGTGAATGTATATATATTGTATATTTATTTTCATATAACTCGAATTCTTTTACGTGGAAGGAAAATAATTTTTCACGGTCCCAGTTACTGTCCACCCGTGGATTCCTGATCGGCGGAAATATACAAATTGATATGAAACCAAAATTTATTTTTCAAATCAAGTTTTTTTTTTCTGTTGCAGTTCTGCAAAGAATATAAGTTGAATTACTAAAATAGCTTTCTTTTCTAATAAAATTATGATTTTACTTTGTGCTCATTTTTTTTTGTAATCGTTCATGTTTTGAATAGCCAGTTGGTCCACTGAATTACGATCTATTTCAATTTTTTTGTAGATTTTTTAATCAAAATATTCATTTGAACCAAATATTTCCATTATAATATCGGACGGTATTCAAAGCTTTTTCACAGCCACGAAAATTAAGGTATTTAACAAAAAAAAACACAGCATTCCGCAAATAAGTCTGCCTTTTCGAAACACTACGAATAAACTTAAATAAAATGAAAAGGAGCATACTTATGTCAACTTGAAATTTTTATATTTCATGGTTTACTTTTAACCATTATAAACAGCATATAATCATCGATCATCGACAATGCGTCTTTGGATGCATAACATTGTATTTATGTACAGATATATATGTCCCAGATGATGCATCAAGATTGGCAAACTCCTGGCCGAGACACGCCGATAACACGAGCCAGTTGCACTGGAAGATAATGGTACGTTGGTTTTCTGAAAGCTGCGGTTTTCCCTCTTCCTCTCCCTTCCTCCCTTTCTCTCTCTCTCGCTCTCTCTCGTTATGTGGGTTGTTCTTAGCCATACGGTCACAGATCCAGCACAGTCTCCATGCCGGTGTGTCCTATGCTAGACCCGGCGCGTTACCTAGTAATTTTGGCTTCCCCACAATCTCCATCAGATTGCATATGACCGCGCTCCCTCCCTCTCACTCTTTCTCTCTCGGTTCGCCTAGAGGAAAATTATACTCTCAACTATTTTTACGAGCTTGCTCTACCTTTTGCCCGTAATTTCATTCCGTTTTTTTTTGTTTTCGATTTTACTTTTTATTCATTCTGCAACCTTTTCCTTTTATATAAAGTTTTGTCCCGTCTTCACGTCGTTCTCCTCCACTCTCATCTCCCCGCTTCTCATTCTGGCGTGTGGTTTGCCGTTTATAATTCACAAACGAGACCTCCACTGCGTTTATTCGCTTTTATGCTGCATCTTTCTCACTCTGCTGATTTTTTTTCCCCTCACGTTATTTCTCTCGCCACCCCCGCAAAGCCCAGCACTCCAAAGGCAGGCGCGCGTTCCGCTTCCGAGGCCCTTTCCAGAAATAATCACAGAGTCCTGGTCCCACGTTATATTCCAGGAAGAATCGTGCAACAAATTGCATCCGTATCCACGTGGCGGTTATTTCTTCTCTCTGTTATATTTATTCATGTGTATGTGTATGTGTATGTGTATGTGTATGTGTGTGTATGAAACAGGAGGATTTGTGTTGGTGCCACATAATATGTATACCTGAAGCTCCCAACGAACGTCTAGCCAAAGTCCCCCCTTGATCTGCTCTGTCTGTCTCTCTCTTTCTTCCTCGCACACACTGATATGACTTCCCACACCACGATCAGCTTTGTGCGGCCACGAAAACCAAATGAATTCCGAGAGAATTTTTATATTCTCTCATTCCCCCCTCCACGGTACATAATAACTGTCCAACTCTTCGCATCAAATCCTCAAAAGGTTTTCAGGACGAAATCGTATTACGAAAATCCGCGTGTTATGGGCGTAGTAATTCGACATGCAAAGCAAAGCGATGGCGACAGGTGAATCCTAGATTAATGCGAGTTCGGCACAGACATATGATATGGATGGCAAATGTAGAATGAAAAAAAATATAGAAAAATTTTACATCTTTCAGATTTTCTTGAATAGACTTTGATACAACTCATATATTTGTAAAAAAATAAGTTATTTACCTAAAACATTAATCTGAATCATAGATCAAATTTTATTTTGTAACCGCTTTATATTTGCTTCTTAAGTTCAATATATAGAGCTGTCGTATAAATTTTATTCTCCATAAAAATTACTCCGGTGTGTGAAATAGTATATAACAAATCGTATTACGAGTTTAACGAATGATCCAGAACGTGAAAATTATTTACCAAAGAATCTCACTTGAGACGTCTCGAAAATCTGCTAAAAAATTGAGAATAAGCAGAAAAAATTGTATATAGCAGACGATAAAGTGCGTTCAAGTGCACCCTTGAGACAGTAGGCATTACCGTGCGGCATCCGCCTTCTCTCCGGATGTGAAAAAAATTTCGAGTTATACGGACCCCGTTTGCTTCTCGCGACAAAACGATTTTTGCTCGTCTCCCGAAAACGTTTACGGCATAGACATTCGTTGTAAAATACTTTTTGTCTCTTCGCACACAATTTTCGTATATATTGGAAAGCTGCAATCGACAGTGGAGAGACCGGAAGATTTTCTAAAGTGCTTTCTCGAGTGTGGCGATTGTCGCAGCAGGACGATCTCTGGTGCTCTTCACACAGCTATAACTTAGCTATGTATAGATAGAGGCTTTTGTTTGAATGCCGATGCACCGGAAATTTGAGTGAAACGCTAACCTTTGAGGGGGAGAAGCGGCAGAGAGAGAGAGAGAGAGAGAGAAAGAGAGAGAGAGAGAGAGAGAGAGAGAGAGAGAGAGAGAGAGAGAGAGAGAGAGCCAAAGAGCGAACGACAGAGAAAAGAGAGAACAGGAACTAATGGTGGTCGCTACACGCATCGAGCACGGCGCCGTAACGTTGTACATAATAGCATGTATATATATATATATATACCCAAGCAATAGGACTAATACCACTGGAGTGCGCTCGTGCTCTTCGCTGGTGGGACTTTCACGATGCTGGCGCCGGTCTCAAACCTTGCTGACCATTTCGACACACCGTCGAAGTACCTTGCATTCTTCTTCGTACTGGACTCTTCGTTTTTCGCTTTCCTCTATCTCTCAGTATGAGGTCCGACAACGTTCTCAAGCGAGGACACCATCGAGATGAGAATGCCAGAGAGAAAGATGGACGGGAGAAAGAAGGGTGGAGTGTTTCACAATTAGCGGTATCGGTGACCATCATTTTCATGGTATATATATATATATATACACTTACAAAATCTTCCAGAGGGTGCCCTTTGAGTCGTCAGGTTACCGAATGGCCCTCAATCTTTCGCTCTCGAAGTTTTTTCTCTGTCGTTGAGTATTAATTGAGCGACCGCTCAAAGATTACAGATGGCGAGACAGAACGAAAGTTTTATACTCGCTGCTATAGAGGATACTTCGCAGAGAATCCATTGAGAATTTAAGTGAGCATTCGCAAATGCCCTTTTGGTTATAATACGATAGAACATCCAAAGAAATGATTATGGACCCTTTTTCGTTTATCTTTGCTTTTTAAACATCGTATCGCGTGATTAACACCACATGAGGGTGTATGTGATGCATTAAGAGATAGGGCATACGCCCTTATGATTGTAGGCATATTACAATATTTTTATTTTTTTTCGATTCATCTTGCACAGAGTTTTTGTTGTTCGTCACTCCTTTGTCTTCTACTTCTGCATTTATTTTTGATGATGTCTTCCAAAAAAGGCCCAATCCACTTCGCATCGTTTTGTTGATTCCACTTCAGGGTGGTAGACAAAAGGAAAAAGACGACGAGGAGGAAGAAGAAAAAAAAGTTATATAGCATCAACCTGTCATTAAGGGAGCCCCAACGATTAGATTGCGCTAATGGCGAAGCGCTGTCTCCGGGCCCGACGACGCGGGTAGGGAATGTAAGCGCGTAAAGGCGTTTCGTTCGGGGTTTCACGTTCCGCTCCTCGCTTTATCCCGAAGGACGAAGAACGAGAAATACGAAGAACCACAACGACCATGAAGAGGCTGTGGGAAAAGCATCCACGTCGGCACAGCCGTCCATTGCCCATGGAGAGAGGAAGATTTTTTTCTGCGGGTATATGGAAAGTGTAAGATGGAAAGGATGTCAGAGAGAGAGAGGAGGATTTATCTGCGAGAGTGATTTATTTTTCGAGTACGACGACGATGAACGAATGGATCGACAAGATTTCTCGAGTAGCATGCCTGTATCACACTTTATTCCAACCAGGGTATCCCGTTGAGAGGTCGTCACCATCTTTTGGTACATTAGCAACATCTTCTGAGCATCTTTCGGTAGTGATCAGAGTACGTGACACAGTAGTTAGGATCTTGAAGGATTTCTCCGATGATTCTCACGTACTCGGAGGAAGGATAAGAAAAACGGAGAAAGCGTTAAATAGCCGCTGACAGAGTCGTCATACATAAACAAACTACGAGAGCCCATTGTATGCCGGGAGTGATACGAAACGAGCGCAGAGGGAGCTGCGCTCGAGTTTTCGTATATAATACACGCACCTCATCTCTCCACACTTTCGCTCCCCTCGCCGGAGGTTCCTCTGTAATACGTCGCGCGCATGTACTTTTAACCGACTCGTATTTCCCGTGGGAACCAGCTCGCTTGACAAAAACTCCGGACGTTTTAATAAATAAATTGATCGCATTACCAAGCGCGCCTTCTTCGTGTATATGCTACCCTCCCCCCCTCCCACTCTCTCTCTCTTTCTTTATTTCTCTCATTCTGTGTGCGCCCCCGGGTCTGCCAAGAGGGCGAGAGAGACTTCCGGAAAGGCGATACCGTGAGCTCAAATTGAATCCAAAATGTCCCTCGCTCGCGCCCACTCTGTATGCGCTCAGAATTTTTTTTCTTCTTTTTTTATTCCATTCACATCCTTTTTTTTCCGCTTCTATGGACTTCTCTTTACATTCACATGCTTGCTATTTAATGGACACATAATATGACTGGAGATTGAGTGTATATTAGGTCGAAATTGGAACTATCATCGTGTATTTCAGAGTGACACGCGTGTCTCTATAAGTTTTTGGAGTTTACATGGGTCGTTTATATAGCTGAGAATTTATTTTCATTCCTTTTATATTTGCACCACCCTTCTTTTCACGATTTATCCCATAGAGTTCATTTGAAGTTATTATTCGTGTTATTATTCAATCGGTCATTCATTGCAAGGCTAACCAGGATGACCAACAGGATGATACAAGGTACAATTTGAATTACAAACATTGCTGAAATATTTTTTTTTCATTCATCGCATTCCCGATTTCCCAATTTTAGCTTCAAGTTTTTCAAGCCTTGAATATCGATACACGCGCATCAGCTGTTCACTCATTCGCGAATGAAGAACGTTTTGATCGAAAGGGGGAAGAAAAAGAGGAGAGATGGTGCGACATAATAAAAGAGGAAATTCAGGTCCCATATGGTGGATTTAAGTCGCGGGTTAAAAACACGTTACGCAGCAGCAGTGCAGTGTACACTATGACCTAGGGGTTGGTATATATGTAGCTTTGTAGTCGAGTGGTGGACGCGCGGGGTGGCCTCTTCGAGTCTTGAGTCGAGATTCGAGATCGAGTACTCTCATACTGGCTCAAAGCTATCGACGCTTCACGCATACAACAAAAATTTTACATATATCGAACAGCGATAGGGTGGCTCGACTGGCCGTTTCTTCTCACCCCGACTGACTGTTTCAATGCGAGAATACACGTAACCCATCCCGCAAGCTGGGCCCTCGTACTTTCTGCTGGTACTGAGAGCCATCTCAGAAAATTCGCAGGGGGTGCGCCCGTTGCAGTTTCAAATTTAAATTGGCGAACGAAGAGAATCTCCGTTTAATCCTGGCATGTAATACATTCTTCTATATGTACCAATACAAATCCTACGAATCTCCGGTTCGCTATAAACCAGCCTGTACCGAACCAGTCCAAGCAAATCCCCCTTCAAATTAGTGCTAAATCAAACGAAGAACGTATTTATTACTACCCTGGTAAAATTATATATAGAGTGAGTCCCACATGAACTACAGTGAATCATGTATAATCCTCGTCCACTGAGATTTCGTTATTCGTAGCTCTCTGTCTTATTAATTTCATTCTAAACTCATCCCTCTGCGGCGAGAGAGGCTAATAGGGTTGGTGTATATATTTTTTGTTTTTAAATTATATTCATGTATGTACACGACATATATACATATGCATATGTGACACGACTATGTATAATAACGTTGCACGCCAAGTGATCTCGGGTAATCCCGTCAACTACCTAGAACCGTTGTAGTTAACCTTCCCACATCCCTTCCAAAACCCAAAACTTTGCGTCTCTTCTTGTAGAGAGTCTGTGTGATGTACGAGAGCCATTACACATGGCAGTCTCTCTCTGAATTGCTTGGGTGAACTAGAGTCCAATGTCAGGGTATTCTCTGCAGCCTCCTTTCGGACAAAAAAGGGAGAGAGAGAGAGAGAGCTCCCGGGGTGAGACCGGCCACTGCCGAGAGACCCGTAGGGTGTACGTGCGCATATTACGTGCGTGTAAGTAGTCGCACGTGCGTGCCTCTCACCGGAGAACAGACTTTTATACATTCATACATACATATATACATATATATATATATATATATATATATATATATATATATATACACTGCGTACCTATTCATAACTATATGTGATAAAAGTACGTATAAACTCACGCATAAACGTGAGTGTGTCTGAGAGAACGTAATGGTGTGTTAGTGCTCAATTGTGAACGCCTGCTTGAACGTCGAGTAACCCGAGTACTCCGCAATCTCTGCTGGTCGCTGCGGGATATATTTGTGCAACAGGCTTTATACTATAGTGTAGTAATGTACAGTACACACACAGTTATTATATATACCGGTACATAAGTGAGACAGAGAAAGTTATACAGAGGCGACGAGGGAGAGAAGCTGCTTTGCTACTTACCTATGCAACGCGGTGAATGCGGGCCCGACGTCGTTTCTATGCATTTCAATGTTTCGCGAAAGCTATACACATGGAGGGAGGCTGCGAACTCGCCCTCTTTTTTCCTTTCATTCTTTCACTCTCGGTCTCGTTATACCGTTGGCATTAAGGCGCTCTCATTGAGCCCGAGATCGGAAAAGAGTCACGAAACAGCGAGAGAGGGAAATACTGAAAGAAATAGAAATGGAGTGTGGAAGAGAAGGATTTTATAACAGAGGGAACGAGAGCACCCTCAGGATCTCTTTGGCTCATTGAGAGCACATGTCAGCCACTTCTCCGTTGGAAGTCGACACACCATCCGCTTTTCTCTCTTATTGCCGGATCGGCTCAGGAATCAATTGTTTGAAATGTAAGAATTCTTATCGAAAGCAGAGAGGTAGACGGAGAAAGGAAAGATAGGATGATACGGAAATCAATATTGTTGATAATGCGAATGGGAGTGACCTAGTGGCCTAGCGTTCAGGCGTGAAGCGTTCGGTTAATCTAGGTTGAATTGAAGCAATCTTTTGAAAAAAACGATGAATGGAAATATCGCCAGATATATGGGGACTAAATTAAAGTGATTTTAAAATGAAAATGATTGAATATTCTTTCATTTGCCGACGGTTCACACTGGAAAATGTCAAAACAGGGAAGGAATGGTAGCAGAAAATTCATTAAAATGTATGCATGTTATTTTCGTATTTCTCTATCTAATCGTGTAGCAGCCATTTAAGAGAGGAAACCCAACTAGTTTTAAATCAAACAATTAATAATAAGATTTTGTTATTCCAGCGTATACTCTTCCAGGTTTTTACGATCTTTCCCTCATCTTCTTCAGTCACTTTTCTGCACTTCACTGTTCACCATTTCCTGTATCCCCTCGATCCCCGGGGGGGGGGGGGGGGGGGGGGCGGTGCATACAGAGTTTACTTTGGGCCCGATGATTTTGTTTAATTTGTATCTACACCAAAATATTTATTCTGTCAAGAAATGGATTTGCTGTAACGCAAATAAAAATTCAATAATCGCAATTCGTTATCGCAGCAAAGACTTCGTCGCGATATTAAGTAATTTTTGCTACAATGAAAATTATTTTTTTTCAACGGTTCATGGAATAATTAAACATAAGAAACAAAGAGGAATTTCATGAATAAAATAGAAGATAACGTGGAATTCTGAAACAGTTTTATAATATATGAAATCGATTTGTTTTCATGTTTCCTTTTTCGTCCCCCCTACTGTTTGTCGTGTATCGAAACCCTGGTGTGTATACATAGCAAAGTGCCGTCAAAGAAACTACCTTTGATCCGCCGTTTAAGAAAAACAAACTTTTATCCGTTTTTCATCTCGCTTCACCTTTCTTCCGCAGCCTCTCTGTATGGCGTAATATCTGCGTATTTTCGCGTCTCTCTCGTGGATCTTCAATCATTCCAAATCGTTGCTTCTCTTCTCGTTCTTTTTTCTTTCTTCGGGTCCAGCCCGGGCATACATTTGGCCCGCTGTCGGTAATTAATGTAATTAATAACTGGTCGACGAGTGCCTCCCACGGTCGTGAACAAGCCGCTGAAACTTTCAGCCTCACAGCGTGAGGCTTTACCTGTGACTAGTGTAAGCTCTCCATTTACCAATACTACAGTCTGTTTGTATATGTATATACCTGAGACTCGAAATTGCTCTGATGGCGGGGGCAGAACCGAAGGGGGAGGAAAGAATTCTAAATATATATACATATACCTCTATATATTGTGCTTTATTACATATAGATATGCCATGGGTATGCGGTTTGGCACGAGGGGGAGACTCACAATGTAGATATAGTATATGACCATACTATACACACACACACACACACACACACACATATATATATATATACACATGTATATAAAATACTACGATTAAACGTGGAACCACAAGCAAGAAGAAGGGAACCCCCAGTGAGCCAAGGAGTGATCGATAGCCCGTACAAAAGGTCGGATTAATAGACGAGAATGCGCGAGAGGTCCCAACAGAGGTCTTTCTTCGCGATCCACTCAAAGTTCTGTGCTACTATATATGAACGTGGAAAAAAAAAGGCAGAAGAGGGAGGATATGAGAGCGGAGAGAAAAAGCTAAAGAGAGCTGGATATAAAGAGGGTTGGAGATGCGGGAGGGGACACGCAGAAAGAAAAGTCAAGCCTCAACGCACACAACATCGAAGACCGGGAGAATATTCACTTTGAACGACGTCGAGTGGCCGGCACACGTTATAAATGCGTATATATAGGTATGTATATATATATATACATATATATTATATATGATGCTGATGCTGAGCTCTCCGATGCTCTCGTCTCGAGATGAGAAGTTGGTCAAACCGGAATACAATGAGAGACCCGTGCCTGCCGCGCTTGAGTGTTTGTGGTCGTTGTGGTCGTGAGTCGTTTGCACACGGCCCGGCCATTCCTTTGCTATGCTCACTGGAAACATTCGACTTGCCACGAGAGAGCTCGACGACCGCAAGAATGATGATGACGATGGAAAGTATATACAGAGAAGAGACAAGAAAAGCGCAAGAATCATCTCTACTCTAAACACACGCACACATATGAGAAAGCGAGAGAGTGTGAGAGACCGAGAGAGAGAGAGAGAGAGACCGAAAGAGAGAGAGTCATCGAGAAATTATGAACAGGAAGCGACTATGGAATGAATGTAAAAAATAAAATAAAAATTACAGAGACATGAAAATTGAGAAACACGAAGAATCATAGCTGCGTTTCATGAGGAAACTCTTTGAAGGCTAATTATAAATGAAAGGAAAAATGCTAATCATGCTATATGGCAACATTATTTATTTAATCATTTTTGGCAGGAGTAATTTTATATCAATTATTGTAGCGAGTCAATCAAAGTACTCATAACGTGAGTGGACCCGATTAATTTTTATTTTACCTTATCGATCCTGACTCGGAATTGACAAACGTTTCCTCGAGGGTTTCACGCATGCCTGGCGAGTTTGATCATATTTAACGTGCCACGCCTTCACCCAAATTTGAAGAAAAAGACTGCGTGAAAAAGTGCTCAGAATTCAATTTAATTTTTCGGGCTTTGATTGTAATATTGCCAGCGATTTTTTACCCACGGAGAAACGAAAACAAAAAAAATCAAAGCTGAAAAGTCGAAGACTTCATCAGGTCAGGGTAATGAAGAATATGAGAGCTTATTGGTCCAGCAGGTACAACGACAATGGACTTTGGAACCTCGAGATCCCGGGAGATGAGCCATATACTGCCTATTTTCAACACTGACAATTTTTTTCACATCTATATATATATATATATATATATATATATATATATAGAGACATCTATATATAGACATCTATATATATATATATATATAGAGTTATTTTTTATGCAGGTATATATATATACCTGCATAAAAAATAACTCTCGCACGCCCACCAACAGGTGATTTCGTTCATTTCATGTATCGACGGTATTCGCCGACTGGAGACTGCACCATCCACTGGCAGCTGCCAGAAATTCTCTCCCTCTATTTTTTTTTCTCAACCAAGTCGGGTCTATTCCCTTTTTTTTTCAACCGGCGTGTGTTCCTTTTTTCCTCTCTATCCTCTATCTCTATCTCTGCTTCCGTGCCGTGTGGCTTCCTCTCGGACCTTTTCATTCCTCCGTTACATCGTGTGTGGGAACTAGACAGTGTTCTATCCCATATATTCGCGAGAGTCCTAAAATTATTTTCATCTTCCTCTTTGTCTCTCTCATTCACCACCCACATGGTACAGTTGAATACTATGTGGAACTCTCATTTTCTAGGTAGCTGCAATGTACGTTTCAATTCTTTTTGCTTATTTCTTCATCTCTCTCTCTCTCTCTGGTCCACGCTCTCGGGCACAATGAACATCGAGTATACCAGCGGCATAGAGTCGGATTGCTCTCTTGGCCGGATTTCACGTGGCACAACCGGATTATCCATCAGGAAAAGAGAGGGAGAGGCAGAAGCATAATCCATGAATGAGAAAAAGAATAGCAGGAGAGTGGAGGGGCATCAGGAGAGTTCGTTGAGTACAATGGTCCAGAGCGTAACACACCGGGCCCTTTGTGCAAAAAAATTTCGAGCACACGCAAAAATGTCCGCCTGTATGGTTAGTATAGTAGCCGCACATACATGCGCGTGTGTGTGTATATATATATACACACACGCATATATTGTATATATGTATATATATACACACACACACACACATATATTATATATATATATATATATATATATATATATATATAATATAGATGCTGGCAACGGAACGCACATATAGCATCGCGTAGTGCGCAATTGGAAAACCGCACGCAAAAGTGGCCGACGAATCGTTGCAGCATCCACAATGACCTATATATGCAACTTCACGAAAAAGATCCATTCATCCTGATTCGCTGCCATAATCGCACAATACCATTTTCCCATTTACTAAAAGATTTCTGGTATTATTAGGATAAAGATAGTCTGGTAAAAAAAAAGTTTTCTTCAGGCCACAGTGCCTCTGAAATTTCGAGGCTCAACCTTTTTTGCCTCATAATATTACAATGCATATCCATCATGGATTTTCGTCTGGTCAGGTATGGTTGGATTATATACGGGTAAAATTATATTGTTCGGACGACGAGTCTCTCCGAGTGCAGTATTTCACGTGAAGAGAGATCATTTTACGCAATCCACAGTTTGCAGGGACGAAAAAACGTGAATAAAACTACTGTATAATGTTGGATAATATACTAAATGCCCCTACTGAGTTTTTTATGCACCAGCATTGAATTGTAAGTGACAATAGCAATTTCTATAATGGATGTAAAAAAAGAGACCCTCGAGTTTTCACGTAGAACTATAGCGAGAGGGTCTCACTCGATCCCTATGTACGATGCTGAATATCTATATAGCGTAAAGGGCTTTAGACAGCACAACAGACAGAGAATCGCGTATACTGGTGTATAATAATACTGGAATTTAATTTCCCTGGAATAGCACTCGAACATTGGGAGCGAGAGCCCCCCAAGAACGGAAAACTTGCACGAGTTTTCAGAATCCGTAAAATTCATGGGACTAAACTAGACGAGGCTTTTATAATATTATATATATATATATATATATATGTATATGTAACAGGTATGCATAGAGCATAAGATGGGTAGAGTTTCGGTGTATTTTATGATATTTAAATTGACTAACATATACGCTACTCTGAGCGACTTTTCTCATCGCCCTCGGAAACTTTTTGGGTTACTTTGAGTCGACTTTCTTGTTCTTTGAAAGTCTCTTAAATTTCTCATAAATAAATAATCTTATATCATACCTAATATTTATACGCCTATGACTAGAAATAAGAAATTTTTTCTCCACATGTTGAGTTCGAGAATACAAATATAAAAAGAATGAATCAAGTGGCAAATTATAATTTTGTTAAACAAGATATTATATAGGGTTACGCGATTCTCATTTCTCTTATTAGTTAATGATACATTGGTTTATACAATGTATTGATAAAAAATTCTCACTCGTTTTGATTCAAGCTCTCCTATATCAGTTTATCTTGATTTCTCGTCAAGTTAATATATATCCTGTCGGATTTATACTATTATAATTAATATTTTTGTAGAGGAATGAGATTGATCACTGTAACGCAAACAATGGTAACATTACGATTATATACGAAGCATGTACGGTGTAATATGACTATGCGCAAGTTTCATGCTGCACTCGATACGCACGAGTTCCATTAACGATAGGATATATATGGCAGTGATAACCAGTCGAAAGCGTTCAATTTATCGCTCGTTCTTTTTCTTCATCGGGCTTGGATCTCATGCACCTTCCTTTGAGTTTGTAATTCTCTTTCTTTCTCTCTCTCTTTTTTTGTCTATCTCTCTCTTACTCTTTTATTCTCGGCGTTTTTTTTCGTCGGTCTCTTCTTTTGCAACGCCCTCGCTTCGTCATGCTCAGCATGATTTTGTTTCGCGTCCCGGTGTGCGAGAGCCCTATAGATCTGCTGCTATGCCTATATATATATACATATATATATATAGTACGTTTCTGCTGAATAGCTCGTACCACACGGCCTCGATTACCATAAATCAGCTCGTTTTTAGGACCGTCGGACGACGTTTTTCCGGCAAGAACGTCCACTGCGACGTGGATGGGCCTGATTAAACGGGTTATTAATTATACGCTCCAGGCCAACGAGAGAGCAACGAGAACGGCGTATGCACGCTGACGTATCCACCATTCCCGCCGTCGTATACCGATAAATCGAGTTGCCTTTTTTTTTCGCATACAAGCTCAAAGCTTTCAACTCTTGCTCCCTTTTGTCTCTTCAGTCTTTCTGGCTGCTTTGCACTTTGGTAATCTCTCGAGGACAGTATCGATGCACCGCGATCTTTTACCAACGTAATTTTTTTTTTCTCTCAGAATAAGTTAACCGAGAAAAATAGATCTGTTTTATCTAAATAAATAAAGTCGCTTCCAATCGTACAAAAATCAATGAAAATTTTGCAGCTAGAATAAAATGAATGATTAAAAAGTGCCTCATAAAATTGTATGTTTTAATTCGTAATAATGATGGGTGAAAATTATAAGGGATTAACGTTAACATTTGATTCAAATCTTTTTTTTTCTTCCTACCTATTTCTCAGAGCAAACGATGTATGTACAACGTAAATTACACACATTGATCAGCTTGTATATGGACAGCAGAAATATCATCGCATTATCAATATTAATTGTTGAACGCGGTAAACGCGAAAGATGAGAACGATCCGTCTCAGAACGAGTATATAATAATATTACCAGCCTGGCATTCATGTAGAATGATGTTATACATGCTATAAATCATTGGAATGACTAATACTTTCAACGTGGTGTAAGGAGTGGAATAACTTGCGAATGGAGAGACACAAGATGCCGACTCAGAGCATTTGCGCTCGACTGATGAAGACGTTTTATCGGGCCAACCGATAAAGAGACGATTGACCGTAGTTGCGCGAGGTCAGGGTTCACGCGCATATATTCATTAATCCAAACGATGCGCATTGCCCGTCACCGATTCTACACGTCGACGGTATAGTACAACTATATATATATTGAGATTTCAAGAGACTGGCCAGTTCTTGCCGTCTTTCATTCTTTTGGCTCAACACCATCGTTCTGATATAAAAACTCTTACGCCCGTTTCCTCTAATCTGGTTCAATTTTTTTTTATATTTTTGAGATAGGGTAACCAGAGTTTAAACTACGATAAGCGTCGGAGGAAAAAGGGCATTAAAGTCGTACATGATCATATTGTTCATACATTAGGCGCTATTCATTACACGCATTTTATCTGCGAATGTATGGAAATAAATTTTCTAAATAAAAATCGAATGGAAAATCTATTCATTTACAATATTTTTTCGAAAAAATTTCTGTTTTATGTTGTCTTTTGAAATATTTTAACTCATTTGTTCTTCATTAGATTGTCGATACAGAATTCGTAAAAACATATTTACAAAATATTTATTTTTTTATGTTGATCGAAAAAATGACTAATATACTCGTCATATATCTGGTGGGCATTGTGAGGATGCACTTTCATACACTTCACGTCTCCCATATTGGAACATTTACGACACAAGGGGTCAGCACTCGCTCGTCATCGTCATGCACATCGTTTATTATCGAATAACCGAGCGATAAACCATCGGTGTCATTTACGTCCTATATATACTGATGTGTAATAGTGCAAGACACGCGTACGGTGGTAAATAAGCACATTACAAACGTGTATCATTCGATACCGAACAATGCGAGGAGCACGCGATATGTCAGCAAAGAACGAGGATCTCGTTACTTGACCCTCTCCTCGTTGAGACACAATTATTATCGTCCTCGAGTATATATAATCATCGATTCGACGCATTCTAGTGTGCAACGAGGACGATGATTGTATAATGTGCAACAAACTATATAACCATAATCTGCTCCATTAATTTAATATTCCCTTAATTTTTTATTAAATTACCATAATACGAGTGCGAAAAATATGCTACACAATTGAATTATTTGTTACTTTTGTTCATGGATAAGACAATTTTTTTTTTTTTTTGCTGTTTCTTCTAAATTTTTTGTGGTTTTTGTGTTTTTGTTGAATCTTGATCAGCAGGAAAAAAATCGTACAATAAGTATAGGATACTGAAAGGGATTAAAAAAAAAACTGTGCTACAAAGTTAATAATAATTTGAAATAACATTTTTTTTTGTACAATTGCAATGATTTATTCCAATTTTTTTAAACGTCAATTACCTTTAATTATTTTGTCAAAAAATGATTTTCGGTGTTATTCCATACGAGGAAATAATTCCGACATGTCTTCACCGTTGCATATGAAATGCCAAAAATAATGAAAATAATTATTCTAAATTATATCTCAACGACTTCCTGTAACTGGTGTATGTCTGCATTATTTGTCATCGCGGGAGCACGCACTTAGCCATCTTTCATTGCTACACGAATCGTTTTCCCTATACGACGACACATATATATATATATATATGTATATATTATATGTATCAACGATAAGTTACTTAGCTGGAAGTGGCCTGCTCGTTTTTCGCTGCCCCGCATTTTAGATATCGATATCGCGTCTGGCAAGTTTGCGAACAGCTCACATTCGCGAATATAATCGAGCAAAATGTGCCCTGCTGTCAACTTCTCGGTATATGTATACGATTATATATCTACTATTACGTACGTGGTATATTACATACATAATACATAATGTACAAATATATTATACTCCCAATCGCTGCTATTGCAGCTGCATGCACGCATCTCACATCTATATATATCCCGCGAAATAGAGGTCTCTCTCTCTCTCTCTCTCTCTCTTTCTCTCTTTCTCCCGCTTAGATCGTGAATATGTGGGTCGAGCCTTATCCTTCTTCGCGGTCTCGTCGGCGTCGTCGTGTGGTCGAAGTTGTTGAACATGCGGAGGAGTATGTGACACACACCGCAAAAGGATGACGTGAGATCGGGTCCATTGAATAATATGCAGATGATTTTAATACACCATTGAAAAATATTTTCAAAGATATACAATCAAAATGCCCACAATTTAACTCCACATTTCTCAACTGTTCATATCAATAAAGCTAATATGTTGAACACTCAATTTGTATTATCCCAAATCTAGCGATTTTTTTTTTTTAATGGTATGCCGAGAATTTTAGGGAAAAGACGTTGCGGAGATCTTCCTTGTAGAATTAATTGGAGCGGTTGGTATATGCGATTTTTTGTTACGAGCTGAAAGAGTACCATCGGGGTGCTGACGTTTTTTCCATTCATTTAGTGATTAGCGAGTGGAGACTGAAAGTAACAAAAAAATGAAAAAACCAGTCTGGTCAGTTTACATTGTGAAAATGTTTACTGCATCGAAGCGCGTTACCACTTGCGGGAACGCTTCGTTATGATTTTCATTAACAAACTACCCTCGACACATTCGTGGTATAACAAATATTGGAAAAAATTTAAGACAAACCGAACAGATACAATCTTTCGTAATCTCTAGTGAGTTTACACGTGCTCTGCCAATTTAATAAATTAAATTGAAAAAATAATGTATCGCATGTAGCATCGATGATAGCCTCAGGCTAGAAATCCGTACATTATATGTTCAACACGTATCTTATACATATATGTATGGCTATATAATGCATTATATGTGAAAAAGCGTTTAGCGCTCGGGCTTCGTTGACGTCGATTTTCCAGAATCTAACGGGCGGTCAGAGGCGAATCCCCCGGGGCTAGAGCGCTCTGCCAAGCGTGATGTATTTGAACATTGAGTCTCTCCTCCCCCCCCCCCCCCCCATCCTTCACTCCATCCTGTCGATACGTCGACGCTTTTCAGCCTCTACCAATTAATTTCCAAACTATATACGCCATGCCCACGTCTATCGAAAATCCAAACGTATTGGCATACCTCCGATAAAATGCATCTATATAATGCATATGCGTCTCTTTCACCCTATTTGATTTGACGTGATTTTTCTTTCTCGGCCATTCTTCGAGAAAAAAAAATCTTTCACACTTTCAAAATGCACCACGCGTATAAATATATATATATAAGTTACACCAGATGCATTTTCTATTCAACAATCTCTCACTCAATTTTTTTCTTTTATTGGTCGTCTCTCGCGCGTTCTCTCGATATCTCGTGATTCGCAACGCGTGCCAGGCTTGTTCCAGAATGTCGCGGAAACCACGAGTTAGAGATTCGCATACATACATATAGGCAGCTCTCGTATGCCCGCCGGCATCATGGCACAACGGCAACGAGAAACTTGTCGTCATAGATACATAAAGGTCTGTACAGATTTATAAAGATCTATACAGGTTGTACCATATTTTGTAATTACAAAGAGTAACATGAAACTGCATTTACAAAATAACTGGAGAAATTACCTAATTGATTTGATTGAGAACAAAAATTGTCCGTAGTTGAAGCATCGAAAAAAATATCAACAGCTCAATTTGATTATCGAATGAAATATTCAAACAAAATCTGGACAAAAATATCTGAACAAAAATTGTCCGTAGTTGCAGCATCGGAAAAAATATCAACAGCTCAATTTGATTATCGAATGAAATATTCAATCAATCAGCATATTGAAAAATCACCCATCAATCATCATCATTGGTATTTTAGTGAAAAAATATTAAAATGACTATTCAAACAATTAATTTAATTTGATTATGTTATGAAAATATATATTTATAATTATTTATTTGCATTTCGTTTACTCTTGAACGTAGGTGAATTTGCGTTTGACTTGAAATTGAAAAAAAAAGTCTTCGTACGATATTTCAATCCGCAGAAAACGCAAGATTTAAGATCATCTCGATAAATATAATCATCTTTAAATTAAACAAAAGGTTGTGTTTAAAATACTCTGCAGTCGAAAAATTCCCGGAGAAAAGTATGTGTCGGGTAATCTGGCTTTGTCCGGGAACTTTTCAACGAGAGTGCAGCTATCGATTTTGATGGACCCTGTATAGCTTGTACACGACTATGAGTACCATATCCTGCGTTTCGTACGTTGTCTATGTAGGTGTGTGTGCATATGTATATATATATATATATATATATATGTGTGTGTGTGTATGTGTGCCAAGGGCCGCGCAAGCACGTCCAGTCAATTAACTTGAAGGGTAAGCAAGAAACTTTAAGAGCAAAAAAGAAGTGAGTGCCCGTGATACGCGAGCCTCTTTGTAACTCATCGATACACCACACGTGGATACTTCACTAATATATGAGGTATGTACATCTATATATAACATACATAACCTGCTATCGAGTGCAGCGTCGAAGTGCCCGATGTGGACCCCGAGGCAAAACGCATAAAAATCGATCGTATGGAACGTAACTCGGTGAGGCGCGAGTGAACGCACTCGCGCCTCGGGAATAAATATATCAAATACGCGTTATATATAGTCTCGTTGGCTTTACAAGGGCTCTACTTGAAAAAGAGAAACTCGCTCGTTCATTCGTTGAGTTAGATTTCGCTCGAGGGGCGTATTTGGCGAGGTGAGGAAGCGCATAAATGCAATATACAACAGTCACAACTCCAACATTTCATATCATCGATTTATATATATATATATATATATATATATGCTGTATGCATACATGCATACAGATGCACCCTTTGAGATTACGTCGATTCTAGCACAGGAATCCCAATGATAATCTTTGACTTGAGGTGAAACAGTGACGAGGTCGTTTTGCTCTATGATGAAAAAAAAAACAGAATTCAAAGAACGAAGGAAATGATATATATCGTTATAATAAAATGTACGATGTGAATATATTATATGAGCTAATTGCAGCATGAGAAAATACAGAATTCTCTAGCTGTGACGTAATTTGACGATGTCACCACACGCAGAGGCATTGATTAATTGAACAATGATGACTTTTCAGTGATGTCACAAGTAGAATAACTATTCCACAGATATTTCTTCACGTGTATATGTATATGTATAAAATAACGATTGAATTAAAAGCGCTCTGCAGAGCGATACGAAATTGCGACAGTCGTTTAGCAGAGAGAATGGCGACGATAGAAAGTGGCTTGTACCTTTATCCATGTATTCTATCTAAGCTATAACAATATCGTTCGTATATATCCAAGGCTCATCTGGTATTCTTCGAGCCGAGTGGATATATATATATATATACATATATATATATATATATATATCCACGTTAACGAGCGATCTACACCGGTGGGTAATCAATTCGAGGTAAAAGCATATACTGTATATGCAGTATAAAATCGGAGTATCTAGTTGGTACTTCCGTTTCCAATGGGTTCTCTCTCTCTCTTGCTTTCTCTCGTCGTTGAGACTGTTTATTGAGCATTGGGAAGTAAAAGGCCGTAGAATCATCGGGTGGTCATGTTTTATGTATCACTTTTATTATTCCCGGGTAAAAGTAGAATAGTGATGATAATGGCGGCAATGGTTTTAGAGAGCATCTTGGCGGCTATGACAAAAGATGGGAGAACGAGCACAGTAAAAGTCCACGGAGGAATGAACGAACGATAATAAGTTTAATAGTGGAATGAGCGAGCAGAGAAAAAGGGCTATGTAGCACGAACCACGAGACTCATGGTCAATTTATCTAACAGTCGGTTATATGGAAGGACGTTAAACGTCAGATAAATTTACCGCGAGGGAGGTGTGCGAGCAGTGCAAACTGCATGAATATATATATATATATATAATATGGCGAAACTTTTGAGACGCAAAAGTAAGCGAATGTGCACAAAAGTACATTCTCGTTCGCGTTGTGTGCATGAATATACTTTCATTCTCTGTACACGAACGAATCAACGATGAACTATTATGCAGGCAAAGTGACACGTGTGATGGACTCATGGCGTGTGATTTACGCTTCGCGGTCGTGTATAACGAAGAGACTGCTCGTGACAGCAGCGATGACAACGACACGTCTCAAGGAATCTCTCGTATGAAAAACCATAAGAGACCATCTCTTTTATTACCATAGATGTATGTACACACAGACACACACACACACACACATATATATAGATGCGATGAGAGCCCTTTTGTTCCCTCGTTTCAGTGTTACAGCTTCAACGACGGAGGAGACCAAATATGCGGTGACCAGAGAGCCCAAAATATTCGCAAGCAATATTGTCTGAAACGTGCATTATTATTAATTTTCGTTTCTCATATTCGACTAACAATAACCGTCGATATAAATCAGTGAGAACCATTCGATGATAACGAATACTCATTAAAAGTCGTTGTTTCGTGAATATAAATTCGGGCCAAACGTTTTTATGTGCACTTTTCATCAATTATAAAAGTGATTATCTGCATCGCTTTGTAATTTCCGTCTTGGTTTGCCTGTGGAAAAACGTTTTCAGACGGAATATTGTCAGTGGTGCTTTTTTGGCAGTGTCAATTATTCTTTTGGAACAAATCTCTTCGCAGCCCTGACTCGACAGAACTTTATAACCTTAAAGTTAACATGAAAACTATCTGTATATCTATAATGGTTTTTGGTTTCGCACTAGGCCGCTAGGGATTCACTCTCGACGCTGCCATCAAAAACGTCTCGCCAAATTTTTTCGTTCACCTTTATTTATGTACGTAATTTTTTTTATTTCATTTTTTCATCATACATCAGCCAGTACCGAATGGCGCTTCGTGTCCATCGAGAATCTCGGCAAACAAAGGTCTCAGGGCATATGAAAATTCCCGTCCGAAAATGTGTGAGAGATCTAGTCGCATTTTTCGCCAGGGCAATGAGTCCCCAAAGACAGTGACACAGAGTGTACATTCGAAAAGTGTATATATATATGTGTGTGTCTGTGTGTGTGTATGGCCTGCAAGAAAGAAAGGGCGAAGATACACGGCACGAAATTTTAATATTTTGCGCGTCGTCGTCGTCGAGTCGAGGGGCCGGAGGGTAATCCCCTTCACAAACGGTGGCCGCACCGCCTTGATGTCCCTCGACAAACAGGAGCCCATCGGTCTCTTTTTCACTTGGTCGAGAACTTTTTTACTATACATACATACATGTTTATCCTTTTATTTTCATATTTCGCTTCTTACTTCATCTTTCCCTTCTGTTTCTCACTCATTCCCTCTGTCGTTATTCTCGCGGCTGACTCCAGGGATCTTGCAGCAGGAAAGAACATTTTTTTTTTATTCTCATTTTTTCGCGCTTTGCCCGCCAACTGAGGAACTTCCGTGGTTACCCAGTGGTCCTGTTATCCTGTTAACAGAGCAGAAACCTTCGCTCTGCTTCGTGACGACCGAAGGCATTACGCGATAAAAAAAAACGGGTGAAAAAATGAAATTCTTATTGATTAATTTATTCTCCAAATGTACATGAAATAAAGTATAAGTGCAATTTCTGCACCATTCATAATTTTATCACAGGGCATTTGTGGACAGAATCGCAAGCCATGACAAGATTCAAAAAACGATCGATGAAATATTTTAGGAATAATAATAATAAAATAATAATAATAATAACAACAACAATAATGGCAGTCATAATAATAAGATGGAAGTATGTAAGATCAGCTTTCATCTGTTTAATTTGGCAAATGCACATATTGTAGTGAGCGGCTTCGGATCGAAGGATAAAAAAAGAATAACCTATGACTCTCTCCGGAGTGGATGAATATATCACATGTCCTGCTCTGGACTCGTTCCAAAAGTTTTTCGTAAAGCACTATGTGAGCGCGTTGATGCGAAGCTTTTGCTTTGTTGAGATGCATTCGTTCTCGACGGATACGACAAATTGCGCTTTCGAAAATTCCATCTCGTGGGACAGGAGGAAAAGGAGAGAGGGAATAAGGTAGAAAGAAGGAGATATAATGAAGGAGAGACTGAAAGACACAGAGCAGTTGATTATAATTGCAATGTGAAATCAACATTTGTAAGGCTGCCTCTGTGAAATATATAGAAATATCAAACGCTTGAATGTATATCTGCATATCGTTTGTTAAGAGGGTCGAGAGAGACAAATCGAGTTTTACGTGCTACTAGAATAAACTTGTATACCACTAGAATCCGTTTGATGCCAGTCAAAGGGATCGCCAGATCGTCGTCGTCGTCGTCGTCTCGACTGAGCTTTGTGCAGATGCGCGAAATTACCCACGATATTCGCGAATCGTGGGCCCTCGCCATTCGACCAGAGATAAAAAGAGGAAAAAAGTAATATACAAGTGAGAGTTACATCGTCATGAAAATGAATGATAATTTTTTACTTAGATTTTGTATTGTGTGAATAAAATTTTCTTAAGAGATCTTTACAGAAGCTTCGAACTAATGAGAGGAAGCGATGTTTTTCATTGCCACGTTTAATTCTAGCCTAATAGAAGACATACGTATTCGTATAAAGCTCGTAGGGAGTTCAGAATCTGCTGTATAAGCAAAAACGTGCTTCAAAGCTACAGAAAAAAAATCCACGTGTACGTATACGCGTATTACGTATCTCGTATTTCGAGAAATAATTCAGGCGATTCGTTGCTTTTGGCTCAAAGGGTCTCTCGTCCGGTTGAAGATGCTCGGCCATGTGGGAAAGGAAGAGGAGAAATGACGACTGCGACGACGACGACGATAATCGTGTGCGCGAGAAAGTCTACCGAGTGAGATTTGTCGTGAACGAGCTCGTGACTCGGCTAAGGCAAAACCCAACGGCGATACTATACGAAAAACGTCTGTGGGCAGTCTCGCCTTTTCACTTTTCGCTCTGAACGAAGCACAGATAAAATGAAAAAAAAAAAAAAATCGAATGTTTCTCACGTAATGTAGTCGTCTCCACGTTAGACGTTTTTGAGGTTATCTCTGTCTCTCTCTTGCGTGCGTGTGCGTGTGCGTGTGCGTGTGCGTGTGCGCGTCTGCGATGACGAGACGATGGCCAAAAGAGGGAACGAGCGCTCACCAGACTGTCAAGAGGGTGACTCCATTTTTCGTCTCGAACCTCTCTCATCTCTCTCCTATCTCCCTTTGATAAGTCCTTTCGTGTTCGGTCCACCGACAAATACGTATTCGTGAGAGAGCAGCGAGAATTTGAGAATCTTTTTAGTCGGATGAGCCGGACGTGTATATAATAACGTCAGCGTGGACTACAGACTGAGAGATCAAGAAGAAAGCTCGAGGAGTAAAAGGAGCAAAAAAAAAGGATGAAAGGAGAGAGAAAGATATAAAATTTGAGAGTGTGCTACACGTTTACTGTGCGGCTGATCAAATGAGAGGACACATCAGCTATCTCAAGATGCATATGTTTGCTCTACGTCAAATCACGATTCAGCGTGGCTAGCGCGACTGCGTTCAGCCTTTTTATTTACTGTCATCGCAAAGGCGTTCGAACGTCTCAAACCATCATGCGTCTTCTTATTTGCCAAGTTTTCATGAATACGGAGGGAGGATATAGTTATCGCGACACGTATTGAATATATGCATATGGGGTATTCCAAGTGGAATCGACAGGTCCTTTACACTCACCCTCTGGAATTTGGTCCGGGATTTTTCATATAGTTTTAACAACCCTAAAAGACATGCAGTTTTTTTTGTGAACTTTTTGAGCCCGTCACTATTTAATGATTCCTTGAAAAATATATATATATGTACGGAGCAAAAAGTTAAGACATAAAAAAAAATCTGCAAAATATCAAAAAATACTAGAAGCATATGCCGCACAAGTTAGGATATGGATTAAAAATATTTATATCTAACACATTATCCTTGTGAATATTATCAGAATTTGTAATTTTGTGATAAATTAAGTGTGTAATAATATAAATAACTATAGCTGGTGCTTGCGGCTTCACACGCGTTGAATCAGTGTAAAAACATTGTACCTCTTTTTACCCCGTCAGGGGTTGAATTTGCAAAAATACCTTCTTAGTGACTCACATTTATAAATTTCACACTTATAGCTTCAGCGGTTTTGGCTCGGCGATGATGAATATCAGTCAGTCAGGATATGTTATTTTATATATAGAGATTGGTGAGATTGGCCTGGAATGTCTTATACAGTATATTTATATGCACGAATAACGTATACACTCACGAAATATGGATATATAGTATATAGTATATAGTATGGATATATAGTATATATGAAGCTTCGAGTCATTTTATCCCAAGCCAAGAAATATGGTGATTCGTCGCGAAGGCGAGAAATCGCCGTGGACGTTTATAATGCGTCACGCGAATCACCCCGTCTTGGGAAAACTTATTGCACGGTTTGTTTCAGTCCCAGCGAGAGACAAGCCAGAGTGGAGAAAGATCTCAAAACCGTTTATTACGATCTACCGCATTATGCACAAGTCGAAATAATTGTAATCCGTATGAGTCTCTTAATCATTCACAAAATTTATTCATGATTGTTGCAAATTGCATAAAATGTAAAACTGATAAAATTTCTTTACGAAATTATTTCTCGTATTCCATTAAGAAATATTAATAATATTTTTTAAAGGGAAAAATAAAATACGACAGAGTGTACGAATTATTGGCAAGGACATATAGTAGGACGATGGATGAAGAGAAAGAAGGAAATAAAGGGAGTCAAAGGGAAAGATATATATATATATATATATATATATATCGTACGCACATATGTTCTCGAACCCGTTCAATCCCTGTCTGTATCAATGCCTCGATCGATCTCTCGCACTCTTCCCTCCCTTCTCAATCCGCAGCAATACGTTTTTTCTCTTCCGTCGTTCGTCTTACGCGTTCCCTCTCTTTGTCGCACGCACAGTTCTCGTTACGAGCCCCGCGTCTAGCAAAGTAACACTGGCTATTACGTATATATATTGCGTGCGGATTCCTCCTCAAAGTGCACCCTTTTTTTGTTTGCTTCTCGCTCAAATCGGCCGCCGCTACTCTCGCACCACCAAATCCAATCTCATTAAGGGTCCGTGTGCGTTTTTCCCCGTACACCGGACGTACCAATTTTCTTCACGGTTACTTGCAGACACGAGACCACAAGAAAGTGACAGAGGGCGGAAGAAAAATTGTCTGTGAGAGAGAGAGAGAGGAATAGAAAAAAAAAGAGAGAGGAAAGTGAATGGCCTTGCGAGGGGTGAACTTATCGTTACACGGGATTTATCGATTCTCCAAGTGGGTCCGAGGATGAAACTACCCTCCGAAATGGGTCTTGAAAAAGTTACCGATCGTTCTTTCATACTATTAGAGGGTGTGGAGGAAAGGACGCCAAAGAAATTGGCAAAGGTATAGAGGGGGCTGCTGATCAAAGCGATTTTTTCTTCTCCTCTTGCTACGAAATTGAAAATTTCCTCGATTGCGGTGATTACCGCAAGAGGGACGCGGGTCGATCATGACTGGTTTTTGGTGAAAACCAAGACGAAGAAAATCTTCATCGTGGTATATACATATATGTATACATACATTGTGCTGTGCTAGGCTATGCTCACGATTAATTTCGAGACGTCTGGCGAAAATCCCGCAGATGGCGGTCTCTTGAAGCTGTCGGAAAGATGTATACAGAGCCCAGGCGAAAAAGAAGATACAGGACGAGAGAGAGAGAGAGAGAGAGTAGGGCAAGAAGAAGGACAGTGCCGCGCCCTAAGACACGAGAGAGGATCGCTTCTCCTACATGCAAGAACAATTAGCTACACCTCCTTCCTTCACCTTCTCTCGTGGCTCACCTCTGCGATAAATCAGCGCCACCGCATTACTGCAACGGGCCCTGAGCCACAATGCCTGTAATTCTCGCCGACTATGCGAAATCTTCGTGTATATACATATATAGTGTACCTGCACTGCATATAGTGTCCATATAGAAACTAACGTAATATATATATATATATATATATATATATATATACATAGAACATACATATTTAGTACAACATGTTGATGTGCTTTACACGAGATTGTTAGATTGTACGTACGAGCACAGTTTGAGTAAGGTAAACGTCCCAGTAGTCGACCACGTACCATTAATTGGCCACCCATCTTAAGCCCCACATATTTGTTTCTCTCTTGCACTAGTTGAGTCCCCATTGTTGCCCGAGTATAGGAATATTTGCCTTGTAGAAATACTCTCTAGAATATTTCGTCTTCTTTACACGTAAAATTCTGGAAATAATAAAAGGGACGAGGCAACGAGGCGAAGAAAGGAAAGTTGCTGACTTAAAATTTGAAGAAAAATAAATAAACCGTAAATCAAATTCAGAAGAGACAATCATGAGTGAATTAGTCAGGTAAATTTAAAAAACGATATATATTAAATCTAAAGTGTATAAAATAAATCAGTGAATCAAATAAAATATATTTAATATTCACTTAGAAGCAGCATAGCGAATAATTTATCGAATCAATGAACGCCACCATATAGAGCGGTTTACCCTTTTCTCAGCAGTTTATTTTATTTCTTGTATTCCCCAGATCTCTATTATAGCCAGAACATGCTTCCTTTACTCTCTGTGATCTGCTCTTATACTTGGCATCGTTGTCGCCCACACTCTTCCTATGTATATATATAGATATTTATATGCGAGGAACTATACATAGTTCGCTGCTTATCCTTTATCCGGATCGTCGAAAACACGATCGGCGACAAACAACGATACGGGAGAGGCACTAGATGCTCTCGTAAACGCAGTTATTTGGAGTCTCGTGAGGCATATATGGGAAACCTGCGGTGCAATAAAGTCCCATCCTCGACCATATACATTCCTTCTCTCTCTTGATGTCTCTCCCTCTCTACATGTACCTATTTATTTTTTTTCTCTCCTTCACGTGAACATTCTCCGCAAGCTTTACCGCCCGATCGTCTTTCGAAGGAATCGCGACGTCGTTGTCGAGTCATCCCGAGTCCTTTGGGAGAACAGAGATAGAAAAAGAGAGAGAGGGAGAGAGAAAATGGCATATAGATAGAGAGATGCCGTGCAAAACAGTGCTCACCCCACACACAAAATCCAGCAGTTTCACATTTATCTGCTCTCGTGCACGACGAGTAGTTGAAGTCGCGCACACGATATCGTGTATCGTCGCGCCACATCGAGCGTCTCGACGTTCGATCGAGCGGAAACCTTCACTATACTTTGCTCGCCTCCACATCCTCTTCTTCCTTTCCACCCTCTCGCGCTCTCTCTCTCTCTCTCGCTCTGTTCTATCTTATTCGTACTCATATTGTGTATGTACATATAGACGCGTTTACTTTTTGCAAAAGTCTTGCAAAGTATCTCGATTGCGTGGCTAGTCCATCGACGTCGTGTCATTGTTCCTCTATATCGTTGTCTCATCCCCGCTTGCTAAAAGATCTTGCAGCCCGAGAGTCAACCCTCCCGGTGTACCAATTTTATTTATAGATATCGGCACATCTCGCGGTCCCGTCTACTCTCCTCGACTCTTTCGAAATCCTCTCTCGCAACGATTGGCTAGAAACTCGGTCGCATTATTCTTTATATATATGTATATGAGACTCCCTCTCATCGAGAAAGGACCTGTCGAAGTGTAAGGAAGCATCAGAGAGGATAAAGTACTGCTCGTGGAAGTCGTATATACAGAGAACCGATTTATCGAAGAATATCCATCATCGTGGTAAATGATGCGATCGCTTAAAACTCCCTCTTGTGCGCAATGAGATACTTTTTCAACGATTTCTTGAAGAAAACGCGTAGAAAGTCGATTTAAAAATTGTATTTATGAGCTTGCATGGCAAATTACACCGAATTCAATCATTTGGAAGATGCAGAGGGCTTAGAAAAATATTTGAAGAAAGTTGTACGTGACCGAGATAGCTGCTGATAAAGGAATTTATTTATTTTCAAACATATATATATAGTTCGTTTGAATTAAAGAAACATTATTTGACCAAGATAACATTTGTTCGGCCAATCAAGCTGCCAATTGTGAGATCATATCTCTCATAAATTATAGCTAATCTTAATACACTTTGTTTGCCTCAAATAAAATGAAATAAATCCATTTTTCCCTGTGAAACGAGATGAAGAAAACAAAATTAGTCACCTTCGCTCTCATTCTTACAAAACGAGTTCGGTGGTTTATTGTTCTCCCAGGAGATTCATCTTAGCGGGTAGAGAACGACGTGAAAAAATTGCCAAGCAGCTGAGAAGATTCTACAACGACGAGACGAAGAACCGAATGGACGTTTCTCTCGGTTATATAGCGTAGAGAAGGAAAGAAAGAACGAAAGAAAGAGAGGAAGAGTACTTGTAGCACGAGAGAAACTGTGCTGCGAAGCACAAACGACGACAACGACGACGAAGAAGGAAACTATTCTCGTCGCAAGCGAGACGAGGCACGAGAGCTTCTATTTTCTCGTCAAGACTCGGGAAGAAACCGAAGAATACATTGAGATTGTTGGGGCTGGTACCCAGCTAACTCGAGACTGTCGGGCACGTTATGAAGTCTTGAAATTGCATGCACTGAGAGAACGGACTAGCACAGTGTGTCTCGTACATAATACAACAAGCACAGTAGACTCTAAAAGGTATCAGTATGTACTGTACACTGTTGTTATATGCAGAATATTCGTGGCTCTTTCCTCGGTACAGTAGACAACAATTGGAGCTTAATTACGCAGTCGAGTCGAGTCTCTATCTCTTTCTTTATTTCTTCCTCGCGAGTGGGTGGCTCATTCACGAATGCAATGTCGTTTATACCGTATCGTCTAAGATGTATTACTATGAAATATACAAACCTCCGCATTTTTCATTCGAAATTCTTCCCTTATTTATTATACTCAACTTCTTGACGTTGAAATAAACTTGATGCGGGCAATTTCAAAAACTTAAATCTTCAGAAAAAATTCAATATGAGAAGAAAAGATTTTTTTACATGAGGTAACAAGGAAAGCGGATAATTTCACATTTAATGGCAAAAAAATCATCCTCATTGCTTTTACGAATCAAACTGCTGTTTTCCCGCTATATCACACTGTAATCATGTACAGTGTGTATTCGTATCGTGATTGTTCACGTTTTAATTCAGGTAGGATCTCGAGGGAGAGAAACGAACTGTGTACCTCGCGTGTGCCTCTTCGGGTTGAGATATACGAAGCGTAACGCGCGTCCATTCATCCCACACCGCTTTGCGATCTTGCGGCCGGCGTCGACAACGACGAGGCTGACCGGGTTCCGGTCGGGGGCAGACTAGCAGCGCGCCTGGATCACGCGCACGCGCCAGGAAACGGCGCGCGTCCACGTCCTCTTATTCTCCCCTTGTACACGTAATATATATATATATATATATATATATATATATATATGTGCATTTATATATATATATATGTACATTTATTCACTTATACATACATGTACGAAGCACACAAATATATACGTATATGTAAACCAATGATACATGTATTTTCTCGCGTGGCACTCGACAGGCGCCTCTACGATACACGCCCGGCTGCCCGCACTCACTTATCTTGCTCGTCGACTACGGCGTTTCCGTCCTCTCTTTCTCGCCTGAATCTCTCTCTCTCTCTCCTCGATCCGTGTAAATGTCATCGCCCGATGAGAATCTCTCAACACACGAGGTGTCAACCGTGCATAACGTGTAAGTCGCCGAGTACCGAGCAAGCAAAAAAACACGAAAATGCAGAGATTAACGAACATGCGTGTGGCACAGAAGAAATCAGTGGATTTCATTCGTTTCTTCAATCAGATTATGAAATTTTGTATTTTTTGCACGATAAACAATTCAACTTCGATCGATCCCGAAATGACAAATTGGTTACGAGATAAAAATAGAAAAAAAAAAACCTAATAAAAGTGTACATAAAGTGTTGTTGATGTGACATTAATTTGATCGGAAAAATGTTATGGCTTATTTATAGTACATGCTGCAACAGTACAGAGGACGCAAGAATAATAAGGGTGGTACGAAATTTTGCTTACTTACATGCTGCCTCGCAGTATATCTCAGTCGAGAAATCCGTTGCAGATGTGTGACCGCATGTAATATTTATGTGTTTTTAAAAAACCTATTTTTGGATGTAAAAGGCGCATAGAGGAAAGAGTGATGCGGGTCATGCAATAGTTTTAGGAAAATTTTGTTAGGGTGGAGGGGTCATCGCTTTTGACACTCTGTATATCCTTTATCGGTAACGTCGCGTCTCCTCCTGGTGTAGAACGGCCAGGACAGGATATCTGACGAGGGGCATCTCTGTACGTGTACGAAAAAGAGTCGTAAAGAGCCAAGAGGACGACGAAGATCCTGAAGAATGATTTACCGGTAGGCACGCACACATACTTGGTTGAGACCCTTGAGATATTCATTCCCTTATGTTGGTTCCCCCGATTTCTCTCACTCTCTCGTCTTCCACGTGGTCGCCCTCGAAACAATTAGAAGCTTTATGAGGCCGCGCGTGAGACTCACTAATGCCGCAAAGGAGTTGCTGTGGTACTCAAGAGTCGAGCCAAGGGCCCCCAGGATAGCGAGCTAGGGATGTATAGTATTCGAAGAAGGGGAAGTTGTTTAAAGTGACGCGGGCCACGTGTTCCTCCTCTTTGGCTCTCTTTCCTTCTCACTCTCCAGGGCGCAAAAGAGGTCGACGTTCTTGAAGCCTTAATATATATATATATATATATATATATATATATATATATATATATATATGTATATATATATTAATGTCGCTGCTATGGCATTAGGGGCCGTGGGTACGAAGAACACTCGTCTTCTTGCACTATCGAGAATCGTGGGCGTTGTTTTTTTTATATGTATCCAAACGTAGATAGAAACGTTATATATTGCGTTTTTATACACTTACCACAAGTGGAATATGGAAATGTGACTAATGGTTAGTGCTGTTGCCATGCTGGGACCGTATAAAAGTTTATCGAGACAGTTTTTATATATGTATATAAAAAAAAAATCGTTTCAAGTTAATAATTAATTTCTCCTAAAGGGTCCGTGCAACTGTTAACTTTTAATTCCGAAAAAAAATATATATTATTTTGATGGATCAAAGGTTATGAATATTCGTATTTATTTTTAAAAAATTTGTACTCGTTTTTTTTAAATTTTATAATTCAGAATTGCCAGCGAGAAGTTTTTTTCTCATACGAAGTGTTCTCGGGTAACGTGCCGGGACTAAGAAAAATCTCACGGGTACATCAGGTATATACAAGGTATATATTATCGTGAAAAATAGGGGAAAAACGGAAGAAAAAAGAAAATGAGGGCCAGAGAGAAGGAAAGAAATGTAGAAACGCAAAGTTCTCACTTCCTCGCTAGGACCAAGAGAAAACGCGATATCTCACGACGGGCGAGTTTACTCCCGGGGGTCGCGTAGCAAGAGCAATCTCCCGCGAGATCTCGGAGAAAAGTGAAAACGTGAAAGGCATAATCTCGAGCTCGGTGGATTATAAATCCTGGCGGTCTGCCACCGGGCCCGGTGGTTTTCTCGTCGTCGTCGTCGTCGTCGTCGTCGTCGTCGTCTTCGTTCTCATCGTCAGTGTGCGAGTGTCGCACAGAGAATCGTCGGTGATGCGCTACAGCGCATCCTCCTCGTCATCGTCGTCGTCCAAAGCGAGACAGTCTAGGCCACCCATACCCCTAATTATTAAACCTCTTATCTGGACGCAAGGGGCAGAGAACGCGGTTAAACTCTGCTCAAATCTGCCTGTCTCGACCCCGCCGTCACCTTTTCAAATTTTCTCAAACGGGGACACCCCACCAGCAGGATTTAGCATAATTAACGCTAAGGATTTTTGCGTCAGCCCATCCCTGCTCTTTCTCCCTTTTTTTCACGCTTGAAGAGAAAGGATTTTTCTTATATCCTCCAGAAGCATCGAAAAAATTAAGTCGCTGTTAATTCATTCGGCAATAATGCTAAATTCTCTTCTGATTAAGCTAAATAATTCTCTCTGGGTAAACTAAATTGTTTTATTCAATGATGTGCAAATGAGACGCTTTCATAATAAATGTATGAGATTAGTTTTAAAACGAAAGAGAAAGGAGAAATAGTTTGCATTAATTATATAAACTTTGGTGTAACTTTAACTTCAATTTTAATAAAAAAAACATACCGAATTGCAACTTTAAAAAAATGTTAAATTCACCGATCATTTTTCTCGCCGGCATACAACTGTGCTCTCGATATAATTACGACACTTAAGGAACGATTTTTCATCTGTTTTTCATCATTCTCCTTCGTCCTATATTCCGCGCCCACTAATTATCGGGTTCCTCATCCGCAGAGAGGGTGTAGTAGAGTTTCCAAAAGCGAACTAGGCCTGCCTTCTCTCTCTTTCACTCTCTCCCTCGCTGTGTTCGAAAGAAGAAACCCTCTGAATCACAGGAATCGAGAGTGACAGGCAGGATTTTGGCCGTAATTAACGGTAACGACGGGTTCGGGAAACGCCGGTCGCAATGGGTGCCGGGATCTAAACCAAACGAGGATGGAATGAGAATGGTTGGCGTCGGTGGTATGACACAGTACCCAGAGTGTATAACCACGACGACGCGCGCACACCCAACGTCACCACGAGAGCGAGAGCGCCGCAGACCGACCGACGCTTTCGCTCTGGTTGCTGGAAACTGGTTTCGGACGTAATTGGCGTCGACGCGAACGTTAAGAGTACCACACGCACGCACTCTGCACCACTGGGGAGGAGAGCGGGGCGAGAGAGAGAGCGCATATATGCAAGTACTACCCGTTGCCTGGTGGTGAATCCATGCCAAAAACGGTAACGGCCAGTCGTACTGGCTACCCTATAAATTTCAACCCTTTACGAGCGGCAAACCCCCCATCGACCTCTTTCCGAGCATAACATTTTACCCATTTTAGCATAACATTTCTACTCCCTTTAAATTTACTTCTGGCCCCGTAAGAAAATTTAGCGCGGTAGACGCTAACCCAAGTAAGTGTATTGTGAACGAAGCATTTATTCCCGTAAGAATTTTAGAAGAAAAAGAACAAAGAATTCTCCTCGCGTGACATGATTTACGCAGGCCAGACCTTTCGTACAAATGTTCGATGATATAATTTTCGCCAAACGTTTGAGTTAGTTTTTCAAGTGATTCAGGGCAAAACTTCATATAATTTCAAGAGCCAATCCACACTGCAAACAAGTCAGCTACGACTGTGGGGTTAAAGGAAAGGATGCTCTCGATTTATTCGATGAAACTATCTACGACTGCAATTAAATGTTGGACTCCAATAAAGTCATAGGGATTGAAGAGTCCCGAGTTTGTGGAACATTTGGCCAAGAAAGTTGGATTGCAAGACTCACCCTGCAATCTAGAGTCGAAAAAAAGGAAAAAGGGCGCACACGAGAGAGTTAGAATCGAAAACGAGTGACAGCAAAGGTCGAGCGAGAGTCTTCCGGGTGGGGTGGCATGCTCGGTCGGGGTCACAGAGAAAAAGAAAGAGAGAGTGTAAAAAAATAAGGAGAGAGTCGCAGTAATGAGCTTCCCACAGAGGCAACTCCCACCGACGGCTGCTCCCTGTAACGAGCAAAAACTTATCGTCACTCTCCCTACTGATTTACTCGACCTGCCACGTCGTTAGTCGTCGCAAGAGCCCCTTCCCCCCCTCCTTCGCACCCCGAAAAACCTCGAAGAATCTGTCACCCCAGCCAAAACTCTAGCTATATACACGAGAGCTACGTACTATTTTTGAAAAGTCTTGCTCTCATTGCTACAGAGCATCTATTGCGAGAGACAAACCGGTCGAGTTAACTTTGAGAGTCATTGGCGTCAGGTCGAACCGCGTTAATGAGAAATGAGTCGAAATTTTCCGGGTTAAGGGATGAAAACTTTTTTCAATTTCATTCTATGAGATCTCTTTTTTTTTTTTCTTAATTTCATCTCAACCCCGACATAATTACAATGAACGATTAATCGACACTGTATTTTATACTATATTGCAGTACGTTAGTATTGATCCACTTGGGTCTGCTTTATCACGTATAGCATACACGACGTAGTAGACTATATTTAATTAATTAATACGTAGAGACGATAGCTGAGGATGATTTAAGGGGTGAGCGTGATCCTCAAAACTCGAAAGAAAAGTGGAGAAAAAAGAAAGAACAGAACTTGCATCGAAGAAACCACACAGGAGCATCGGCGTTTCGTGTTTAACAGTGATACAGTATATATAGTAACATACGGCAGACTCGCAAGGTATAATGGTTTCCACGCGGAATGAGGCAAAGTTCAGCAGTATATCACTCCAAGATAAAAGCTTACCACTCATCGCCCAAGTATGGTGTATCCCCCTCCTTTCTCATCCCTCTGTCTTTCGCCCCTTTTGGGACCATATACATCATATATACCGCATTCTACCACTCTCATTCGATCCTATCCCACAGGCACCCGACAAGAGATGGCTTATTCCAAGGAGCATTAAAAACGATCTTATACGTATGCATCTTCTGGATAAAGTTGTACACTTGTATAGTAATAAAAACTACCGGAAGAAAAGAGCAGCATCATTTTCGTCAGCCCTATACCAGGGCATCTATATTTTTTCCTAATGGTGCTTTATATTGCTCACGATCAGGAACGAAGTCTCCATCCTCATTTCCCAAAAAAACATGATAAAGCTTTACTCGTTTCTTTTTGTCCCTTTTTTATCTTTGGGACATTTTTCTTTCTCATGTCTTTCCTCTTAATATCCCCTTCGTCACTCTCGTGCTACGACACGGTGCAATGCGCTTTCAGCTTATTATCGTTTCCGGATACTACAGGATCGAACGTCCTGATGCTTGGAGCAAGGAACACGTTGAAGGCGGGAAGGGCTAGGCATATACTATAATTGTCTGTAGAAAAGGAGAGAAGAAAACTGCTCGCCCATTCTGCTCGCTCATTTAAAAGTATGGAACGTTCCGACCTTGTGTGCTATGTAGCGGTATCCGGAACTTGAGACGTCGTTTGGTCTCTCCTATAACGAGATAGAAGGGAGAAGAGCGTAGCGTAACGATGACGACGACGACGACGACGACGACGACGGCAACGACGACAACGACGACAACGACGAAAGGAAAAGAGCGAGGGCCATCCTTCTCTCGACATGAAACGTCAGCCGGTTGGCTTTCGACAGCTGTTCGACACAGAACGTACAGTATGTATATATATATTTATGCATATGCTATATCCGTAGGAAAATTTTACTTTAGCTATATAACTGGGTCGCACCTTCCACTGGACCCGGCCCACTTTTAGGTGCTAATAGCGCGTTTCATGGGATACTCTTTGACCACATTTGAAAAAAACAACTGCCGCGAGGAAGCGTGTTTAAAAAAAAATCGCTTCCGGTGGAAAATAGTTCAAATGGGTCACCACGAGTGGGGAATTCTTCTCATATTTAAATAGAAGTGAGAAACGAGCATTTTAAAAAGCAAATATAAAAAACGAGCCTACCCGATCGTCACATATTTGTGATGGGAAACGTACTTTTTTTTTTTCAAAGAATATTGTGGTACTTTCGGTTAGCACATATAAGAATAGAAGTAATAGTAAAGGTAAAATTGATTGATACCTTGCATGATTAAAAAAATTGCAATCGTGGAATTGCTTATCACTTAACGATTCGCATATATATATAGATATGATCTTGCTCATTTTTTCATTTAAATCAATCTCAATATTTACAGAATTTTTTGTTCACATTTTCTTCATCAATAAAGAATAAATGTCCTGGTCTTAATTTATGCTCTCTTAATAAATCGATGGCTCTTTATTTTTGTGCATTGGGGATATTTAATGGTGGAATCGATGGCTCGAATATTTCAGAGAATCCGAAATATTGGCTGACCAAGCACAATCGGCGATTCTCGATAAATTCTCTGGTCGTCGATCACGACAGCAGCGTCTCTCTCAAAATTTTGATCATGCGCAGTATATGCGTATATTGCGAGCGAACATCGATCACTTAATTGTCACGAAATAGTTACACGCACCAATCCCACCAATAGCTCAAACTTTTCACATTTTTAATATCCAATCTCATGACCTCAACAAATCATCATGCTATTTTCCACTCCTACCATTTACAGCTCGTTGCTATATATATGTCACATCAATATAAAAAAACTCCACGAGCCCTTCGACTCGAAAAATGAAAGAAATGCTGATTGTCTGTCATGAATGATAGAAAACGTGCAGTATAGAGCTGAGTCAGGAAATGAGAGCAAGAGTAGCTCAGAAAAGAGGTTTGAAATGAGTCTTGGGGTTTCAAAGCGCATTTAAGCGGGAGCTTAATTCGTTTCTAGATCTGGGTCTCGTTGCAGGTCTTAACCGAGTACTGGGCCATAGCAGTGCTGTTGCATTCGGAATGGTAAGTATAATGGGCAAAATAGTTGAGAATAATGAGCGTTCACTAATTGGAAAGACAATGAGAATCGTTTATTCAAAGTTTTGCAAGTATCTTCGAGGTGAAATCCACCTCCAGCTGAACCTACTTCTCTGTTCGAATCCTTGGTTACGATGATATTAAATAGGTGGCTTGAAAATTTTAAGACAAGAGCTAATCTAATGCTTTTATAATTAAGGGTTGAAATTCTTAAAAAAATCTTATTGGGAAAGTGAACAATGCAAAGGAAAAACTAAATATAAGACGTCGAGTAAAAAATGGACGAAGAATAAGAATGAAAGAGAGAGGGAGATTTGCAGATAAACGATTTTCACATTTGTCGATTTGAGAAAGGGGAAAAATTGGAGAAGAAATTATTGACGTAAAACAGAAAGCAAACATTTTTGCTTTTTCGATATTCTATTCGACATAGCAGGTGCTTCTTTGTCCATCTGCGTATTCCGGAAACGATATTTTTCCCATAACCCGTTGATATAACCAGGCAGGATGGCGCCTCCACGAATGTTTCTTTAGGATTCTTCGGTCCTTTGCTCGTGTACATTCGATTCCCAGATCCATAGTAATAGCACGTATAGCAATAGAGAGAGTTCTCGAGAAGACGAGGCACGCTCCGACAGACTTCTCGAATTTCGAATTGGACTTGTCCCGCCTAAGACAACAAACAATTCGCTTCCTGTCTACCGGTTCATCTGCATCAGCTTAAGTTAAAAACATCGATGCTTGCAGTTTGTTTACGTACCACATATATACAATGAGCTCAAAATTTGCATTCATGAATATTCTGAAAAAAAAATAACACTCTCACATAAATTTATAAGTCAACAGACGATTCTTCAAAACTGGCAAAAATGTGAACAAGTGCAAGTTCGTAAAAACTGTTAACGAGTTGATAATAGCGGTGAAAAAATTACGCTTGCAATTATACTTTGGAATTATTCTTACGAATTTATGCAACCAGACAGGAACACGCGACAATCATAAATTACATAGAGAAAATATGACAACAGAGATTTGAAGTATTTATAGTCTGGCCTTCGCATCTGTGCACAGATAATCCTCTTTTTTGTCTGGTATATAGAGGCTTATAACTCGAAAAGATAAATCAATATCTGTGGAGTACCGAAGACACGACAATGACATGATAGGGAGGACGATGATAGGAGGATAAGAATCGCTGTCTGCTACGTGTCGTAGTCGTCGTTGTCACCTCCGTGATATCTATCTCTCCCCCTTTTCTTCTTTTTTTTCCTTCTACCGGATACGTTTCACACGATTTTGCGCAAAGAGACACGGTATTGCCGACTGGAGGGAAGCTTGTGAACATGGTGATAGCGTGACAGGAAGCTATTCAGTGCCTGCGGTGACCGCCCGGAACGTCCGGGTGCTCACACTCGAGGAAAGATTAACGTGAGCATCGATCAACTCTCGAAGACGTTTGTCCCTCGAGAGTTAACAAACCAGCGGTAACATCCCCCTCATCCATCCTCAATGTACGCGTGTACTATGTGCATGTGCTATGTGGAGAGAAACATACATATAGACATAAAGAACATCTTTGCCTGGGATCCCTTATGCCTGCAGGCTTTCGCCTCCTAGTCTTTGACTCGACCTCGTTTTCGGTAAACAACGCTTTGCCACGAGGATCACGTTTCTCTGTGGGCCACCCTCGAACGACTATTTGCACCCGGAGTTAGTCCTGCATCCCCTTAACGTACACACGTGGGCGTGCACGTGCCCCTACCGGCACTCCATCAATTCAGGTAAACACACTGAGGTGCTGTATGATAACTTTGTGCTTGGATCTCAATTATATGATGAGCTTCAACCCGCAGAATATGGCCAACAATTATAATGCCATGAACTTCTTGGCATATGTATTAGAATAGAGGAATTGTATTCGAGGTGAATGCAAGATAGTATTTGGTAATAATTAAAATTAATATGAAATACGTGGAAATAATTTATCATGAGGTTTTAACGGAGAGAATGAACGTAAAATGAGTCACGACCTATTTTAATACAAATGTGGGTCCTCCAAGAGAAAGAGGAAGATGTGAAGTCATAATAGAGAAAGGAATGAAAGAGGTTTTTAATTATCCAGATTGGCTGGGTTACCAGCCACGTTGGCGGTTCAGTGAGAGACCCTTTTCAGAATAGTACAAGGTAATTTTCTTTCTTTCGTGAGAACTTTTTTTTCTTCTTTTGGTTCAAGTGCATGTACGTATGAAATATTATACCAAGTACTGACTGAGACGGGCTTGAGACGGCCTAGTTTTGATCCACTGGGTGAAGTACGTAGCCCAGTGGAGTTTTACTCAGCGGGCAATGATAAAATAGAGGTAGAATGAACAGAATAGAGAAAAGAGAGGACTGGAGAGCCAAAAGAGCCGAGAAACAGTTGGATGATTGCATGTGGACGAAATGTCATGAGAAATTACGAAGGTGTATGACCGACAGAGTAACGAGGAACGAAGCACGAGGAATAATTAGCCAACGAGAATAAGAAAAGAATGAGAAATAAATAACAATGATAAGAGATGCGTACAGTCTCTTCTGTCCACGAGGACAATACCAGATTCTCATCTCTGTTTCTTTGCCATTTCCCCTATTGCTTCATTCAGCGATTCCATCTGGACGACCATTTGCCGCAAATATCCCATCCCCATTTTTCACCATTCTCTTCTCCATCCAACTTCTCTCTCTCTTTTTTTTTAATTTCAATGTTACCCATTGAATGGCAACTTATGGAACTTTGTGAGGCAAAAAGTTGCTTTCCATCGTACCGCAGGTTCCTGCGGGCACGGTGTATAAGCCGGGAGACGATGAGAGAAAACGACGAAAAAGGTTGGACCTCGACAATGCACGGCCCTTGGTAGTTTCTCATTCCCGCGAATGAGGAAAAGTAGAGAAAGCCGCAGGTCGATTGAAACGGTGGCTGGCTGAGGAGGACCATATACCCTCCCGGCAGCAGCGGAGACGAAGACGAAGCGAGGCTATGCTCGATGCGGGCAAAGAAGGAGAAAGAGCTTCATTCGAGCCACAAGATTTAGAAGCCAATTTTCGCGAGCATTGACCGCTCCCGCTGGGTCTGCGGTGAGTCGATGGTCGAGAGGGCAGCTTGGGCGATTGCTAGAAGAGGGGAAAATAGGCAATAAGGCCTCGAATAAAAAAAGAACCTTCACCTCCAATGTAGGGGATGGTATGAGTCGCCATCACTGTGAGTTGAAAAGAATAAGAGGTAGATCAGCGCGAGTTGTGCCGAGGACGATTGGAATGAGAACGAGAGAACTCGGATGCGATGATAGCTGTGTGGCAGATAACTGAAGAACTGACGAAACTGGCCCGTTGAAAATCCCAGATCTGCTTGGAATCGCCTTAGTCCTGCAAGAGCCGCACGGAATGACTGGATGGCCCGCTGGATGGCCCGCTGGTCGGCCTCACCAAGCGGATACTCCATGGAAACTTTCAATTGGCTGTTCAAATTCGTTCTTCGTATACTGCTGGATGCGGCTGTTGGAAATCCAATCCCAGCGCTGCCAGCAGAAGCTGCCCTCCCCGGTCTTCGTCACTAACACCGATGCCGCGGCTTTCTGTAGGTTGGAAGCTAAACCGAGCTCAAGGATGGGTGATACTTATACTATATCCCCCAAAGGACCGACAGAACGACGATTTTATTACTGGACTTATCGGGATAAGCTCACTCTTTCTCTCTATACCTTCCTCTTTCTTGTGCATTCTCTCTTTTAGTCGATATCCTTTTTGGTTCTTCTTTCGGCAAACTGGACTACATTCTGTATATATATACGACTTTTCTACGAGCTTTGGATGGGCTTCTGCAACGTTTCCTCATTCCAGCAATTCTCCCTTTTCACCGTGTTTCACTCTTTTTCTCCGCCTGTCAGGCTCTGTTTGTCAGTAAAAGCCTACGGATTACTTTGCGGTTCATCCAATACTGCCAACACAGTCTATCCGGTCATTTTGTTCGATACCCTCGAGTGAATCTTCTTGAGGAACCAGAAATAAAACCCTATTACGATATGCACTTTTCCTCAATTAACTTAATTTTGTTTTCAAAGTATCTATAACGTGCGCATTAATATTCATTTTGCTGGAAGTATAAGTGATAACTTGACTTATATGGTTATTAGTGTTTTTGTGTGCCAAGGAAACCTAATTAACTGTGCCTGTGAGTGCTATATTGGTTCCGTCTTTCTCCGAAATGTTGTGGGTTATAAACGAAATCTGCTCTGAAGCATATATGTGTATATGTGTGTATATACCGAGGTCTGAATATGGGACGAAGTAAATCCTGAGCTTGCATACGAAGAAGGATTTCCAGACATCTTCGTTAGTATATCACAGACGCACTTTACTCTCTCGTGGGGGCGCAATCGTTGGTAGAGTCTGGTTTATTCTTGTGAGTGTAGCAGCCGAGACGTTCAAGAACGGTGGTTTCCCGGTATTAAATTAGATTAGATTAGGTTAGACCCGTCTTGAGATTTGCAGCTCTCGCTAAAAGATGTACGATCCTATCCGTATGGGGGTGTGCGAATGCCTACAGTCCTGGGTCATGTGCGCTACATGTATATAACACTATATACTGTACTAGAGAATGTACATAGGCGTAATACATAAATACATTAAATAAAAAGATTGAAGTATCAAGGGAAATGAGACTCGGCCGGCAGCTACTTTTTCTGCACATTTAGGTTGCACTTATTTCCCTTCGCTTTTCCACTTTGACCTTTTTCTAGGCTCACTTTTTATTCCCATTACATATCTTTTTATTATTACTTTATCTCTCACTTTGGATCATAATAAACGCCTTCTCTTTTCCTTCCTCTATTGGCTTTCAATGTCAGCTTTTTGCCTTGTCGTTTTGTTTTTATTCTTTTTTATTTTCTACTCCGTATCGTCTACCCTGCTTCGCATACGCTACATGTCATTTTCCCTGCCATTTACCTTCTCTCTCCATCACAAACTTCTATAGTTCTCGGTCCATTCGTACTTTGCACTTCATTGCCACACGCCATATCCGGTAACTTCGCCTTTTCATTACGCACTCAGAAATATAAGATAATGTTGGACGTTGGAACTGGACATCGTGCATACCGAGGAAGAGAAGCCAGCATGTCCGTCTTCCTCATGCTCTCATCGTCGAAATATCCAGCCCGATGAGATAGTGAAACGGCCAAAGTGCTGCTTCTGCTTTGAGCGTCTGTTCATTTGGATCCTCTATTGTATCTACGTATACCCACTGTGAGCAAACTAAACGCATAATATAGTGTGACGTCCGGCGCACATTAATGCTCGGACGCGTTGTTCTGTGCATGGAGAGACCGAGTCCGATAATTAGCGGCAGTGGCGAACAATGGACCGTCGTCCGTCTGTCATAACTGTCGTCCCCCGCAACGGGGGACCCTCTCGAGAGCGCACGCGTCATTTAAGACTCTTACTTGATAACTTTAATGGTATGACAGGCATATTATTATACTAATGCAGAGCCAGGAGGATTAGTAGCCTCTTCTTTCGTATGTTTATCAACCACGCACGGGAAGTTCTCATAAAACGATCTCACCATCCATCGCGTATATAATGGCTCATCGCGTCACTTTAAATAGAAAGAATTAAAGACAAGAAGGAAATAAACTCATCCGTAACAATCGTATCTTGTCTTGTCATAACTGGAAACATCTTGGATTGAATTATTACAACGTGTTTGTAGGCAGTATGTCATTGAAATCTACCATGAATAGCTCCGAATCTACAGTAATAATCAAACTATCAAAATAATTTCAATTGATCGTATATTTTCGATAAATAAGTCAATATTTTAATCTCACATATCAAACAGAATAGCAAACCGCACTTGCCTTCGTAATTGGTACAGCATGTCGAGATAGCCACTCGTAACACTAAAAAAAAAAATATTTGCTGAATGCAACATCTCTTGGGATGGACGAGTTAGGGTGAGATTTTGGTATTTGGTTTGAAACACAGGGGGGGGGGGCGGATGATCTCGGCTTCACGTATAGTCCTTCAAGAATCCTGGGCATTCGATCGAAACGCGATGTCGTCGAGTCTGCATGGCCGTAAGTCTCATTCGTTCTCGTCGATTCGTACATACTTGCCATGTATATTCGTGGAATACGGTAAACCGAAGGGGAGCTGTGAGCCACAAGACCGTCTGCGTATGTCATATGTATAGTTTGCGCATGAGGATACACGAGGAATAGAACCGGAACTCGTCCGATTGGACGATTCTACGTTATAACGTAGTCCATAATACGACAAGAGGAGCTTTTGACTTTCCAGCCCCCAACGTTGCTAGAGTGTCAGTATATGCGACCCCACGTGCCGCACACACTTCGAATAATTCGGCTAAATTCAAAGCGGACCGCCGATCGATAAGTCATTCGGTCCGATAAACGACTGAGAGCTTAACCAGAAGCCCATTGGATTTTTGGGACATTAAGGATGACGTGAAACCACACAGAAATACCGGTGTATACATACATACATACAGTACGAAGGCTATCATGATGAGAAATGAGCCAAGCCACACTGTGTGTGGGCCAAAGTTTGTATAAAGTAACCGCCAGATTCTGTGCCACGTTCATGAGTTGCCAGACCATACATCCGCCCCCTTCACACTCGCTCTCCATTAACCATATCTAGACTGCACCTGACAACAAATTTCTAAAGCGACAGTATCTTGGTGTGCACGTGAAACTCTCGAATCATTATTTGGTCGGCTGGTGGGAAAAGATAATAACGAAAAAGGTTCATCAGTCTGCTGTAAAATTATGGTTGATGCGATTTCGTTATACAAAGTTTCATTGGATTCAGAGTCAAATTGACACTCCAGTTTAATTGAAATTTATACTTAGTACTGCCGTGGAAGAGTATCCGTGCAGAAGTTGCGAAACATCTCAGTTTTCATGAAAGATGAAAAATTCTCAGAGTGGGTCTGTGGAGATTCTGAAGTCAACCATTAAACCAATCGAGCATTGAACCAATGATTATGTTCGTGGTTAAAATTTGTGGCAATCTATGCACCCGAATTTCCCCATAATCGATTGAGACATTCGTTGTACCGAAAATGAGTCTAAAGAGTGACAGCAGAGATTTTATGGTTTGTGCTGCCATTATGTGTCAAAACACTGCTTGATGCAAGTTTTCGTGTAATTTTAAACATTATTTTGAGTCAATACTTTATTCATGATGATCATTCCTGTTATATCGGGAGATCATGTACATAAATTATCTCCTAATATTATACACATTTGTACAAATGAACTGGTATGAACTTCTATAAATTAGCGATGGAGGTGTTTCAAATAGTAGAGTCGTTATTGGCCTAAGGGGGTGAGTACTTTGAACAGCGATATTCCAATTATCTATCAATTCTCATTTTTTTTAGTCGTGTAACCCTGGAAAAAACGGGTTCTTATACATATAAACGATCGATTTTTAGCTAGTTTTTGCGATCAAGGGTAGAAGCAGAAGCCCCCGAGTCCCATTTAGCTAATGGCCAATATCGGATATTAAATATAAATTATGTGGTTATACGAAAGAGACTTGTAGAGAAGGAACGTTTGGAGAGAATGGGGACGTTAAAACTTTCTCGATAACGAGAATAATTCATAGCATGGTCGAGACGCTCGGATCTTGAAAAAACCGATATCTGTGCACTTTTTAAAATGATTTTTTTGCGAGCCGCAAGAGCTCGGGGATCATTATGTAAAAAAAGCATGAAGTCCGATCGAAAATTATCTGTCTACTCAATTTACTGATAGGGGCCCAATGCTTGTCCATTATCTCAGCTAACAATGATTGGATAATAATAGCAGAGGGTGAAAAAGGGACTTTTTTATAAGCCACGTGTTCGCTGTCGAAGATAACTTTTCGGAAAGCAGAATGTTCATTCTCTTACACTGCTATATAACTAATTTTAGATGAATTTTCGGAATATATTCCGTTCATTATCAATCTTTTCGTCTCGCTGCATTTCTTAGACAAGAGACAGAGATTCGGTCGCATAGAATGCGACACATGCCACATGGCTTACGATGAATAAGTCGGAAGCTGATCACGAGACTCGGGCAGGAAATCTTATAAAGGGGCACTCAATGCAGAATCGTCGCAGAGAGTGCCGCGGCAAAAGTGCCCAAGCTAAAAGAGCGAGCAGGCTTCGCGCCGGATTACATGACTCACCGAGAAATCTTGAGTGGCGGAACGTTGGCCAAGTTATAATATATATTAGTATTAAGCGCTCTATCGCTGTTTATCGTTTTTCTTTGCATGCACTTTCGCTCTCTTGTGTTCGCCCACGATTTTCCATGAGCTCAGCTCACGATAGAGAGTACAGGCTCTCCGCGTTTCCAAGAGTCGCATTCCCGAGATCGTTATACGCTTTGTCTTTTGCCCGGTTTTCTCGTTCTTCATGAACTTCTATAAATTCCACCAGTTCAACACGACAAATTCTCGTATCGCATCTCAGAACAAATTTTAGTCTAATAACGCGATAAAATCTACTCGATTGTACGGCGTATCTAGCAAATATGTGAACTCGAATCAACAATCAACAGTATCAGGAGAAAGAAAAACATGATAAAATGGATTATTTATTAAACGGGACTAAATCATGTCGGACGATTTCAGGCTCAAGCCTTTTTAATATCGAATAATCTGAACTTATACGTCAAAATAAAACAAAAAAATCACTAATGGAGAAAAAGCGGTTTCATTGATGAAGCTGTTAAGTCCGTTTTCAAGCATAGATCTTTTCGTCGTAAGAACAGTAATTAAATTAAATTTTATCGGATGTTACTTGGTTTATACACATCAAGCCTTTTCACTCTCACATTATCACCTTCAACTTTCCCACTCTGCTATAATACGATAGTTTTCGTTTATCTCACGTGAGTAATTTCGTGAATTAAATTGTCAAGAAGGCGTCCTTTTCGTCGAGTTGGCGACGGCAACGTCACCAGCAGAAGCGCAGAAAGCGTACAAGTAGAAACAGCAGCAGCAGCAGCAGGCACCTGGGAGAAAATATAAGCTCTGTGTACAGAGTCATATGTACGTATATATTAGCTTTATGTTAGAATCCAGAGCCAAGAGTTTCTATTTCGCTGTCGCGCTATATTCTATGCACGCTGGTGCCTGGTAAAGAAGCGAAGGAAAAGCTTGCACCAGCTGACGACGCAGAGCCCGCAGGGAACGATAATTCGAGCCACGTGCATTAACGTTTAATTAAGAATTTTCGACTGAGTTCTTTGCGCCTGGATACCATAAGCTACTGTATACTTCTGTCCTTTCTTCTCTCATTCTCTCCACGAGTAGCGTACACACGCGTCAAAGCAGCACGCACACTAAACGTTTCCTCGTGACTTCCCCAAGAGAGATCTTCAACTCTCGTTCTCGTTTTTCTTCTTCTTATTATTCCTACTCTCAATTCCCCGTATTTCTGGTCTACACCTCGTAGCTCACGCCTTGCAAATTTCATCCGGTAGCTGTGCAGCCAAGTATCACTCGATGAGAATAGAGATGATTAAAGCTGGAAAAAATCTGGCTATACGTGCCTCAAATATATACAGCTGTGTATAATTTTTTCATAATGAACAAAGGGCCAATAAGAGTTGCAATAAAAGGGACTCTCCCAGCAACGTGGTTTAATTTCAGCACTACGACAATCGATCCATCTCAGTCTTGAGGAAAGCTTTTCGCAAATTTAGCGTACCTGCTCGTAGAGAAAACTTTTGTGGAGGCGGATAAATTATTAGGATGGGAAAATTTCAATTTGCAACTTTTTTATTTCTCTTTCGTAACAAGAGACGGTTTTTTCTCAGCAAGCATAAATCGAATTAACATCGTAGTATCTACTGTTCTGCAAGTTTCCATTGTACGTAGCCAGTGGTTTGCCTCATAACGAGAGGCTGTTATGACTTATAAAATCCGGCAAGACTTGCGGCACGCAAAACCCGGAGCGGTTTTTGCTATCCGTTCGCTGACCGCTAGACTCGTAGCATGCTCACACGATCGCCGCAATACCATCTAGCCTCTCTTTTCATTTATATTTCAAGCTAAGATTTATCGTTCTTCAGTAAGTAAGTAGGTTGGTAGGTTGGGCTCGTCGGGTCCAGATAGTCGTCGAGCAAGCCAGCAAATCTCCTTCAACCTTCCTTCTTTCCGAAGTTACCACCCACACGGGACTATAATATACCACGAGATAAGCTCCCCCCGGCCCTTTTGCAACTCGCCCCTTTTTACTCATGGGAAAAGTCACTTCCGCCATGCCAGACGAATTGCAACAGCATCACGTACGCCTGGAACGTATGTTCGTCACTGTCTCGAGGAAAAATGCGGATACTTTGGCTGCTACTAGTGTGGAAGATATCTGTATCGTTCATTCCTACCTCCTACATGCCTTACTTATGCGTACTACAAGATATGTACGAACGTTTCTCTAGGATTCCTTACGATCCCTTGGGACTCGAATTTCCGAGAAAAATGTTCTGTTCCCTTTCGCGTATATCTGTATATATTACCTACCATGTGTCTCGTAATGTTGTGCAGCCATAAAAGAAATGGGAGTAACTCACCCGAGGGAGAATTCTCATATTCGCGTCAAAATGATTTTTATAGTAGCGATATATACGCACTAGTAAGGCTAAATGTTGTATTTTTTTCGAATAACAAAAACAATACCACAAACTCTGGGCTGCACGTTTATTTCTCGATGTTGGTTGACGAATTCTTTTTTCTGCAATAATTCATCAAATCAGACAGACACGTAAACGTACGAAGACGTAAAGTACTCCAGCAGCGCTAAATTGTATAAAAATATTCGCTGGACAGTTTGGCAACATTTATCGATGGACGGTTTTAGGCAATTTTTCAATGGGCAACTTTGCCAAATTTCCCAATGGATCGTATAGTCAATGTTTCATTGAGCAGTTTTGCCAGATTTTCGATGGTATAACTTTGTTAATCGAATCAAAGCTAGCACTAATACACATCCGATATTATCGTTATATATATTATAGTAAACGCTATTCTTTGGCTGGCCAAGTACCTCGTCGTGCTGGGATGATTAATTGGTTTGTTTCAGGGGATGGGTAATGAGTTTCCTAAGGCATCCCGCAATGAGAATCATCGATGGAGAATCAGTAAAGGAGTTTAAGAGGGATAGCGAATAGTGTGCGAGAAGTGTTAATGGAGGTGCTTCGTATAAAAGGGCCCTGCCAGGATATCGGTACGCGGTTTAATGATATATATATATATATGTATACATATATATAGGCTGCAAAGGCAGAGCAGTATCTCGAGTCTCGTCCAAATTACCTTAAACGAATTTTGTAAGACGTCAACCATGAACAACTGGAGTCTGCTTGAGCATTGGTGCGCTTCTGTCGAGTACGCTCGCTAGGGTCTCATCTAAGGTTTCAGACACGAGTTTCCGTCGTGCGACCAATACATCGCCAGAGTCTCGCCGTTTCGATATTGTCACCATCCACCACCAACGTCGTGACTTAATATCTCTGTCGCTCTCTTTTTCTCATTCTCTCTTCGTTCTTCGTCTCAGAGGACGTCGACCCAACGAGCAACCCCGTTACGAAACCCCGGCAATTTTTTTTTCTCCATTCTTTTCTTCCGCCTCCACTTTTTTCTCTTCGTCTTCATACCGATCATCCGTACGATCCTATACACTCCGTCTTTCTTTCTCTTATGGCACGTATGCGCTTTGGTGTGTTGGTAAACGAGTGGCCGAAGCGCGGCGCTGGTATAGTAATAAGATGTCGGCCATAAACGTCTTAGCACTTCGCGGGTTGCACTTAATTGATCGCTTCGCATCTCTCCGCCAATCCTTGTCGGCGAGAGAGCTCCACGCTACCGGTAAATGTATAACGAATGAGCCAGCACGTCGAACATACGCCAAGTTTACGCGCGTCTATAGTTATAATATAGTGTTGTGTACTGCATGTTTTACAGCTGAGAAAAGCTTTGCATCGTCGCTATACGTCATTGCAAGTCGGCGTAAAGAGCTCGCATGTGAGATTGTGTACATATATGTAGAAATTATTCGCACCAAAAACCTCTATTCGGCATGCAGATAAGCTTGTGTAGAAACAACGGCGATCGCATGAGCTTTAATATAACCAATGTCGTATTTACTAATTGCAGCTGTGCCAGTAAAATAACGATAATTATCGTTATTTGCCCATTAAGTGAACCCGTCGATCGTAAAGTAAATCTATACAGCTTTATTAGCGACACCGACATAATGGTTTTACTAATGCAAGTGATAAGGCACAGCTGAGATGTGAACACATTTTTATATCCTTGAAATTCCGTCTTCCCTGCCCAACGATGAGAAAATTCTTTTTTGATTCCATACAATTTTTTTTTTTTAATATCCGTATTCTCTGATCTAAAGTAAGAATATCACTGCTGCTCCTGATTCCTCTCGTGTATGATCGGTTTTCCTTGAAAAAATATCCGTGATCTGCGAGAGACGGAAACACTCTATAGGGGATTATTTCTCTCACTCTCTCTCTCTCTCTCTCTCTCTCGAGTACGCGACATCGACCCGCGAAATAAATGAGAAGAGCGACGAAGCGCAAAAGAGAGAGAGAGAACGGACGAAGAAATCCCTGTGGTGAACGGGAGAGATATGAAAAGGACGTATTTATATTTGTGAAGATTAAAGCAAGATCGCACCGCTACGCAATGGCGGCATGCCCAGACTTCATCTCTGAGAAGGGATGACGAGAGACCGGTGAGACGTTATTGCGACGCCGTTAAACGCCATGTGTTTGACAACGTAACGCACCGAGTCGAGATCTAAGAGATACTGCCGGCGCGTATATATATATATATATATTCGGGCCTGCCTTATTGCCGAGCGTGCAAGAGAATATGGGACACGAAAATATTTGAGAAGATCCGACGACACTATCATATCTCTATCGTGCTTCACTGCTCAACTACAAGCCTTTTCTCCTCTCGTATATCATATAGCATAGATATAAGTACCCCCCAAATTTAATTTGACGGTACTATGTGAGTGTAATATATATATGTATGCCCGCCACACAAGAATGTCTTTTAATCCTTTGAAGCGCAAATTTATAAAGTTTTGAAAACATCATCTCAATGAAAAAGCTGACCATTTTTTGGTAAAAGTGCAAAAACAATCGATAACATAAACAAACTAACAAAGATATTTCTATCTCGTAGTTACTCTTTTGATATCATCAAAGAGCTAATAAATATATCCAACATATCTCTCTCCTTTTCCTTTGACGCATATACGTATATCTCAAATAGAATATATTCATGTACACAGAACGCCTTCAACATGGCGTGGAAATCTTTGCACTGACAAGTTTTCTCTGATATACCCAAGAAATATATATAAATATATACATAAGGCATCACACGAAAGTACGAAAATAATATATCTCTAAATTTAAGACGACTGTGGCGCGTGTGGAGCCATTCGCGTTGAGGGTGCACAGACGTAGGATGGCGGATCTCCGACATGGCAATAAAACATATAGTCGGAAGATTCTCGTCCGGTTTGTTCGGCGACGAGAGCAGTATCCGGCGTGGAGAAACTCAACATTATCTCTCTCACCCTCTATCTCTCTCTCTCTCTTCCTGGCTGGGCGTATATAACCAGCGTAACCGCGTGAAATTGCCAGAACGCAAAGCAAAACGGATAGCAGTTGGATAGCACGGATATATGGGCACTGTGGTATATCTACGATATAGTGCTATATTGTAGTTTCTGCTCGAGACAGTTGCTGCCGGGAGCCATCCTGGCTCTTGCGTGTCCCTGCAGTCGAGTCCAATTAGCCGGTCCGACTGTGACATAATTATCTTGATATGATCAGGTTCTAAACACCCTTGCAATACACTGCGCGATAATACTGATACATTTCTCCGCCCAAATACACAGTGTGTGTGTAGCCATTAATGTTCTACAAGTGACAAGGATAACGCAATCGTGTAAATTCAGGGTAATTCACTTACGTGAGACGAATCGAGCGAATGGCGTGAAACAATAAAATGATTAGATAGACTGATGGGGTGAGCTCGTGTACCAAATGTCATTCTTGGTCGCGACAGTCATTCAATTAATTTGATACACTGTAGTATATAGATATATCAATGTAGTAGATTTTATAATAAAGTAAACCAGCTCGTGTGAATTGTACGTTGCCAAGAATGGTCTGGGTGATGATAATACTGTAATTCGGTGGGAGATTAATACCCACTATCTTCCGATGAAATCCAAGCCTTTTTCCTGACCTTTTCTCAGCTGGTACGACATAACTAGGTACATCACGCAGTATTGAGAACTAAAATGTATACTTGCAGTGGTTGTGTAGATATTTATGTGACCGATGACCGAGAAAAAAATACGGAGAGCCGTGAGTTTCTCGGTTAGAAGCTTAACATATCAGTAGCATGGCTACAAAACCAGAAACAAAAGCATTGACACACGTCGATCCTGATTGGGGTATCCTATAGTAAACGCTGAAAAAAAATTATAGTGCGAGGCAGATGAAGAACTAAGAAGCTTTCCACTCTCGCGGACATGATTGGTGAAGAGTGGAGGTCTATGTCGTTGTTGGTGTAGGATATTAAGCTTTCTTGCTTTTATTCCTGTATATGTATCATCCATGCCTTCTCTTTTTTTTTTTGTCTCATCCCCTTGTGACTCGTCGATATGGAGCTGCTATAGAACGGGAGTTGGAGGGCAGTGTGGGGCAGCTTGATCTATGAGTCAGTCGGGAAGTGAGCCTCGACAGACGCACACAAAGTGTGACGAAATCGAGCGGGCGGCTTATAGCCACAGCTCGATACTAGCGCCAAAAGCGGAACCACAACGATATTCTGGAATTACTCGCAATCCTGAAGCTAACTAAGAGACGAATGAACTCAGGCTGACTGTCGAATTCGACTTTGGGGAATCACGAGCGCTGGACAGGGGCTGAAAAATGTCTTGGCAGGACCGATAAAAATAATGGTTGGACTTAGGGGTTGATGCGAGGAAACATTTACCAGGAATAGAACAAAGTCAATGGAGCTGTAGTGGTAAGGCAAATGGTTGTAACAAGAAATTGAAAAAAAATGAGCATTTCGTATATGTAACTCTTGCGCAATCTTATCCGACAGATACAACTGGAAATGAGTCTGATTCTCAGAATTTCAATTTCTATGGTTGCCCCTTATAAAAATGAACATAGGTTAAACTTTCATACCTCATTCAGAAACCGAACACGATGAAGACCCGCAGTAGCAACGAGCTATAAACGCTGGTACGATAATGAATTATCGATGGTTCGTCGTTACTACCAAGAATCTAGATCGTCATATCCTGGTTAAGCATGACTCACATCCGGGTTCTTTGAATTTCATCCCCCGTCATCTTTTCTGGCTTCCTGCGCTATAGGGAGCCTCGTGATCGCAATTCGTTCAACTCATAAAAAAGTAATAGTGTTGTCGATTGATTTCCTGTAGTTTTAAGTATCGCGGATGTATGTGTAAGTACGAAAAAATTGTTCGTATTTATAAATAACATAAAAGCATCCAAATATATAAGGATGAAGAAAAAAAATTGTCCTGCGAATTGTCCTCTCTCGTACATTTATCTAGTTGAACACACACAAACTTATCACATGAACGTACGTCGCTTATATAATTTTTCGTGCCAACCTCAGTGCTTTGCGGTATGCACGCTCGTTGTTTCTGCACTTGAGTCGAGCAAGAGGAATTTACGAGGCTGCTGGTAACCTGTAAGCACCGCGGTTCTTGGCAAAGCGTGAATGGTGGATAAAACCGAGCTTGAGGACAATATGGTGGAACTCGCTTGGACGCCAGAGACTTTATACATGCCGCGAGTTCGGGCCCAGGTTATTCCGGGAGCTTCGAACCCTGCCGGAAAATGCCAGTGCGACAAAGTGCATCTCCCCGCCCCCCCCTCTCTTTCTCTCTCTGCCTCTCTGCCTCTTTTGCTCTCTCTCTTTCTCTCTTGCGCTTATGTAGGTGTGTGCTGTGCGTGATTATTCCCCGTTGACCCGTCAGTATGGCAACCACGACGAGGGCACCACGAGTACCGGATAATACCGTGCTGCTCCTGATGGTTCTGCGGTGATGCTGCTATCGGTATTGCACATTCTATATACTGGCGCGTAGGGGGCAGGGGAGAGCCGTGGTTTCTGGTCGCAACGCAACGGGACGAACGTCGGCCACTTTACGTGGTTGACATTCCTCGATTCGAACGATCCGTGACTGCCACAGAACCGAGAGAAGAGCCATCCAAGTCTTATTATCGGGTATTACCCCTTATTGCCTTACGCTTCGCTGACCATCACCGCGGTTCAAAGAATAGATATGCTCTTCCCTCAATATCCTTAAACCGCTTGATGGAAACGCTTTGGCCACCAGCCGCGTTAAAGGCCAATCTGACAATCTCACCTTGCACCGCAGAGAACAATTAATCAGACCTGCGATAGGTTCCGCTCGATGACCGAGATTTTTTTTGAATCATTCCCATAAGATCTATTTTTGACAGACAATATCGTTGACGTGAGAAGATCTGAATGAGATCAAAGATTCGGCGAAACAAAAGATGACGATGGACTATGGGTATCCCTTATGTAGTAAAAAAAAAATCATTTATCAATTTGTACATATTAAATTTAGTGAAGTAGTCGAACATCAGCAATTTGTCATATTTACATTCACAATTGATATAAAACGAGTATCGTCGTGACTGCTATTATATTTGCCCGTTTGGATATCTCGAATTGAGTTCTATCTTTTTCCTTCGGGATGGGAGCCAGTTGATGCTTTTACCAGAAATTCGCCGAGTCGACTGTTGCGCGACATGAGAAATTGAAGTGGATTCTCTCGACTCAAACGGAGTGGGACTGTCGACATTTGAATTTGGTGCGGAGGCGGAATACCGATTCTCTTTCCTCACAAAGCCCATAGAATGTAAACCCGACATTAAAATCAGCTTACAAATCGCTTATTCGAAACCGCAAACGATCAACGACTTTTCTCTTCTGTGTGCGATGTTCGATTGCGCCGCTTGTCGTAGGGTCCCTGAGTACGCGGACGAATGCCTATTGGATTGCCTTTCACTCTGACTGTAACGCGACAGACGCGATGTAGGAAATTGAACGAACAAGACGAGAATGAGGACCAAACGAATTGAAGTTTGGGCTTTTCTCGAGTGAGACACGAACAGACAAAGAAGACCAATAAGAGTGAGGAGATGGAGAGTGTATATACAGATAAGATCGACCAAGTGCGTTCTTTTTTGAGATGGGCATAAGCACCCTTCCACGACTACGCGACAACAAACGCGAGCAGCCCGGAAAAGCAGAGGTGGGTTGGAATTTTACTGCAAAGCGCGCACTTTTCTGCTTGCGAATCAACTTATGCGGACTCTGAGTTAAACCTCTTTGTCTCTGCGGTTATATACTTCGCTCTTTCTGTCTCTCTTTCTTTTTTTTTTTGTCTTTCTTATTTGCTTTCAGTCCCTCTTCTTCATTGTCCTCTATCATTTCATCTCCCGGCGTTTGCTCTCATACTGTGTTCTCTTCTCTTTTATCTCAGTTTTTGCAGATTCTTATTTGTATATCTATCAGGCTCCTCTGCTTCTCAAATGGAGTGCATCGCCGACAATCGTCTTTGACTACTTACCGTCCCGTCAAAGCTCCCTCCGTCTTCCATTACAATCCCGAACATCCTGCAGTGTTAATCACTATTCAACGATGCTCCGAAGTTTCATCTTCTTTTCAGCTTTTTACATTGAATTCTATTTTCTCTAATTACTCTATTTGAAGAATGCCGTAATGGCTTTCTTCTGCTTCTCTCTGTTAATCCGGCTGAACTGCCTTCATACTCAAGGAGAGCACGACTTTCGAGCATTGCATACCCACATGTATTCCCATTGAACTTGGGTGCAGAACTTGTCCAAGGACAAGTTGGATGAATTTGACTTCTGTGCTCGATCGTCAACGCTACGTTCACGAGATGAAGGTAAATCCGCTGAAGTTCGAGCTACACCGTGTGAAAAGCTATAGAATCCTCTTGAGCCATGTTAGCAGTTCTCATCCCTGACATCCCTTTTCACCTCGCTCCAGTTTGCCTCAAGCTCTTCTGAGATGTCCTCTTCGTATAAAGCTCCCAAGTGGCAGAAACTCAAGAGACTAGCCCGCAGAATCACGCTTGAACGACTTACCCAACCCTATCCAACTCGCATAATCCTGGTCATCCAAGTTTCCCTGTTCGCACCTTTGCTAGTTCTACAGACACCTTCCAGAACTGGGGCTTAACGAAAAGTTTGTTCGGTCTCAATGATACGCTTACAAGCGACTAACGATCAACAGATTTCAACCTTCGTTATATGACCAGGTCGAGTATTCATATATTGAATATCTGATGTATCGACACTTTGGCGTATGAAGGGCTAATTTGTCTTGTTTCATTTTATCAACTTATTTACACAATCAACGTGATCCATAATACTAGATTTATCACGATCTCCAAGGTTATACGAGAGGATTGAATTTCTCTGTCAGGTTCTCTTTTACCTTTTAGTGGTTGTTACATGTTTTCATCAGGATGCTAGTGGAGAGGACGAGTGGCGACCCTTTATCTCGAAAGTCTCGATATATACACCTATATTAGCTGTACATCGTTCTTGTGTGCGACGAAGAACAGGAGGGATGTAGAAAGAGAGATGGAGATGGATATATAGATATATATATATATATATATATATATATATACACTTCTTCTTAGCCTTTCAGGCTTGTCTCGATGGCCGTGCCGAAGCGAAGGCAATTACGTGCCTCGACGCTCGACGTTATCGCTTCTCGTGGGTCGCTCGATTTCCTCCACTCTCATTCGTTTTCTCCCTCTCACTCTGTGTCCGTCTATCTCTATTCCCTTGCTTCTCTCTCTCCCTCCCTCTTGCTATCCTTTTCTTCCCAGCGAATCCGCTCTTTTTTCACTCCTCGCTGTATCCCTCGTCCCGTATAGCCGATGGACGTTTTTTTTCCTTTTTTTATTCGTACTCGTGCGTTTTTTTTGCTCTCCTCTCTCTCTCTCTCTCTCTACTCTTTTTCACTCCTCTTTCGCTTTCGCTTTCACCGACAATCGATGCACGGGCTCTCGTTCATTAAAGTGTCAATCCAGTCTCGAGAGGGATTCCCCACCGCCATGCACCTCCGCGTTCCTCTCGATCGACCGGCGTCGCATTCACTCACACACTATCTCGTTTCGTTCATGGACATATATACACACACATCATGAAGCACCGACAGAATCGGCCGTGAAATGAAGCGAACTTCATTCCTGGGGTCTTTCATTCTCTGTGCCATGCCACGATCATCATATCGTCGTACAGCAATTGGCCCTTTAAGAGAACAGCAATATTTTGTGAAATTGACGGTATGATTCTTTCTCGAATTTCTGTAATACAGATACTATTGTGAGCTTTTTAAATACTAGTCTTCAATGTATTATTATGAAAAAATCAGCTTGATATAATTATTTTTTAAGCAAAATGAATTTATCTAAATGTTACATCTCACCAGTTCCATTATAAGAAAACTTTCAGTATAACGTGGCTAATAACTGATATATGACTGACTAACAACTGCGTCGTTTATTCTGTATACGAGACCCACCATTGTTAAGCACACGTTGAGCTTCACAGCCTCAAGCATCACCACACTGAAAAACAATAGTACTTGCCACATGACTAACAATAATACCACTGAAATACTAGTGGAAAAGGATGAAAGAGAAAGAAATGCAATGGAAAGACAAAGAGAGGTGAACAGAATTTTCACACCAACTTGAACAACCCCGTTATACCATATCACTTGCCATCGTGTTCTTTCTCGCTCGGCTGTAGCTACACCGTTCTCTCATTGTGTGTGTTTATCGTACACCTCGAAGGTTCGCATCGACAAAGTCTCGATTACTATGGGTGCTTCTCGTTTATTCGGTCAATTTCCATGGTGAATGGCGCGGTGAAAGTGAGATACGGTCGGAGAACGAAAGAAAAACCAATGAAAAAGAGTGATAACTTCCAGGGTGTATTGTAGCGGTAGAACGATTGGAAAGTGGAAAGAAAAATAGACGAGGGTGGAAAACGGATCTCGCGCAAAGGTCGGCCAGTATCACGGTTTCTCGAGAATGTTATAGACTGCAACACCCCCATGTCTTATATATGTTGTAGAGTGTATTTGGAGAAGCAAATACAGCCAGTATATCAATGGTATATCGTAACTGGGCGCATCGAAATACAACACACTAACACATCTTCAACGCTGTGCACATCGATTTCAAAGTGCTTCAATACTAGCTCGAGAGATTGAGACGGGCCAGGAAGTAGCAGCCCTGTTCATTCTTTGGAGCTCTTTTCTCGGCCTTTCTCGATTCGCGCCTATCGTTTATTTTTCATTTCCGGATAGAGCGAAAGAGACGACGAGTTTTTTTGATTGTTCCCTTGTGGCAAAGGAAAAATAATGGGCGAGAAAGAAGACTAGCTGGCTGTCCCGATGAGTGACAGTTGAAATAGCTTATATATATTACATTACACGGTGAAAAAAAATGGCAATATCTGCCAGTTGTTCTTTTTGTTATTATTATTATTATTATTATTATTCAATAGTACACGTGTGCCGTTCGCGCGTAGTCTGTTGATTAACAATCCTAGCGGCTCCTACTCACGAAACAGTCTACAGACGATTCCCCAACTGTATAATTAGCGAGGCAATTCAATGATCTGTACTCGAAACAAAATGAAATCTGTATTTTTGTTATTTATCGTGTTCAGTTTTTTTCGCGACAGGTGAATGCGAAGCTGACGAGTTATAATTCGTTCAAAATCTCTCTGTTTCAGAGATTTTTGTGTCGAAGTTACCATCCTTGTCAAATTCCATCTGTACCCATTTACTTTGCATATCAATTCACTCTGCATACCGATATATTCCTATTGGAAATAATCCACGATCTTTCCATCCTAAAATTCTATTCTTTGTAAATGGTTCTTACTATACGCGTTCTTGCAGCGACTAAAATAACTTAACGTTTTATGAGATGCCCTCAAATGTTCTTTCGACAAGTTCGTTAATGGAGTAACAGAAGTTAACGTCCCAGAATCTTATGTTTGTTTCAAGGAAATCGTGGAATACGTTAAGTTTGAACAAAAAATTTACAACGCGCATACGCTTGTCCAAGTGAAATATGCAATGATTATTTCAATCATTAAAACATATTTCGAGTTTTTCACACTCATACTTATCGACTTTTTCCTTGTGATTTTTATTAGCACCCGAAATATTCATAAGGCGAAACGCCCTTAAACAAAAAGACGTTTTATAGGGAAAGTCTAATGCTGGTCAGTCCGATAAAATTCGAGAATTGACTATCATTTACATCTGTGACTGCTGATGTTTGTAATGGCATTGATTTCCATGAAGTAGATTTCGACACATTTTTTTATCAAAGAAGGAGCAATTTCGGTACAAAAAATTACAAAAATGCAGACAAAAAAGTCTCTCTCTAAATATGAATCGACGAATGGATGTTATATTTGAAGTTAGAAACAAAATGTATTATCAAATTGCATTTCACCTGGAAAAATAAATACCATTGTTTAATGAAAATAATTTCCTATGGCCGTGTTGTCATTAATGTAACAAGATGTTATTGAATTAAATTAAACATGGAACGAATATGACAATACGTCAGGCAATTATGTCCATTTTCCAATAAAAATTTATCTCCAAGGGCCCAATCACCTGGGTATAGTCCACATCGCTGACCTCGACTTGTAAACATAACATGTGACATGATCAAATAATTTGCACTTTGCAGTTTCTGAAACTAATTTTTGACTCTTTTACTCGATAAGTCGAGTGAGAAACGCTGCTCGGTGAAGTGAACGTTGTTTCGCTTATAGACAGTAATATTCTCGATAGTAATACCAGCGTACGAAGCAGCTCCACCTCGGGGGCAGGGGAACTTTGATAAAGTTTATCTATGCGTTGAACGCGTGGCCAACGTACCGTGACAATTCGGTTCGCGTTCAGAGAAATATGAGAGGAAGCACGCTTTACCCCGAGATCCCTGTGGCAAGGAGGTTGTGTGCTTAATATCTTGTGGTGCCCAGTTTCGGTGGAATAGTATCCAACAGTGTGCGGTGGCGGTTAACGTGGTGCATCAACAGCACATCCGATGTCATACACAGCCACATCGTCCGCTGTTCATTATAACTTGGTCGCCTTATATGTACACCCAACTGCGTTGCTGACGTCCTCGTCGACGCCATGTTCCAATTACACACGCCTTTCCCTAACTAACCTTATTCGCAAGAGGCCCGAAGGGACGTCTCTCAGCCGCACTCGCTTTGCCACCATCGGTTTTACGTCTGGCTGACGCCGATTTAATTCTGACTTGTCCAAGGCTAGACGGGAAAAAGACACCTTTCACGGTTAAATCATTTTGGACTTAGCACGATCGTAGTACCGGACGTTCCGCCGTTTGATGCAGAACTTTCAAAGATTGGACAAATTGCTAGAGGAAGCCTTGAAATCCCATTGTCACGTAGATTTTATCGTGCGCAAAAACGTATATTTTTGATAAAAAGCATTTTTAAGTTGATCCTAACGACACCGCGAACTCGGCGCCGGTTCAAGCTCACCAGGGTGAGTTACCCTGGGTACCCGAGAGACCACGACAGTCTCACGAGAGAAACGACGCTGGGGTCCCGGTTCTTTCCGCTCTCCACCCGTTTCTCGTAATTTTGTTTTTCCTTCTCCCTCTTGGTTCCTCTTTCTCTCCCGCTTTTCCTTTTTGTTCATCCACGGTACCGGCGTCGGAGACGCCTATATGCACGCTGAGGTTAATATTTCACGTGCCCGGCTCTTCCGGCGTCGAGAAAATGGGAAGGGCGCAACGGGTCTCTCGGTATGTATGGCCGTGGTACTATGAGTTGGAGAGTCCTGCTTCTTTGCGCTATATATATTCTCTGATGTTCCTGGCCGAGCTGTTCCAACTGCGCTCTTTTCCTGCGAGAACTCTGCAAAGGCTGGGAGGTGGCTCTCCCCCCCCCCCCCCCCCCCCCCCGCTGCTCCACCCGGATAGGGTTCCTAAAGTTATGAGGCACCTTCCGCCGGAACGACCGGTGAACTACCCACGGCGTGATTTACACACGCCGGAAGGACTTCTTTTTCATTCAATAAAATCATCGCAATCGTCCAGCTATATGTAGGTAAAAGCTATCACGTAATCCAGCCTGCAGTCTTCGGTAAAAAGCCACGGAAACTTGTGACTACAAAAACGGTTATCGATGCCAAAGTAAAGAATTCATGACGGTGAATTTGCAGAATTGTAAAAATGTCCATTGCATAGGAAACATTCGATAAAATTAATTAGTCTGATAGGAAATCTATCCAAAGTGATTCGAATTTATCGATTTGCACCCTTCTATTAGGGGGGAAAAAAGTTTAATGGCATTATAAAATCGTTGTTTTTTTTTTGTAGGGAAAGCAATTTGGGAACCCCATATAGTTGATCGTCAGGATCTTCTGGTGTTATCGGGATGTGGACTAGTTAAGCTGGAGGGAAGACGCTAGGATTTTCTCTTCTCTCCGGGAGAGAAAGGTAGTCGATGCTCGTCACGCAAAGAAACGCCCGAGATCGGAGGACAAGGACAAAAGAGAGAACTTGACGGGATTTCGTCACGGTAACGAAGCGAGAAGAGAAACGGAAAGAGGAGAATAGGCGTTAAGGAGAAGTGTGACGACGGTGAGCGATAAAACCGGCGGGTGAACGGAATGACGACGACTGCGTCGATCAATCCTCGCTCGCGAGGGGTGAAGAATGCGAGTATCGTCGTCACTTGGGCGCTCGCGAGTTGCCAGGAAAGGAAAAGGAGGAAGGGTGTGCGAAACGGGAACAAAGTGGAATGACGGGACTTAAGTGAGAAAGCCGGGCAAGCTCTATCGCATGCTCGTGACAGGGATGAACGAAGATGGGAAGAGCCATTCTCGACGATCATTACCGCACTCGTCGTATATCGACGAGACCGGAATCGAGAAATTTATATATACGCGTAACGAAAGCTCCATAAGAGGGGATCTCTTGATTAATCAAAAGTGTCCGGAACTGGCCACGAAAGAGATAAAGAGAAGGGCTCGAGTGATTCGGAGATCAACTCTGAAATGTCCAAAAGTTCGAGATTTATGATATTTCTCTTTTGTCTTACTACTGTTATAGCTACGACACTCATTTTTGTAGCAAAGCGTAAAAGTAAATGGAACGAAAAGGAAATAGGGAGTACGATGCAGAAAGCAAAATGACGGGCATACACGTAGAGAACATCACTCTCATCTAGCGATAATTGTGAGCGAATATATTCAAACAGGCAAAGTTTGCACGAGATTCTGAGCTCGTACGGTGTGAACGGAGGACCTCCAAAAAGAGCCGCCATTTTCAACCGCAACGGCCCCATATTTACGTCCTCTACAGAATCCATGTTGCATGTAACATTCAGGAACATTAGGACGAATGAGAGAAAAAATCTTTTCTCCACTTTACGTTCGGTTGTACTCCGGTAAGCGGTGAGGAGACTCCTCTTCACCAAATGGTTCGAGACAAATGAAGTCTGTTCATGCTAAAGTGTGAGTCTAATAATGAGTTTACGCGCTCAGCCGTGTACCGTTTGTGTATGTGTGTGCAAAAGCGTTGAAGGTTTTTTTTTTTCACAAACCGAACAACCAGAGAGGGTAAAAGCTTGTGCTCGTACACACAAGGACAATGACATCGGGCAACCGCACCACTGATAGGAATACAGCGCATTTACTGCCGCGCCGCTTAAAAGAATAATGCAGTCTCCCCCGACTCGTAACACCCCCTGCTCAACTACTCAAGTACTATTGTATATAACTATATCCAAGAGACGACGCCATAGCTCGCTGCACGTTCCAATGCACCACAAGTAAAGGTATCAGAAGCTACACGCAGTATAACAACGTGCGAAATTCTTCGCTTATACCCTTATTTTCTTTCTGTTTTCGTGATGCAGTCCTTATTTCTCTCTCTCTCTCTTTCCCTATTGCATTCATTCAAGCTGCATCCACACTAAATAAAAAAAAGAAACGCACATTTTGTACCGTAGAACAAAAATTACAAAGGTTGTACGAAAAAAAAATTCAAGGACTTAGTCATCCTCATTGTATCAACTCGATACTTCATACGGAAATTTCGCCGAGTTTTCATTTTTACAGCTCTTCCGGTTCAGAATTAGCAGCAACGATTAGTCTCCATATAGTAAAAACTGATGGAAAATTTTGAAAAGTACCACTCCATTATCTCAGCTCCTTCATCCTCCTCTCTTTCATTGTGAACGTACCCTGACAATCTCGCTCTCGGAGACGCATTCCGTACAGTTTGCTACCACTTCTGTTGGTTATAGTTTTGGCACGGTTGAGAGAGTATGCGGGAGGATATAGAGAAAATCCTTGGGAGCACTTCTCGCTGCCATTTGCCAGAGTGCCATTGTTCCCGAGAGTATTTTGGTGAAGTGTACGTGCCATTAAGCCGGAAGTAAACGACGATAGGTTTTCCGTATCATCAGCAGTAGCAGCGCAGTATTTATATCGCAAAATATTTATATCTCTTTGGGTTATAAAAATATCTTTCCGACGCCATCGTGTTCAAAAATTGGGGGGATTATATACCGGGTGTCTCAATTCAACCAAACCAGAGAACCGATCGGATTGGTATTGAGAGCTTTCGCTTCCGCCTTTGAACGTGTATAACGTCATCGATACAGGTTCACCCAGGCACTCGTAAAGACTTACCTAGGTACTTATTGGTGGTCGATAACGAAGTGCACCAGAGGGTTATATATGCCCAACAGCATATTATATATAGAATCTACTAGGTAGCCTGTTATTATGTCCCTAGTAAATTCTTGTACACGACGATGGCAGTGAGATATTTTTATTTATATAGAAGATATGCAATACATTCAGACAGATAGTACATGGTGTACTACAATATATATATATATATATACACAATACATAGGGTATCAGTATAAGTTTACTGCCCGGAGCGTGGAGAGGGTTTATTGCTGTCGCTGAAGTTAGTATATATAGATATATAGATATGAATAGTAGGTACAGTATTAGTAGTCGGTGCTGTGTTGCAGTCCGGTAATTATGAGCGACGTGACGTGCCCCGTTCGCCAGAGTTGCTTCAAACCCTCTCTGTATGTAACCCCACCGAGCGTAGGGATGCCTGATGATCATCGCGGGACGACGAATGCAATAGCCCACAGGCAGTTTTGCATAATAGAAAGTCACCTGTCACACGTATATTATCGAGGCTCCTATTTTCTCTCGTCTGTTTCTACTCCCGTGGGTAAAATACACATGACATGTGTGTTTGGCGGTAATCAGCTGATCGATGAGATTTTTCAATATCACAATTTTCCTCCGAAACCAGAACAAAGTTAGCAGTAAACAAGTCAAATCTAATGAAATTAAAAATAAATTCTAATAATAAGCACGGAACAAACAAAAAACTCAATAAAAAATATTATTGCTGGCAGGAAGAGTATAAAAAATTCATCAAGCAAGCCGAATAAATGAAGGAGTGTAAAGAAAATTAAAGTCTGTATGGGATAGAGTTGGAATATTCAAGTGTTATCGCAGCTTCGTTTAAAATTATTTTCGTAAATCACTGTTACGACACGAGAGGCGCCTAATCATTTTCCGGATGCCGTACATCCGGATCGGAGAAAAAAAATGGTTGCTGACTGTCTGACAATGCGCATATATATATGATGTGAGCGGAAGTAGATTTGACGATAGATGCATTCACACATAGACTCACGTGTTGGATGAAGGATGGATAGGGGCATATGTAAATCCCACACACGTAGGTCCATTTCTCATTTGAAAAAAAACTGGAAAGAGGAAGATGGTAGGAGAGCGCAGGTGGTGAAACAGAACGCGGTGAGAATTGTCTATTACCCACACTCCCCCTATAATTTCTCTTCCTGGCACGAGAAGGAGCAGCATAACGTAGAAAAACAATTCAATACATTATTACGGTGTGAAAAACATTTCAATTTTTCTCAATTATAGCTGCGAACCACGAGAGGGTTTACCGTATTTTTATAAATAACCTTTCAGCTTAAAGACAAATTTTGTTTCACTTTCAGAACGTGTCCCATACATAAATTTTCCATAGAACTATCATATTAGAAAAAAAGTGTCACAAATCGCGAACGAGAATGAATGGAGAGAATCGAAGACTCCCACACGCCGGATGACTCGACACATCGTTGTCATTTCGTTAGGCGGATACGAAAATTTACGTCCGCAAATGAAAATATAATGCCGGGTTAGTAACGTGGCGTTGCGAGGGTGCAAATTCTCGCTGAGAAGAATGTATATCGGGATGGCGGACTAAAGGGCGCTTGCCAGAGAAGAGAAGAGAAAGAGAACGAGCGATGGGCACCCCTTCTCAGCAGGACGCCGAGACGCAATCTCTTGTCGACTCGACGTGTATTTCCACCCTCGATATATATACGAATAGTGTGCGAACAAGAAGGGGATGCCGTGTTTTTTGGTAACGAAAGATTTATTAGGAATCACGACAAAGTAATGCCAATACCCTCGAGAGGAATTGGGCAAAAGCTTCGCTGATCACACAAGAGTCCATGCTATATGATATCAATACATTTAATAAAAATAAAACTTCTGTGAATCAAATTTTTCACACGCTTATCTGATAAAATTATTCAATACAAATTTCATTAAAAATTCATTGAACATTAAATTTTACTTTCGTATCTATAGAAGTGATACAACATTTTATCCTATTGTAGGGTGTAAAAATCTAGCACGTGTCTTGCAAGTATTGTATCGACGATATATGTGTTTGTGTGTGTGTGCGTTTACGTTCGGAAATTTGAGACGCATTTGAAGCGATAAGACGGCCCTTGGCAACCGACAGCCAGAGCAGCGGGCCTAATGAATTTGTCGTTGTAAAACCTTCCAGGGCTTCACAGTGGTTAAAAGCTGAGTGCGAACAATCATTGTTAAGACGTTGAGACGATTATTATATTCAGATAATTCTATTAATTTTATTAATAAAGACACCGTTTGTTCTACTCGAATGTTTCATTCTGAATTATCCCAAACTAAGGAAATAACACCATCAATAATTCCTATAACTTTTTTAACACCATTAATAATTCCTATACTACAGTTGAGGACCAATTGCTTAGTAATTTGTATCTAATAAATAGTTACGTGAAGGCAGACATTTTCAAGTAGTTATGAAAAGTTCTGGTTTATCGACTTGTGCCCTGCCCAATTACCATTTGTCAGACTCGTTTGCACATTCGCTCTAACCTAGTTTTCTCCATCTAACAATTACCAACAATAAATTGCATGTTCATCGAAATCAACTCGGTGTATATAGAATATAATACGTTTTTCTTAACTTTTTACAATTTTTTTTTTTCAATGCCTGCACTCTCGACATCGTCCTGCAATGCAGAGAGAATAATGTCGCAAACCCGACAAATCACGCACTTTCATACCTCTTGATGTAATAACACAGCAGCATATACACACTGTGCGTCAATATCGCGTGCTTTGCGATAAGAAAGCTCGTGCCGAAGCGCGAGTACGGGACTACCCTCATATGAGTGCATAGAGCTCGTGTGTTAAATTGGTACAATTTGCGATTCTCACGTCACGGTTGTTCGAATTTCATACACGAATGTACGAATGGTAGGTTTGACTACTTGTGCTGGTATCCCCGCAAAGACACGCATGCCACAAGAGGACCAAAATAAGCGAAACGCGCCAGTGTGTGTGTGAGTGTATCTGTGTGTGTGTGTGTGTGTGTGTGTGTGTGTGTGTGTGAGTGGGTGGGTGTGTGTGTGTAGTTACAGTTTTGACGCCGTTCCGACACTCTATCGCCCCTGGCAAACGCGCACACCTTTCCTCCCCTCGAAACTCGAAGACTCGATGGGATTTGACGCATATTAGTACTAATGGTCGACAAGGAGAGTTGTACTTTTCGCTTGCCCTTCAATCCATATACGCAACCCCTCCTCAATTTCTTGTCGCGCACCGATCACCCACGTAATTCTCTTCCTCCACCAGCTCTCTTTTTGAATTTCATTTCGATTCTTTTTTTATTACATCTTTTCGTTTCACTCTTACGCGTTTCGAGCACCGGGCAGTGAAAGGGCTTACGCAACGTCCCGTTTGCCTCAGGGACCCTTGCCGAGGTTTTCAGCAAGCAATTACCGCCGTGGAAGGGTTCCAAGGATTTTCTGGCAATGTGTTCCCACCTCGTGAATACATATAATATATGTATGTATATGGATGTTTAAATAGATATAGATATATGTACATGCATATAAAGATATATATGCTGCGGTTCATCGTGTACAAGGTAAGTGCCTGCCTCTTTCACCCTAATAACCGTAGATCAGTGCCCAGTGTAATTACACGAGAATGAAACAGGTTTTCAAGACGTGAAATATATGGTTTTATCTCCGAGTAAGAATATCAATCCCTCCAACCGATCTCTCTGTACGCAACAAATTTTCGCACGCTCAGAACAATCTGGCCTATACGCAAATATGAAAATTTATCGTGCTTTTTTTTTTTTTAAATATATCGCGTTCTCTCGTAGAAGAGGATGATTGTGTTGGCAACACAAGCAGACATTTTAAATTTCGACGATATGAACAAATTGAGCTCCCAAGACTCCGGTCAAACTTGTTGATGGCTGCGAAGGTATGCAGAGGCGGAATATGCCACACACGAAAGGATATGAGATTTCCCCTCTACATATGTACAATCCAGATTTACCGAGAAAAATCAACGTGTTACAATTTGTCGGCCGGCAGCGAGCCAAAAGAGGCGACTCGAAAAATGTATCTTCTCGAAAAAAAAAAAAAAACAACGAGAAATTCATTTTGTTTGGAAAACTTTCATCCGGACAAAGTATAACACGAATATTATTTATAAAAAAACAAAACAGTTTGGTATATTTCTACATTTCATAAATCTCATCACTGTGACGTATCTCGATTTGTTAAGTCGTATAGGCTGTTGCATAATCACGAGACCCCACAGTTATATATTCACATCTCAAATACATTTTAGTCCCCACGAAAAGCACAAAATACGACGAGAATAATTCGCGGTTTTCGGTGTTCGCTAGGCGCTATGGATGAGCAGCGAAAAAAAAATAAAAAATAAACGCACGTAGCCCTCCTCCATGTGGAGACGCCATGGCAGTGGCCGCGTTGGAAATGCAATATTCATGGGGAGAATCGGGGCGAAGAGGGCACTGCCAAGGAGTGTATGTGGGTCCGTGTGTGTGTGTGTGTGCGCGATCATGGTCGACGAATTTTTCCCGTTTTCCAGAGGTTCGTCTCCCTCCATACTGCAGGGTTCTGTACGGACTTTGCATTTGCGAGCTACATAGTTTTTGCGCTACGGCGCTGCTCCGCCATTCGAATGCACCCTCTTTTCGTTGCTTTCTTTCGATTAGCATTTTCACCGTCTCGACTGTGTTCGTGCTGGAGGGAGGAGACACTAGTACCATATACATTTGGTCACCGTGAACAATTTGTTCTATGTTCCCGCAAGAAATAATTCAACGAAAATAAACATTGAAAGAGATAAAATAAAGGGATGTAGTAAAATAAATACAAAAAAACCGATGAAAAGACTATCATTCCTTGTGACAAAAATTTATCCCATAGTCGACGAAATTTCATGTTTGTTTGGTGAATAGTAAAATTATTTGATCATAGAATTTGATGTGAAAGATCGCCACGATCGTCATTCGAGAGAGGAAAAAACCGAGAACAATGCCATGAAAAAAAATCTGAACTACTCATTTTTTTTTGCACACCAATGGCTTTTTTATGCCACCCTAACGTGACGTGTGAATGGTCATCGATGGCTTCTGGACTGCCATCAGCTCACGGACAGAGACCATCAAGCATTCAATTTTTTCTTTCTCTTTTTCTCTCTCGACCATATATATGTATATATGTATGCGGTCGAGGGCGAAAGAGAGAGGGCAAAAATTGAATATGTATATATATATAGAGTACACGACATTATGGTGCTTCTAGACCAGAAAGAAAATCACCCGGTTTTACCCCACTGGCTCTAACATCCGGATATGAATCATACACTGCGGTATCTGTGAACGACAGGATAAAGAGAGGATCCTTTATATCCCCAAGCCCGTGTCCTCGTTCCCTTTTCCCATAGCTTTTCTCGTCGTCAATGCTTTCGCTCACTCCCACTCAACTTTCTTCCAGCGTTTCTGTCGCATCGTTCACCGTTTTTATCGTTCTCTCGCTCATTCAGTCGAACGTGAAGTCTCTTCCCGCGAATTCTTTTACGGCGGCCTATGGGGCATATTTCCTCTCGTTTTCTCTTCTTTCTTTCGACTTTCACGTAACGCAACCCTTATAGATCGCGCTGCGATACCCCCCGTGGCTTTTTCCTCGACTCTTGGCTCACGTTTGCGTGAGGTCACCAATGACCAATGCTGTGAGTAGCCCATCAGTGTCGTACTCTCCATTCTATACGACTTCTGTTCTCTCCAGGCTTTTTATACGCACAATGGAGAAAATTATTAACGTAAAAATGCCCGTTACAGATATTGACGTATATGTGTACGAGGTCGATTAGAGTTTATAAGTAAAAGGGCTTGATTGTAATTCATTTGATGCTGAGAATGAAATTTATTTGAATTCATGAAAATTTTAAATACATTCATATTATAATCTATTGGGTCCTTGTATCGCTAGTGCGCCACTGATGTGATGAATTTTATCTTCTTTCCGAGATTTTTGCAACCATTAAATAAATAACACCTTACGCCATACGAAGAATTTCCTCGTGCCTTTTTATCTCCAGCACACAAATGTATAAGGCGAATCGCTTCGTAGTAAATTCAAGCTCTCTTTGTCCAGGTTCCAATGACAATGGAACACAACTATTGTCGCTAAACTCACTCAAGTCGTGCGTTTTCCTTCGAATACTGCAAATGGCATGTTTTGCCGGTCTCACTTCTTCAGCTGGCGCAAGAATTTAGCCTGCTGGTGGAATGTGTGAAACTCAAAAGATTTCTACTTTCGGGTAACGAGAGACTCTATTCTCTCTGTTCTCTCTGTCTATCTCTCTCCCTCTTTCTTGTCCCGTCGAAGTTTTGTGATAGAGCTCTCGTACCTCCGAGCGCTCAGATAATTTCGGGACAGAGGGAGGAGAAGACAAAGATTCTCCTTTTAACGATACGATTTCCGATTCGCAGAGCACAATTCAGGCTTCTCGTCTTTCCGTCCATATTCCTTTCTGCTGCAATCTAATCTGTACATGATATCTTCTGCGGAAACAAGGAGTTGGTTCCTGCTCTCGTTCCACCAAATAAATTTCGCAGATGGTAGAAATTTCATTAGCAAATCTATAATAATGAAATTTCATACGAGCTTCGAGACTCTGTAATTGTTGTCGCAAAAAAATGCACAAAACCAGCTGCTTTATTAATTATTCAGAGTGACGTAAAGTTTTACGCGGATAAATTTAAATTGTTTTATCGCATATATTCACAGCCCTATTCCAGCTTATACACGTGAGAGCTCTATAAATTTTCGATATAGTACGAGGAAAAGTGTTGAGAATAAAAATTAGAAAAGAGTTAAAGATAATTGGCGCTCAAATGAGACGAGGGAAACTTAAATAAGAACAAATCCATTTACTTCTACGACACAGTCGAGTGCCATAGCTTTAAAGTGGAATTTCTATACGTCAGTGGTATCAGGAGAAAATAGATACGGAAGTAAAAAAGGGTTGACGTACGAGTTGCATAGATATAGAAAATTCATGATAATTTACCCTATAGATATAGCATACAACCCTCATGTAGTGCGAGAGAAGAAAATGAAATATAATGATGCATCGGTTAAAACCGTATATCGCCAACACTCTGCAATTGTAACTATGGGCTGTATGCAAAATGTCATACTGCGTGAGAAACGTTTCAGCGTGTTCGAGAGGAAGTGACTATATACGACATAGAAACGATTACGGCTTGACGTAGAGGCGAAACGTGAATTTTTTATCATCAGCTTCGCGCTCTCTTCGTTCTGCAACGTATACGATTTTTTTTTTTTTTTTATTTCTCCAATGAAGCATACATAGCTTTCAGTTTCTCGTCGTAAGACTCTACTACCTCTGGATTTTATCGCCACGATAAAGCATGCCTTATAAAATAAATCTTTTATTAGCTCGAGCGGTGGTGTCATCGGCTACGAATCAGTGATGGACAACCTACAATATTATGTCATGTCATAACCCTTACAGAAAAATAATTTAACAGTGAAAATATATTTGAAATATTTTTAACGTCTTTGAGAGCATATGAGTAATTATAAATTCATGTGCTAAATTAGTGAACACATAGTTGCTGATCCTTCCAAAGACGGATCAATCCCATCATGATTTCCCATGAGAAAATGAGTTTCAGAGATAATCTGAGGCCCAAAATTTCCTTGTATCGCAATGAATACTCGTTGCTCGTAAGTTGTGAGCCTAAGACGCAGCATCCATCCTCCCGCTGCGACAATTTTAAAAGTTCTAAAGAAAAAGACCATTGAAGCTCTCGACCTTTTCTCGCAAAATTATCGTTTTTAATTTTTCATACCATTTCACCACGATTTGTTTATTGATGACGACAACGGTACCCATTCTCACTGTACAATGATGTCGCAGATTTCTCACTTTGGAAATATAAATTCCTTACAACATGTGTACACCGTGTTGATGATAAATTTGTAGCTATTTTTTAAAGATTATTACTATATCGTTGATGCCGCATACAAACAGCCAGAAAATTGGACGAGCTCAGAATTGAAAATTGAGTAAAGTGATGATAATATTCTGCGTACACTAGACCCTACTTATCAAAATGTACTCGTTTTTTCATTCAAATGCACACACCATAGATATTTTACAGAAGCCATGTGTGATCAAGAAACATTTATCACAATTCAAGTTTGTATCAAGGTTTCTCGCTGAAGGGGAAACTGAGCTGTCAAGACATGGATCAAACTTATTAGTGGCTTTCAAAGTGTATAAAAAGTTGCTACACGAAGCGATATGAGTTCTTCCCTCTCAATATACAACGCGGCATCTCGCGAGATGAGTCAGCTGGTTGAAATTTTTTCCAGGCCAGGAAGACACTCAAAAAATATACGTTTTCAAAATAACAGGAAATTCATATTTTTTGAAATAATTTTGGGTGAAAGAAATATATATTATGACAATTATTTCAAGAGCAAACATTTTGGTCCATTTCTGATCGATGCCAGACACGAGTATATGAAATAAAAAATGTGTAAACCTGTTCATGAGCAAGTTTTAGCCGTTTCTTGAAAATTTTGTTATCTCTATATCGTTGATTCCATACGAAAATGAGTTTGACAATACGCCAAGCTCAGAGTTGAAAATCAGGTGCAGTTATGATAACAGCGATACATATACGATATACCAAAGGAAAGTACTGGTGGAAGTATTGTACTGGTTGTTCACCCGAATGCATACATGATTGATGGATTGCAGAAGCTATATACGTAATACCTACCTTACGTTATTATACTCTCTCGCCATTTTCCACCACCCTGCATCTCCCCTCCCCATCAACTATACGATATCACTCTCTTTATCTCACTCCCGAGGTTTCTATTCTATATAACGCCAGGCATTGCACACCAGCCATCTCAATGCGGTAGTTGGTGGCGGATCCGTGCTATTTCTATTTCCACGTCTCGTGAATTAATTATCACAGGGCTTCCGGTCGATACCCCGTCGCCAGTCAGCGATACCCATCAATTATTCAGACCTTTCCTCCCTACCACCTTCCCTCCCTCCCTTCAGTCGGCCTCCATCCTCCAGGCGAGAACGTCTGGCAATTCTCTTTGGCACTCGGCGTAATTCCCGGTTAACTCTGGTCCCCCGACGGATGAAGCTACCAGAAGTGCGAGTGAACGAGAGCGATTCGCGAAAAGGGTGGAACAAGAGTGAAAGGAATATATATAAAAGGGATGAAGATATTGCGAAATACCGTGGATATAATGGCCTCGGAGGAAGCCACTGTCAGAGAGCGTCAAGAATACGTAACGTTTTAAACGTTAAATCTGAGGGGGTGAAACTCCAGGGATCTGGAGATTTTTTAATATTATCGCATTCGATCCATTTTCGTATCGCTCTTTATGAAATATAATCAAATTCTATGAGATCAAATTGAATTTTGGTGTGGTTAGGTCGGAAGCAGCGAAACTAAAAGGAGTTACGTGACAATGCTCGGATTATTTTGGTACTTCCGTGTATTTATATCTATACTGGATCATCGTCCTCGGGCCACATGGTCCCGCAAAAAGAGCCCTTGGCTTTGTTGTCAGGAAGGTTTGACATCGTGAATATACCATCGTGATAAAATGAGCTGCAGCCTTCATCCTTTCCAGCTGGCATTATCCGGAAACTGCATCGTGAGCAAGAGTCCCGTGTTTCTCGTGAGTAATTGGACGTTTACAAGGATCGATGACGCCTGTTAGCATTTTAACTGTGAACAATATTTTTCACCTCTATGATATCATACTTGTCAGGTGCAATTTTGACAATCGAATGATCCAGTCTCTGTTTGCATTGCATAGTCAATTTTTCATCGAACATTTTGCCTCCAAGCAATCTTTTTTTTTTGGTAAATAACTGTTAAGAATAAATACATTTAAGATGCAATCATGACCATTGCGATAAGAGCCTCTATATAGTAACGCAACGAAGAGGAGCGGAATGAAAAGGCTGTTGAAAAATCGGCACTTGGGCGAGATCAGACTAGCATAGAAAAGCCAGAAGCATACGCGGTTGTGAGCGTGAGGCCGACCAATTAAGACTTTACTGCTTGTACGCGAGCAAGAAGAAGGGACATAAAAGCTCCACCGCAGCGCGCCCTCATTTCGCTTCTCTTCACCGATCGTTAAGCGCTTCAAGCCTCTCGCTCTTTCTCTTTTCTCTTTCTCTCCCTCTCTCTTCGCTTTTCGATTCTTTGCGGCTGGAACGCATACAACGGCCATCAAGTTGCTCTCGTTGCGGCTTATCTCTGTTTCTTTACAGCAACAACGGGGCAGTCAGCCTCTCGCTCAGCCCTGCATTCACGAAGAGCGGCTTTCATCAATAATCTAAGAATAAAATACTTAAACAAATAAATAATAGTACACAAACTATAATTCTTTGTTAAATAACTTAACTTTTTTTTTCGTTTTCCTTTGCGAAGTTGAATTAATCAGTCATCGCAGTAAAGAAGAAGGAAATAAATACTAAAACAAAATGCTAATGCCACAACCTTCATAAAACAAAATTCAAATTGTCACAAACAGAGATGAGATTGGCAGTATATGGAATAACTTTTATTTCTCTCTCATGGCCCATTTTTCTTGGCTCCTCGTGCTTGCTTCTCATTCTGTGAATGCGTTTCGCGATATCTTTTCGTCCGCATCTCTTCCGCCTCGCTCATCACCTTCACTTATCTTTGAGTTCCACGGGCTTGTGATCTCTCTCGAAGAGCTTGAGAGATCGATCGTAACTCCGGATCCCGCTGGCCAATCGAATTTTACTACCCTGAGTGTAGCTATTAACAGCTATTCCTGTTCGTTCTCCTGGGTTTGTTATTTTTTTTCATCCTCCCTCCCTCGCCTTCCTATGCACCAGTTTCATCTTAACTGCCCAATTATCTTGTCGAGAATATAACGTGGCGATATAATCGAAAGGTAATCGTTTCGTTGCTTTTTTATCTCTGTCTGTCTGTCTCTTTCTCTTTCTCTCTCTCTCTCTCTCTCTCTCTCTCTCTCTCTCTTGCTCTCTGTTATATCCACTGCATTGCGCTTGTATATCGTCGTAGGATACGATATAATACTGTTAGTGGTCTTGTTACCGTGTGGATAATACCATGTAGTACTATATACGTAGCTGTATATATCGAGTTAATCCTGCAAGGGCTTTTGCCTCGTTAGTCTGTTGCCTTTAGCATTTTGCATAGTTTAATTATGCGAACGATGCAAATACAAATATATATATGCACCAAGAACCTGCTACTATATCCTATCCGAAGCTTAGTTCGTTTCATCGATAATACAAAATCGTGACGAGAGAAACAAGCCCACCTTTCAACCCTGATGGTACCCTCTCTCTCCATCGCTCTCTTTCTCTTTCTCTTTCTACCGGTTGCTGATGTTGGGGATTATTGTGGGAGGTTGCTGATGCTGGCACTCACCTAGGATGAAAAGGGGTTGATGCGCTGCTCGGGTGCTGGTAATGCTGGAATTCTTGGACGCTTGGAATGGGCCAGTACAGCTTTTAGGGAGTTGTAAGTGAGGCTTGCATAAGTAACGATTTGGCGTCGCAACCCCCAATACACGGAAGTGTTTTAGCAAGGGTATACCGTCGTACTAGCATCGCCACCACCACCATCCATCGGAGGGTGTCCTGCTTGTATCAAGAATGCTTCCTACTCTGATTCAGCTTGTCACTACTACTATAAACTCTCGATATTGCGTATATTTCGTCAACCAGGATTCCGAAGGACGCGAGGCACTACTCGCCCCGGCAAAGCTCCTGAGTCCTTCCAATTTTCGTGGCTCTCCGCATCTCTCTCGTCTTGCCAATGTTTTCGCTATTCTCGTCACTCTCTCTGTCGCTGTTTCTCTCTCTCTCTCTATTTCTCTTTCGCTTCCTCTCTTGCACGGGTATAGTGACGACAGCTGTGACGGTCCTCACGGTAGCTCAGGCTAAGCCGATCGGCCAAATCCGAACGACGTTTCTACCGAATCTCTACCCCTGCCTTCCTCTCGGTCTCTCTCTCTCTCTCTCTTACTCTCGTGCACTCAAATACGCCTTGTACGCGCGTTGGGTGACGTCCCCCACCCTGAACAAGGAAAGAGCATCGCGCGTTAGAGGCCCACAAAATTCCTTCGATTTATGTCGAAAACCTCGTCCATTTGTCTCGGACGTGGGCTGTAACAGAGCGACGAAGCAATTCCAAGATTGGGGCTAGTCCCCGGACCTTTCCGTATTTAATATGAATCGAAATGATAACGCAGAGAGTTGACGTAGTTTTCTAGGACTTAGGAATGATCCCCTTAAATCCAATGAAATACTGTGATTCTTTTCTCGTTAAGGTGATACCAGAGTTTACATGGCATTTTAATCATCCTCGTATTATTACGAGGACGATCGTTATCGATTCATTGCTACAATTCACTATATGCACTGCCAAATTTTGAACTGAGGTGTTTATTCATTAACAAACACAAGTACACCCAGTCAACGAATTCAGGAGTGTTGACCCGGGTTCGTCGTAGATAAAGCAGGAATCGATATCTCTCGCGAACCATTTTAGTTGATGTATTTCGGTAGATACGGTTCTTCGCGTAGAGTCTAAAAACGTATACGTAAAAGGTAACTAACATTAGCTCTCCGTTTCGGCTAACGTAGAATATAACCAGTCACGCGATATTCCGCGGTCCATCTCTCACCGACATGCGAGGAGCCTTTTGCTAAATCATCGCGGCTCGTCATTAAACACGGGAAGTGAGGAATGATGGACTATCTTGCTCGCTGCTATTCGTACCTACCGCGCGCACACGCTGGCGTATATGCTCGCGTACATCAGTCCTGTACGGGGCCAGTACCGTCATTACAAATTGCGTTGTACGCGAAACGCCCGAATGGATAATCGTTTCGTTGGATCGTTTATACTCTCGTGTTTCCACCAACGTACATGGAGTGATCTATGATTAATAAATCAACATCAAGACAACGTTACCGTTGAAGAGAATTGGTCTGAAAATGTTTCAGAAATCTCAAGGGTCTGGAAAAACGCCAGTTATTTGTAGCCAGGAGCTCCAAATTTTTGGATTTCACACAATACCTATCACGGCGGCTGTGAGAAATATCAACGAGGCAGAAGGAAGAGAGATGTGAGAGAAAGAAGAGGTGAAAACAAATATGTGAAGATGGAGAATAAGCTGAAGAAGAGAAAATCGCTGAGATTGAACGCAAGGAACGCTACGCGTTCGCATACATTAGTACGGTGACCTCGTGGGGTCAGCACAGCAATTTCGCCATAGCGGTGGGAACCCGAGTTTACGGGTTTCGAGGAGAAATACACACCGGGACCTCGCTGGATAGCCCCTTTTGGCAAAATTGTCCATATAAGCCGTGTGTGCCATTGAATCTACACCTGTGCGTTCCCTTCCCGCGGTCACCCATATGGAATTGCATATATCTTAAAATCACAATATCATTCCAACACTTTCGGAAGTAGCATAAAAATAACATAAATGTGGATAAAAATTATTTTGAAAAATTAAGAATATTCAAACTTCTCTGATGACGGAAAAGTGGGAGAGCTACAATTAAGATGTCGAGACATAAATCTTCATTTTTGGTTCATGGGCCACTCACGTAGCTGACGCAGCAGCAGCTTTGCCATTTTGAAAAAAGCACTGTACCGCCTCCATATATTTTCCAACATCACGAAGACCTTTCTACGAATTTAATCCAATCGCAGACCGTTGAATTCATTAAATTGAGCGCGGCTTCCTCTTCCTCTTTACCCATTAGCCTGAGAACCTGAAATAATTAATAGTACGGTCAAATATGAACAAAAAAATGGCACTTGAAAAATCCAACCTACCGAGGAATCATTTCCGTATGCGTATCACGCCGCAATGCACCACACACACACACACACACACTAACTCACAAAACTGCTTCGCCCAAATCAGCCCAATTAAATTCGTGGAACTCTCATAGTCGCGTCTCCATCACCGACATCTGCTTCGTTGAAAAAAAAAAGCAGCAGCTATCTGTGTATACTAATTAATTTCGTTGGAAATACATTTTTTTCAATTTTACGTGTACGCGCCACCACACAATACGCCCAAGTGGCGCACAAGTTAAGCACTGTTGTCCGTTTGCGGTTAAACTATTTCATGTTTTGCGGGGGCGCTTCTGAGAGAGACAGAACTACGTAGAATTTATGATAGGAAGTGAAATTTATAGCTTGTCCCTACTCGTGAATTGCGGAGCGGTTTTTAGTCCTGTGCTTTTTTTTGTTGTTGTCATACCTTCTCGCTCTATCTTCACTGACATTGAGCCGTTGGAATTTTTTTCCTCGTCAGCTCGTCACACAGCCGCAAGGAATAAAATGGCCCTCGTGTAGAAATGACACGAGGGCGATTCGTTTCGTCTTTTCTAAATGTCTCTGCGTAGAGAACCGATTTAAAGAAAGAAATAAGAAAAAGAAAAGAAAACGCTCGCGGCTGTTCCTAATCGTAGAAGACTCGATCAACGTCCCCGGGCCGGAAGGGAATCATATTTTTCGCGAGCGGAACGAACGATGCACTTTTTTTCATCTTCTTTTTTCTTCAACGCGACGCGCAGCTCGAATCTTTTCCTCTCAACGTTCGCTGTCGTCGCGCGGTCTCGTCGCGGAGTCTCCGGTTTCATTTCACCCGGTCGGTGGCCCCGTAGGGCACACGAAAGACAGCCAGTAGCATCGTCGCCGGATTTTACCTCCCAAACCCTCGATAGTTTTTCGACGGATTTTCTTGCTTGGATTTCGTCTTCTGGCTGCGCTCTCTCCTATACATGCTCTCCGCTCTCCGCTCTTCCCCTCACCGACGAGTATTCTCTGGTCTCATCGCTTATTCCTCGACCACCCGTGGTTTCCGTTCTTCTACCAGCGAGGATTGATAATGCCACGTGAGCCATCGCGCCCAAAAGCTCTGTACTATACCCGGGTCGTCGATTATCCTGGGCAAGACTATATACACCATCACTTTTCTCGTGGTGAAGCCACGATCCTAGCGTTATCCCCCTGATACGGACGTGCGCTAAAAAACTGTATTCCTCCACGGGGATGGAGACGTAAAAAAAGTTTCGCGGTTTCGTGGCAAAATATGTAGGGTGAGAGCTTGAAATAGATAATCTCAGCTTGCGAAGTAAAAACTTGAAAATTTATGAGATTGTGAATGTGCTCCAGCGTCTTTACGATTGGCTGTTCGTCTTCGGTTCGACAATAAAAATTGGTCTAAAAACTGTCATTCCTCGCAGACTCAACGGGTAAGTTTCAGAACCTCGTTTGACTTTTCATGACTAAAAAAAGAGTGAACGTTCTCAACTCGAATCGTTTCACATAATCGCGCATAATTTTTGGTATATTTCCCATATTTTCACTGGCTGAACGGTGACCTGAGTCTCTTTACAGACATGAAAATCGCATAAAGTACTAAGAAAAAATATGTTGATCTAATAATAATAATCACGAGCACCAGCAACCATCAATCTATTATTACCTGAAAGCTATTCATGACATATTTAAAAACGTGATTCGAGAAACTTTATAGCGCTCCGGACGCGGCTTCGTGTATCTACTTAAGGAGCATACCAAGAGTGAAGCAGAGAGGTCCGAGAGGTAGGATCAAAGAGAGAAGGCAAAGTATAGACGAGAGCGGCCATGTATAAAGACAGACGGATAAGTGGAAGTAAAGAAAAAGTCGTATCTGAATAGTGTCCGAGTGTGTGTGTGTGTGAGAGAGAGAGAGAGCGAGAGAGTTGAGAGGAAAAAGAAGAAGAGAGTATATAGAAGGGCGGGCGCGCACGTGGAGACGCCTGGTCGTAGAAGAAGTGGAAGCAAAAGAAGTGGAAGCAAAACAAGAAGAAGCAGAAGAAGAAGAAGAAGAAGAACAAGAAGAAGAAAAGGAAGAAGAAAAAGAAACGCCAGGGTCCACATCGTAAGATTCTCGGGACACAGGAACGGCGGATGGGCGATAGTCACGAGCCTGGTCGGATTAAAAGTTCCCCGAACATCGGCAAACTGATCGTCGTTGTGTATAGTCGGTGTAGACATTCTTTCTCTCTCTCTCTCTCTCTCTTCTCTCTTTATCTCTCTTCTGGTAGGGGACCACGAGCTAATTAATTGCAGAAGCCAAGACGGGGCTGGCAATGTTGGCAGCAGCGAGCAATAGCTGCCGCTATAGCGGTTCAGCTTTTCCCACAGTTACCATCATTGCTTCTGCCGCGCTGCGGCGAATTTCTGCGCTGGTCCTTCTTAGCTCTGGCACACGGTGTGTGCGCTGGTACGCTCGCGAAACGTGAAGTTAGTCAATAGAACCAAAGCAAGGCGCCGATGGAAAGAGAGAGAGAGAGAGAGAGAGAGAGAGAGAGAGAGAGAGAGAGAGGTTGGAGTCGGTGGGCTGCGGTACATCTAGAGCGTTTGGATATGGTGGAGTAGCTCTCGACTTTTTGCTTGGACTTTCGCCCGTAGCTCATGTACCTATACGTATATGACCAATCTATGCATACATTGTATATGTATATCGCTCTGGGTGAATGCAGACTCTGACTCTGCTAGACGGTTGCGTCCACCTTTTCCCTTTTGCTTCCAGTCTTTGTCCAATGACTCTCTCTCTCTCTCTCTCTCTCTCTCTCTCTCTCTCTCTCTCTTTCTCTCTCTCTCTCTCTCTCTCTCTCTCTCTCTCTCTCTCTCTCTCTCTCTCTCTCTCTCTCTCTCTCTCTCTTTTAGTTCTTGGCATTCCTGTGGATTGTCGTTTTCGGTATGGCGTTCATGCCTTCTCCGTTCCTTAGCGGGTCGCCGTCGGCGTCGCCTCAGTCTCTGCTGTATTTGCTCCTTGCCCAGAGCTTCTCTCGGTCTCCCACAGCATCCGAGTAGACACGCTGCCTGGCTTCGTACAATGGCCAGAGAGCGTGCATTGTCTTCGTGGTTTATCGCTTCCTTCGATTGCCAAGTACACACCGGCGAGTCGACTCTGTCCTCTGTTCGTTCTGGGCAAGGGAACGACTGTGATATGCCTATGTATGTGTGTGCGTATGTATGTATGTATGTATGTATGTATGAATGTATTTATGGGTGTATGTATGTATGTATGTATGTATGTATGTATGTATGTATGTATGTATGTATGTATGTATGTATGGGTGTGTGTAGGTATCTATGTATGGATGTATGTATCTATGTATACATCTATGTGTATATGTATGTATGTATGTATGTATGTATGTATGTATGTATGTATGTATGTATGTATGTATGTATGTATGTATGGGTGTGTGTAGGTATCTATGTATGGATGTATGTATCTATGTATACATCTATGTGTATATGTATGTATGTTTGTGCGTGTGTGTACATGTATGTTTGTTTGTGCGTGTGTGTATACATGTGTGTGTAACGAAAAAAACGAAGTATTACCCACCTCCATAAGACGATATCCACGACAAGGAGTCGGACCGCGGTGCGGCTACCGAGAGGCAGCTTCTACTGTTGGTGATCACGCCCGCATCCTTACTCCTTCTCTTTGTTCCGTGACTTTTTCTGCTCTTCGTCGTTCTCCTGTAAAGGGGTCCTGCAATGTACAGCCCGTCTCGAGCATTCGGCACTGCCCAATGCCGTGTGCAAGAACCAAAATCTTCCGTTCTCGTGTCAAATACCAAAGATTGTGAGGACGTAAATGATATATAAATAACGCATGCTTAATTTCCTGGTTACTGGAGTTCAAGACGAAATTTTGACTATTTAATAAAATAGTGAAAATTTCGTTCGAGGCGGTAAATAGCATTGAGAGAAGGAATACTCGAATGACCACAGGAAAAAACTATCATGGGTGACCTTTTAAAATATAAACATAACGAGCTTTATGCTCATTCAACGTACGAATAATGCAGCAAGTATTTTGTATTCAGAGACTTGATAGAGTTCCAGATTAATATGTAAGCGCACCATGACAGTGCGCCTCAAAACAATTAAGTCTATGGAGATTTTTGAAGGGGAGGATTGAACTTGTGTACACCCTAGGCACTAATGCGGCGCTTATACGATAAATGTACGTATAATGATATATATAACGCATATATGCGCATCAGTATCACGCTTTTGCTTCGCTATTCGTATTTTTGGAGCCGTAAACACGTCCGTGGCATCGCACACGAGCTCTCGTACGGTTTTCCAGAGAGCAACATCACAGTGTACATCTTGGATCTTCTCATGTCTTCGGTGTTGGTGATTCTGTGGCATATAACGTGTCACCGTCGTATATTTCAGAGAAACTCGTGGGTATGTTCCAAAAGTCCGTCACTCTCTCACTCACCCTCTCTATCGTTTTCTTGCTCCCACCCCCGCTCACCTCCCACCCCTATATACATATATATATATATATATATACACATATATGTACGTTTTCCTTGGCGCTTCATTTCGACCCAACGTTTTCTCCCGCCACCACCACCCGCCTCGTATAAATTCGTTATTCAACACGCCATTAAATGCGCGCACGTCGGGACCACGACGTTGGTGCCCCGGGCTCATAAATCGCAATTACGAAGCGGCGCGAGCGAGAATTTGTCGTGCGGGCCATCTAAGCAACCGACAACGCAGTATGGTATGTGTGTGTGTGTGTGGATGCGCGCGAAAAAGCAGTCGCGTTGATATGCTCTCTCGCATATAAGATGGGTAACACTCGTACAAGCGTGTGAGGATGCAACTCTGGACCACACCGAACGAGAGACACGAGAAAGGAAGCACGAGCAAGCGAGCGTGCCCGAGTCGCTCAACGGCATGGAGCAGCTTTTTCGTGCACAAAAGAAACGATGCAGACAAAAAAGCGTAGCGAAAAATCGAGATAAATGTAAAAAGTAGTTATGGTAGTTAGGCAATACTCGAGATAAAATATTGTGGCCAATATTCTAGCATAGATTATTCTTTACATAAATTCTAATGAGTCTTCGTAATTGTGTAAGATAATGAGAGTGATGACAAATAATGAGCAAACTAATTTTTATACCAAATTAAAATAAATAAAAACAATTCAAAATTATATATATTCAAGATAAGATTTCGTCAGTATCGCTGGAGTGATCAAAAACGAAGAAGCAAGATAAAAAGAGGAGAGAAGATAATTCGAACAAAGAGATTCAAGAGACAAAAGACAAGGGGAGAAACGGACGACGAATAAGAAGAAGAAGATGGTTTGTCTGTGAATTCTCTGGTACACACGTGGCAAGTTTTCGCTCACTGTCCACCTTTGCCACTTGCCAGAGTGGGTGGAAATGACCGAGTATGTTCGTCCCGTCCAGCCCACGCTGTACTCTTATAGCAGTACATAAATATCCAGCTCGCATCATCATCCCCCTCGCGAAAAGTGCATCGATCCTCAAGTTTAATACACTTATATACACTGAGACATGCACACAGATATGCATACATTAAGTATATTTGGAGTTGGAGGGTCAATACGAGATCAGTCGAGACGTTAACGATCCGAGATATTTCTTCTTCTCTTATGCACGTCCCATTCCCATGATCATCCGCGACACGAAGAAATGAGAATATCGCTCGAAACCCGCACACTCGATCCGGCACTTCGTTATGTTGACGGTGACAAATGACATCTCATAGTACATAACGCGTGTGTCATCGTTTATCGATTCAACGGACCGGATCGCGCCCGATACGATCATACCAACCTCTGAAACGAAGGTCCAGTTGTCGCTGCCATTGTTGATCAGGAGATGACTGCTATTTTTTTTTGTTTCAATTTATGTTCAATTTATGTTCTTTTATATTTCGTAGCTATCCGCTTCGCTAGCCTCGAAATATGAATAATATTTCGTGTTGAAAAATTACAAATATAGCACGAAAGGGATTCCGAAAGTATCATCGTCCAAAAATATGCATGAGAAATTAGTTTGCACGGATTACCATTTATCTACAGCGAATAAAGTGCCCATATGGGCCCTTAACCTGTCTCGACGAGACTCTCGCCCGAGGTAAGTAAAGATTGGCACATATCCAGAGAGAAAAATAATACACCCGGAGGGTAATGCAAAGAGAAAGAGAGAGAGAGAGGGAGAGAGAGGCCATGATGCATGAAGCGTCTGTGATGTGAGCTAAATATACGGTAGGTCGGTCGATAAACGTTTCAATTAGAAACGTATTAGGGCCCGACACGCGATAGCCACCCACGTGGAGTATCCCCGCCCTTCGCAGACAAAGATGAAGAACGGGAGGGAAAGGGAGCAGGAGAGAAAGAGTAGTGAAAGAAAAAGAAACGAGATAGAAGGTCAAAAGGATGAAAGAAAGAGCAGACGAGAGCAAAAGTCGAGAGCAATCGGTAAGAGAGCAGAGAGAACGACGGGGCGGAACGCGCCACGACCGGGCCAGGCCGGTCGTGGTCGTGTATTTTCGAGCATTTGCCATAAATAAAATAAAAAAGTAAGAGAGAGGAGCACGCTCTCGGTGAACGAGCAACGAAGGAAGATGCTCGAAAGAAGCAGAGCAGCATGCAAAAGCAAGAGAGAGGGAGAGAGAGAGAGAGAAAGAGAAGAGAACGAGAAGGAGAGGATGAAGAAGAATGAGGCAGTGAAACAGGAACAGGCAAAAGTGAGCAAGAAAGAAGCAGAGAGTCCCAAGAGCTCACACAAACAGCAGCCAGAGCACAAGCAGAAGTCGCGGGACCACCCAGGAGTCGCCAGCTTCCCGAATCGATAAGGTCGAACAGCGGGTTGGGGGACGAGAAGAGGAACTCTACGAGATGGAACCCCTTGCGTACCGCAACTCAGACCCACTTGGTTCGCCGAATCCGCCGTAGCTCTTCTTTGGCCTCCATTCGTCTTACTTCGGGGCCTATCTTGTGCTTCATACTCTTTTTTTTTCAAATCTCTCGTCCTTTTTTCCCTCTCCGCTTCGACCGTCGAACTCAAAGTTGACTATTCGACCGCAGCAAGCTCTGAAATCACGAGAGGCACGACTTTTATGTGTATGTATATTAGCATTATATTTACATATAATGTAGTCGAGAATGGCACGTCCAAGTCCGGATGACATAAGCGAACACAGAAGCAACAGTTTTCTGCGACAATTATCTGCAGCAGCGTTATATTAAACCTCCATTTCAGCTCTTTGTCACGTTATATAAATAAATTTGTTGCTATTTTTTTTTGACTGATAAAATAGTACGATATGATGAAATATTATCGAGAAATACGATAACATTTCGACGTAAATTAACCATCAAATTTCAAAATATATTTTTCAGCTTTTATGCAAACGACCCAAAAGAAGAATATTGGTTTTTTTTTAATGGGGAATAAGATGTATGCGAAAGCTCATAAACCCAGTCAAAGTCCCAAAATTTGCCGTTTACTTATTGACATATCTAATTGTACATGCGCGCAAACAAGTCAAAAAGCATCCAGGGATTCGACCTTTTGTTGCTCTTTCATAGACATAGTTGGATACAGCTTGTTTGATTTATCCAGTATTCGTAGTGAAGGCAGACGTCGCGTAAATAAAATAAAACGAATATTGAATTCATTCATATTTGCCTCAACTACATTTTTTCCAACCTTAGTGTCCATCGAATCGTAAAATGTGTAGTGAGACGTTCGATAATGAGATGTCTGACGTTGTATTGCGTTTTCCACGCTGATTATTTTCTCTCGTTTCATTGATTTCATTATATATGTATATATAGTATGTACTTCTGACAATAATACCCCAGAGAGACGCGGGTGACTCCTCGGGCGACTCTGTTCGAACGAGATGGATCGGTATCATGTGTTTTTTTTGTCCTCTCCCATTTTCCTTCATTTCTCCATAGACCGCATTTTTTTCCTTCGTCGCCTTATATTCTGCGTTTTCGCTGAAGGGAAATGCTTTTTTTTTGCACTATATGGAATCTGTGCATGCTCGGAATGTGACGCCTGGCATCTTCGCGCGGCCTTCACCGTAGATAGGGGCTAGTGATATCAGGGCTGCACGCTTCAGCGACCCCATTCTATTCTGTACTCTCGCTCTCGGGGTCTTGTGTTAAGATACTATATATATATATGTGCACTACATATATATTATATACGTCACTGTGCTCTTTGTGGAAAGAAGAAGCTCGCCGCGGGGGTGCCAGGCCAAACGACGTCGAAAATGGCCCCTCTGAAAGGGTTTCTCTCTCTCTCTCTTTCTGGCCTTTTTCTTCTTCCGAGAACCCCTCCACGTTCTCTATACTCTCGCTCGTTCCATTTTTGCGAAAAGAGTTATGAATCCGCGGAGTCCCGTGCATGAGCACACAAAGAGCACTATATGTTAGGTTACAAACACATACACTAAACCTTTTCTATTATATATATACATATATATATATATATATATATATATATATATATATATATATACATATACAATACGTATTTTCCCTCTTACGTTATCCCTGAACGAGAGAGAGTAACGGCTTCGACCCCTAACTGGGTCGTAGGTGGACGCATCTGTGGACCCTGATATTCTCGTGTCCCATGCAGCACCCTCACTCCAATATTACACCCTCTCGATGAACACGCAGGACCATCTGAGTTACTGACTCTCCGCTGAGAGGAGAGGGCGAAAGAAAAAGAAAATTGAAGACGGAGAAAATGCGGATGAAAAATAGCATCGTAACACCCCGACCATTTCCGTGATACTTTGATAGGTTGACGTAAAGTACAATACGTGTGTATATCGGTGCTATTATTATCATTCGGAGGAAAATGACTGTTTTTGCACTGGATCTTGAAATTGAGAAAAAGTCGAGTATTAGAAAAAATTATGGGATTTTGGATATTTATCGAAAAATAAACCTGGAATTAAGGAAATGGAATAATTAAAATTGACAGAAATCATTTTTTCGTGGATTCAACAATCACTGCACATACGGCATCATAATTTGAGTAGTCATTTAAAAAATAAATTATTTTATCTTCATTATAGAATCGACATGAGTCATCAACGTAGTCAAGTGGCAAATTCTTGTCCAAAATAAATTTTAAAAAACGTACTCCGCGAAGAAATTAAAACTGCATCCCGATCATGGAGCACCCTCATTTTCATTTACTGAGTAAAAAAATTTTAGTTCATGACTCTCGAGATATATTCGTATCGATCCCGAAATTTTTTCGTATCTCGAGGTGGGTCTGCTGCCAGTCGGTTAAATATTTGACGTTGCTATATTCGAACGAAATAGTAGAAAGAGGGAAAGCGAAGAGAGAATATATGTGGGTATCGTGAGCCAGCCACATAGACGGACGAGCGTGAAGTGTAATAATATGAGCTGAGCAAACGATCGTACGCCTCGACGATCGAATAATCTGCAGCGTCAATGTAATATCTGCAGCATGATATGTATATACATGAGCATTGGCCAATGTATATAGATATATCGAGGAGTCGTGGCAACGTTGGGTGATTAACCGCGCGTTTGCATTCACACGCACATGTAAACACACACATGATTGCAGAATCACACACACACACATACGGATGATAGTTTACCGTTATAACGAGTGAATTCTTTTTATTCAACTGTGTGTAATTGGTCGAGGGTGAAAATGCCGGTACGATTTAATTTGGCCCGGGTGAACCGTAAATTATTCGATAAACAAACGAGAGCGAAATTTCCAAGAGAATTTAGAGTGGTGAATTGACGGATTTATTAGCCCCGCCAGCTTTACTCCAGGAATTTACGAAGTCCGCAGGAGCTTTTTCTGGTTTTCTCCTTTTGACTCATCCTTATCAAGAGATATGTGGTCTCGAGCCAAGTAATATATATGTATATAACAGAGATTATGTACTACTGCCAGAACAAATATAGTCTGGGGTGTCGTACCAAACTCTCTTTTGTTTCACCACGCGAATAAACTTCTGCTCCATGTTCTTTTCCTTCGCGTATACACACGTGCATTACCAGTATGTATGTCGAGCACATATTCCGGTTACACTAACTCAACAAGACACCCCGAGTAGCAGGCACTAAAGTCGACCGAGTAAACACACGTATACAGCACTGTGAAAGGAGATGCATGCACCACAGTCTGTCATAAGACAAAAAAAAAGCTCGACCAATGTCTCTCTGGTATGAGTTGATCACGAGAAGTTACGAGAATCGAATTGCACGAACATCGCGCCTTCTGCTCGACTTCTCGTTGACGCTGAAGAGGCAAAAAAAAAATCGGGATGAGAAGAGATCCGGGATACTCTGGAAAAAACCGGAAGTGAGCAGCACGAGAGGTAGATGTTAGAGTGAATAAGTGAAGCAAAACCTTCAACAGCCCAGGCTTTCAAGAGCACTTCTGTCAGGCTTTTACATCCAGGTACGAATATCCAAGCTTTTTCTCTGGCAAATATTTGCCTAATCCCAACCCCTATAATTATTTCTTCGGTGTCCGCGAAACCCTGCTCGAGCTCTGTTTTGTCCCCTAGTATAGTCCAAAACCAACAGTACTTCCGTCTTGAGATACCAGCAGGAATTTTCATCCAAAGTCTAACTGAATTTATTACGAGATCAGCATTAGCATTAGTTTCTCAACCCTGAAAATCTCAAGAATCGTTTGATGCATATTATAACTATAATTTTATCGACTTACGTTTTTTGGAACGCTCTTCAAAGAGCACAATTTATTCAATCATGTGCACCGTTTGTTATAATCGATAAAAGGATGGCCCGTTTTATCCAACGTCCCTATTTCCTCCCACTTTACCCTACAAAAGTTACCGCCAGTACTCAAAGGCCCCAGATCATAAAATGAGGCAAAAAAGGTCATCTGCTAAAAAAAAAAAAAAAAATTGACTACCTTTGTTGAACGTTGTAGGGGCAAATCTCGTTAACGAAGGCTCGATTAAAGTACCACGGTAAGAGTTTGTTCTCTCCTCGGGCATTGCCTGGCACGATTCTACAGCGTTGCTTCTGGAGAGCGAACCACCCGGACTCATTCGGCAGTCATAACTCAATTATTTTGGTAATTATCGTTTTCGCTTAATTCTTTCTACTTCTCACTCGACGGGATATACAACTCCCTTCATACCACGGTACAACAATGAAATAAACTCTTTCCCGTTTTTTTCCCATTCCATTTTCATTCGTTTTCATGTCATGGCTCTCTCTCGCTCGCCATTTTCTCTGTCTACCGGTGTTGGCCGACTTTGCCGAGTACAAGGCCGCAAGCTTTTCGTTTCCAAGCCCCAAGGCCCTCGGGCACCAGCACCAAAACGTCGAGATTGCCGTCACATTCTCGTGTCCCGCTTTTTTTCTCCTTCCTTTCCATTTCTCTCTTCGTTTTCTTTCCAACTCTTTCCACATTCTGTTTTCCCATTTCACAAAACATGACAGTCGTGCTTCGGGATTGTCAGTGTACGTGCAAAAAATGCCTTTTTGGGTGTCATATGTCCACAGGCTTGCAAAAAAAGGGGTAAGACCAGTTCCCATCCCCATCATCAGCGCTGTTTGGACCGCGAAGGGCCTCTCTTGTTCTCATGATTAACTGCACAAACACGCGCTTGTAATGGTTGTTTTATTTTCGTTGCCAATTTTCTGGTTTAGACGACAAGCGACAGGGCTTTTAGTTTACGCGACTTTAGGGAAGGATCCATACAAATAGGACAAAACCGCGAGTGGCACGTCAACCCTCGATGCTGGGCAACAACGAGGCAGCATCCAGCTGGTTTTGGATGTTGCTGTGTCCCAGTAGCTTATGATGGGAGGGAGGCCACGTTTAGCCAAAAGCGAGCCCCACGCAGATCAGTATTTGTCGCATCCCACACCAGCAGCATCAGCAACAGCAACACGCGGGGAAAGTGAACGACGAGCAGGGTGGAGGGCTGCTGGTTTGGTGGTTCCCCTGGTGACTAGACGAGTATTTGATCACTGCCGCGCTTCGTTCTTTCGCTCTCGCGCAGACTCTAATGAAGACCACTACCATGGTGCACCATTGTTGGGTTATGAACGTATTTCCTCTTTCCCATTCGCTCTTTCACTCTCTCTTGCTCTCTGCGTCCCGCACACCAATACAGAAGCGTCATCTCCATTATTTTGCTCCGTTATTAAAAATCCTACCGTGCACCCCGTTCAGACAAAGAATTCGATAGGCATTGTTCCTTCGTCTCTGGTTTTTTGTTCCCCGCTAAATGTCAATGATTCTGGTGCACGTTTTACTATCAGCCAGCGAGACGTGGCTCAAATTCGTTGGTGAGTGCGAGTGAGACGACGACGTGATGGGTTTGGCTTCAGAGGAAAAGATTGAGAATGAAAAACAGGACAGAGAGAGAGAGAGAGAGAAGAGGGAAGAGAGTTTCATCGTTCGTTTCCTCAACCCTTGGCGTCCTCTTCCAGTTCTTCAGCGTCATATACTCATCGGTCGATTCTGGCACCCTTTTTTCCGTTCTCTATCTCTCGCGGGTGTCTCGGCTTCTGCTCTCCATGTCCACGTCATCATAGCCATCCGCCAAGTACCAGCGAGAGAGCACATATCCACCATGTTCTTCGTGTCGTCTGATGCTCTTCATCGTGTCATGGCTCATGTTCGTTCCGCGTTTCCGATCTCCAGACCTGTCATACTTCTTTCATCGTACCTCTGCAGCATTCTGCTTCTCTTTCTCCCTCTTTTCCATCGAAATCCAATATTATTTCGAGGGGAATCAATTGGTCTTTTGCACGCAATAACCGTTATGCTATGATCCTTTCTGTATTTATATACATACGTATTCGTCGGTGGATCCTGTTCTTCTTTCTTATCCCTTTTCCCTATATTTTCCTTGATTTTTCCCCAATGCACCGAGTATGTTCCGAACCTATTCACTGCTATAATAACCCTCAGTGCAACCCCTTTATCGTCCTTCCGCCTACTATCATTCTCTCTCTTTCTCTCTCGTCAACCTCAATTTTTTCCCGCTCATCGCAGTTCTACGAAAGAGTCTCGACCCCTTCGCTGGTGGATGAACGAGGGTTATGACAACGAGCCCCAAGCGCAGCCCCGTCACTGCTGCCACGTACTTCATCGTCACGGTAACTATCATCACTCTACATACGAACATACTTGCATCCTGCTACGATCTAGAACTCCCCTGTTCAACCCCATCTGTCCGGCGCTTCCTCGTTTCTCTTATTTATCTCGCACTATCATGACCGTACTGCTCGTTCAACACACTCCGGCTGACGTTACATTCCATCAGTCATGTGCATAGACTCTGTGTCTACAAGAGGATACCATTTCCATCACATTCACTCTGAGTCACCGTGACGTGCAGAATAATAGATATACATATGACAAGCTTATCCCATGTTTCATGACAGCCTTCATTATCAGGATTTCCGATTAAATTCGATGCTTGTTGTACCCAGACGAGAAAAACACAATCAACACGTGATAATGTATACCTATTAATGTTCGAATTAAAGTGTATAATACATTGACTCGATGGAAGAGATGCTGTTTTAAAATGGAACGCAGTTGTAATAATTGATCATGACAAATACGCTATTTACAAATTTAAGTAAAAACATTTTTCTTGCTGTGATTGTATAAGTTGTTATCAACCATGGAATCTTTTATCGTTATTGTCGAGATTGTTCTCTGTCACGAGTCATATTACACGATAATTTCAACGTGAGCCTAATTACAAAGAAGTCTCGTTCACTGAGATGGAATGAGAAAATGAGGAGCATATTTGGTTATCGTGCTAAACAGCATTCCCCGCGATTTTTCCTGTAATATCGCTCGTTATCACTATTACATGGCTTGTTATCAAAGCATTGAGAGTTCTATCTCTGTCCGATTCACGCAGAGGCTAATGCAGCGATAGACACACTGCTGGTTAGAGGGAGGAACTGAAGCAAAGAAGAATAGTGGAATAGCCAGCTCGAAGCAAAAGTACAGAAGCGCGGCAACGACCAATACTCACGTACCCTACGGGCCCGTAGCGCGTCGGCCGTGGTGACTGTATAAGTACCAACTGGTACACTTTGGTACATGCGAGAGAACGGTTGCAGCGTGGTTTTGGCTCTGCAACGCCAGGAATACCGTTCTCTACGGCCACGGTAATGGTTATAGCACCATCGCGTGCAATCCCATTAGCGCCGATGCAATTTACTCGATCTATCACACCCTATTAAGGGGTGTGCGAGAGCGCGCGAGCTGCTTCGGTATATACTTGGGCTCGCGCGCTATATTCCTCCTGCCCACCGTTCGGACCCACCACTTTTCCTTTCGGCATTGACTCGGTCACTTAACGCTCGTTTTAATCGAGTTTGCCCACCGCTACCATCGGAATTTTAGGATAACCCATTGAACACCCTTGGATTCCTCCGCTGCTTTTTTTATTCCCCACCAGGCCCGCCAGTATGCCTCAAGACCCAATATATCTGTCTATAGTTTTCATATTGTTGTGATTGAGTTCCGATTTTTTCCGAATTTTTATTTCCACTCAAATTTAATGTAATAGGAAAGTTGATGAGAATTACATTACAAAGAATATATAATAATGAGACGAAATTGGATTCATTCAGTCACTCATAACTGCACTAATATCAGTTTCGCTGTTCTACGTCAATAATTATTTCTCGTTACATAAACGGTATGAATAATACGTACATTAATTTGGGGAACTTATTATCAGAATTAGCAAAATTGATAGGAATATTCGTCGATATTTTAGCACGATATGTACACCGAACTGATAAATCTGCACACACATACACATATCTATAATATGGCGTACCAATGTATACATTATTATGTGAACGTACTCCGTACGTAATGGTTACTTTCTATATGTGCTAGTTTGTATATAGAATCGTCCATTTCATGAAAGTGTAATGAGCCCGGCAATTTGACCATCAGAAATCGATACTATGGAATTTATGCATACCAAAAATTCCTCTCCCAGATTATACCTACACCATCCGCCGTATATATAATTATATATGTATGGGACTCTATGCGCCTCATCATTGCACTTTGCCCTCCAGCCCCCCAGATATCTTATAATTTGTCGTATACCTGTGCCTAGCTAAAATAGCTGTGCGAGTGTCTGTGTGAATGTCTGTATGCCCTCCGAATTTTTGTACATGGTGGTGGTGGTGAGATACTTTTATTATATTTTTATTACACATATATATATATATATATATATATATATATATACATATATGCATGTAAGTATGTATATAACAGAATTACAGTGTGGACCCGACGGTCTAATATATACACACTGTGACATATGAGAGCAAAAGAAGAGTGAAAGAGTGTAATGAAAAAAAGCTTCTTAGCGATCCTCACCGGGGCAAGCACCGGGTGTGTCGGATAAGTATAGGAATAGAGAGGGGTTGAGCAGATAAGGGAACATTCGTATAGCTGATGGTCCGAGAGAACGTCGAGCGAAATAAAATTGAAGACATTCGAAGCCTTCAAGCCGGAACTTTGCCCTAGACGCTCTCGAAACGTCAGCTGTGACTCTTCGTCATGTTAGATAGATTGTAGGAGGAGTCTAGAATTTTCTGTGGGTTGAATTTACTTATATATCGTTTGTGCTGTATGGTCGAGTGTATGGCAAGTGCGCCAATGCCACAGAGGATTCTCAGCTGGGATCTCGGGTATCGAACCCTGAAACTTAAAGGACGAGAAGCTCTTCGAAGGGTGAAGAATTTCTCTCTATATCGCGACTTGCTCTCTTTCTCTTTCTCGAACCCCGTCAAGTTGTTTTCGTTTCCCACCACCAGCTGTCGCAAACCCTCCTTGCAGAAAAATATCGGACACGATGCTACACTGAACCAGCTTTTCCTTCAATCTTCTCATAAAAATCGATGTGTGAGTTGGGTCTTTTCCCTCTCATCCGTTTTTTTCTCGTATATGTATATATATACTCGCGATTTTGCACTTTCGGCTTTTGCTAAGAGTCCCCAGCGACGAAATTTTTAGATCTTCCGGGGCGAACGTAGAAGTTCTAGTAAAGCGCGAATAAAAGTCATCGGCAGGGATCCTGTGCAGGGATAATGATAGACGAGGGCAGATTTTGCTCAAGTTTAAAAATTAAAAAAAAAATGTAAAGAACGTAGTCTAATGAAACTGTTAGCGTCATGAATGTTCAACAATTGTGATGAAAATTGTAAAATGAAAACAGGATGAAGTCGCAGCTCCATCGAGAAGCAAAGTTACAATCATTCTACATATTTACTTCTACGAAATTACTTTTGACCCAAGTCGCCAACAATTTCGTTTGATATTGAATATTTCTTTTGGCACCCGTCTTCGTGATATATGTGTTCCCAGGAAAAAGTCCAAACCCACATAAAATATTTAATAAACTCAAAGATTTACATTTAAAAACCCCCACAAAGTGTTTTATTTCTCATCAAACGGCAAGTACTTTGATCCAAATAATTCCTACGGACTTGAAATAAAATTTTGTGGGAAATCATATAGTGATCTTTGAGGAACTAACGTGCAATGGGAGTCGCCCGAAACATTGGCCCCTCCTTAGAGCTCCTGGCCGTCTGTAATCATCTCGTTACTGGGCCATTGTGAACTGAGAAAGCTCTCCGCAGATCTATGGGTTCCCAAAATTGGGTCACAATCTTGTTGACTATATTATGCGATAGACTCGACTATATGCTCATACTGCGTACACTATTCAAATATAAACCCGTATATATATATGTATATTTGTACACTACATCATATGGACAGATATATGCATAACGCAAAGGGAGACCATTGGAGAATCGTCGTGGTTCTCCACTACATTCGTAGTTGCGGGAGTATATATCTCCCACCTCTCCAACGACCATTTCATATCCGTCTGATGATTACACGGAGCATGACGCCAGTGTACCCCATTTTGCTGTATGCGTATGTATGTATATATTTCATGTGCAGTATATACAGAATAGAGTCCTAATCAGCCGGGTCATTGTGGGAACGCGAAATTACAGGAGACAGATCTCTATCACACTGTGCGAGGTTCTATAACGCATTAGTGCCTATGCCGGTACAGAGAACGTACACAGTACGAGCGTATAATATATATATATATAGCATTGTGGCACACATATCGCTGATAGGCGGAAGGGTGAATACGGTTCAGCACCCTTACTCGTCAATTACACGCAGATATGACGAGAATTGCGTGGGACAAGGAGGGGGGAAACTAGGAACGTGATCGTTAACGAATTATCGTAATCAATTCTCTTTGACTCTCGCTTTTTCATTATAGATTGTTACATATAGATATGCTTGACGTGTGAGCTGAATTGGCAAGAAATTAGTGGGTTTAATCAAGCTACAGAGGTGAAATTATAACGTACAGTTTCATCACTGTAATTAACTAACTGTGTCTCTGTATGTGTATATATAGTATGGAAAAATTGATGGGGCCTCAGGGACTCTTTGAGCGCCTCACATTATGTACATTTTGTCAGCGTACTTTGTTCATCTGGGAGTAAAGACAAGTATGAAATATTTTCGTTAACAGTTGAGTGGCAGACGTTCAACGTGCATGTAATATGAATATGAATACTGTATGAAAAAGTGGTCTTGCGTGACACATCTGATCACTGCGAAATACAAGGGAGAGATTAATTTTCACCCAATGAGTATGGGATATGGATGTGTGCGATATAATAATGGTTGCTTTTGTGGCTTTCAAGAGATAGCCCACGGCAAAAACTCGTACATTCTATTCATTGGTTACAAGTGTGCCAAAGCTTTAATAGAATGCTATTTCTCAATGCATGCTCCAATCTCCGATAGCTTCGGATCTTTAAGCACACATGTGTAGGGTATGATGCGTATGTGTCCAGTGTTGTCCAACTCGAGCGTGTAGCGAAGGAGCGAAAGCAGGAAAAGGGTTGAAAAGGGGTAACCACGGCGGGGATGCTGGCTATCGAGAGTCTGGATAGCACGAACTCGGCGATGCTATATATATATATAGATTTAACTTATTCTGTATAGTGCAATGCGGCGATGAGTACAACAGAGAAAGGCGTCTATATATGTGATCACAACGGTGAGGGAGAAGGGCAGAGAGCGAGAGAGATAGATCGAGAAAGATAGATCGAGAGAGGGGGAGAGAGAGAGAGAGTAGCCATCGTAAGCCATGCCATTAAGGGCGGCAAGTGGGTGCATCTGTCTGGGCAAACCTGGGCTTAGTTCCAAATCCAACTGCAAACATACGAGATTTAAGCTATATATATATATATATTGGCAGCGAGAGTTATAGTCTCAATGTTGTAACAGTATTGAGCTCTTATTCTCTCGTCTTTTCATCCCTGTTGAGCTCTATCGTATCTATACGTATAGGGTGCGAGACAAGGGCGCCAAATCCTTTTTTTTTTGCATACACATGTAGTTTGTGGTCAATGCCAAGACACTCTCAAGTTTTTTCATCGGCGCGTCAAGACGCTTGCCATCCGTTTCTCGTGTAAAAAAAATGAATAAGTTTTATTCGTATAGAGTCAAATTTATACTAGATAGAAATGACGTAAAGTAAATTGCAAACAAATGCTGCTGAAAACAAATTCATTAAAAGATTAAATCAAATTACAATGATTTTTACAGTATATACTATCCAATTGAAATCATTTTTCGACGATTCAACTGTACTCTGTGGTAGTCAAATAAATTTCCTTTTACCTCGTATGCCCGTTTACATTAATAAGGACTTGACATTCCACACTTCGATCATAATTTTAGTCGGGAGAGAAAATTGAGAAAATAAAGATAAGATTCGTTAGGGTCAGTCACCTCCCTTTTCCAAATCGAGCGTGGTTCGATCCACGTCTCGAGAATACTTCGAGCCAGAATGCTCGAGGCATATCTTCCCGAGCTCCTGTCCTGTTAGCTTCTCCGCTCATTCGGGACAATTAATTTTCGGAACGCTGTCGAGGAGAGGCCACAGCTCGTTACCCCCCCGAGTTCTCGTCGTTGTCCTCGGTATTAACGACTCGATCCTCCGAGGCTCTCTCGCCCGTTTCGCGAGAGCCATGAGACTTTCATGCACTCTGGAGGAGAAGAGAGAGTGAACGAGGCTCGTTCTCTGGCGATCCGGGAAAAGAGACGAAGCTGCCTTTCGAGTCTTTCTATATCGACCGAAAATACGAGAAGGAACAATGAGATGACTGAGTTCAGTGGAATGAGCATAAGACTTATAAAGCTGAGGTGAAAAAGATTATCATCGACTCGATAAACTCAAGAGTTTTCATCCATGCAACGAGCTATGAATTTAACGTGAAAGAGTTCTACAGACGTCATCGAAAAAAAAATCTTTTTTGGACTCTAGAAAACACACAAGTTTTAAATAATCATAATAATAAATAAATGAACAAAAATTTTAATTCCATACAAACTGATGGAATTCGCCGTATTATTTCCTTGCAATTATACATACACATAAAACTGATGCTCCGAGTACTTTACATTCATCGCTTACATTTATTTTCTTTCGTTTGACCCTCTCAATAGCCCGATCTCTCCTCTCTCTTTCTCTCGTTCAACTTAAACTTTCGTCCATGTATATTGAAAAAAAAAAATGTGCGAAAAAATTCATTATCAGCCTTTCTGGTTAGCTTCAAAGTTTTAAAGAATAATATCCGACAATAAATGAAATTGATGGGAATAAAAAAATTGCCACATATATAACATTTGAGGCATCATATTGGTGCAATTATGCATACAACTCGATGCTTTGCTGTACTTACTTTACATATACATCATTTACATTTGTTTATTCTCGGTCTTTCCCTCTCATCATTCCTCCTTTCATCTCTCTCGAGATTTTCGTACATTAACTTTCGCCCTTATTTTTTATTCTCTCTCCCTCTCTCTCTCTCTCGTCTCTCATCTCGACGAGAGGACGAGGGAATGAGAGAGAAAGTCCGTACTCTCTCCCTGTAAACCTCTGGTTTCCCTGCCACCACCACTACCCCCCTCCCACCTCCCCTCCTCCCTCCTTCACCGGTGAGTTTAATTAGGCTCGCTTCGAGATATCTCGCAAGATCAGCAGCTCGTTAGCATGTTTTAATTGGCGGCTGTCAGTGAGATCCTTGCCTACGATAAAACCAAGAGGAGTACCCGCTCTATAGTATTTTACCATGCAGCCAGCAGTCACAGCGTTTCAGAGCTCTGTGTATATGCTATATGCAATGCATCCCACAAGCATGTATATATATATATATATGTATATATATACATATATATGTACAAATGGTTGTGGGATGCATTATATATATATGTATATATATATATGTATATACACACATAAATGTGTATACAATGCATACGAAGAGAAAACTGTTGCTGCCGCGGGCCTGCACGATGCACGCTCTCGCGAATGCGCCCGCTCTCGGTGACAAGCCTACCTTATTCTGCGCCCTCGTAAACGCGAATATAGCATACCACGAGAGTAGCATAAACCGTTGAAGAAAGAGGGAGAGGGCTAATATATATATACAAATGGCAAAGAATAGAAAGAAAGAAAGAGGCTGCACGACGATTCTGGAAAGTACTCAACCCGCCCCCCCCCCTCTCGCTTTTCTGTTTGTACAACGTGTGTTTTACCAATAGCTTGGCTATTATTCTCTTCTCTCATTACCAATTCAGCAAGCATGCCCGATCTTGCCCAGCCTCACCTCACTGCCACCGATCAACATATACCGCATCGAGGAGAGACCTCAAATAATACTTTTATCTACCGGGAAAATTTGCTAAATATTCGACAGTGAGAAATAGAACAAACAGTTAAATTGCCATTAATAAATCTTCAAAATTTAATTGAATTTGTGTGGAATAAATTTTGCATGGTAACGAGTGAATGCGATTAGTTAGAAGTATATTAAGGCTAGGTGCTTGGTAAATATGAAAGTTGATTTTACCAAGGATTGGGGTGGTATTAGAAAGGAGAATGCTGATGACTTGGATAGACAAGATTTTCTAGCGCTTCTCTATAGTTTGACACACACATTAGAGAGGCATATCATAGACCAGACTCACACGTACATTTCGTGTAGAATAGTTTCGCCTTTTCTCTGTAGTAGCATGCTCGTTAGTCGTTACAGAAGACCAGCATGTGAGTCGTATATCCATATAAATTTGTATAAGTCGCCAGGATTTGGGGAAGTCCTCTCTGAGTACAAGTCAACCTGAGAGAGAGAGAGAGAGAGAGAGAGAGAGAGAGAGAGAGAGATGAGAGAAATGTGGCAAAAGGGACGAAGCAAAGTTGCAAAGCTACTCATGTCTCTGTTACCGACTTCCTTATACTATCGCATACCTAACACGAGTTTACATGCCACTATGACGCTATAATGGGTATGCGTGTAGGACGAATACCTATATTTATTTGCAAGAGTAGACGACGCTTACGGTGTCTGGTGTGTCGCTCAAATTTTAGCAAACAGCGAGAGCTCTAACCGTGGATTAGGATTAATCTGGCTGCCACACAGTTCATCTCTATTGCCTGTATGCATATTATAAGGTATAATGGGGGAATATGGACCACTAAAATAATTCTGCGTAGAATACCTGCCATCTAAGTGCAAATGACATTCAGTAACTTTGAACTGATTTGAATTCAACTAAATTTAGTGTAGAATCGCTCTGGATAGGTACGAGAAAGCCCTGGGAGTCAAAATGTATTCTTATAAATCCTGATTAGGAATTTATTTACATTCATTTTCCCATGGTCGATATTTGGATGTCCTCGCGGACAATTTAATTTTCGGTTGGACAACATCCTCACTCAGCCAATAAGAAAGAGCCTTTTATAATAGCTGGCGAGATTCGGAACGCTCTGAAGCAGTGGAAACTGCCAATGAAAAGTAATTTGTGAAATTTATATAGAATAGGTAATTTACGGAATAATTTAATTTAGAAGTAATTTATGGAATAGGTAAATTTATAGGATAGGCATAAAGGGATGGAAAAGCAGTATATAAAAATTCGTCGCTATGAATTAAAATTGACCATTATAGAGTACAGAAAAAGTGTAATCGATATTACGGATATAGAGTCGATATATAGATTATTAGAATAATAATATGGAAATTGATCCAGGGTGCTATCATTAATTAACTACTGTTGAAAAGTTTTAAAAATGTCGCACAATTGATATTTTTCCACCCACCGTTTTGCATGAAAAATCACTCTCCGTCTTACCAGCCTGTGCCATATTCCCTCACTTTAGCCTACATTCATTAGTAGACAAACACACGCGCGTTTGTTTAATGGGTAACTTATATATATTCCCGGGCATATCCCGGAGCAGGCCTAGGATATATATATATATAGAAGTCGGAGGTCCGCTGAAACCCTCAGGGTGCGCGTGTCAGTATAGAGAGAGATGGGAAAAGCTCTCATTCCCGTTCAAATCCCGTACGAGCTTTTGCACTGTTTTCCACGCATACTATATACATACATTGTCATATATGTATGCTCGTTCTCCATCCTTCGTGCTTGATCTCTCTGTCTCTCGCGAGCGTGTGTATGTCCGGGAACTTAAGCCGATGTACGTGACGAGCGGTATTTGCGGGCGCGTTACTCTTCGTGCGTGATCAGATTACGAGCTTTCAAATCCACGAGCGATTCTCTGTCGTCAGTCCCGACGCGCGCCTTTCCACACGCGGAAATACAATCGGTGTTGGAGCACGTGTGTGTCATGAACGGAGAAAATTTCGTTATATATATATTACCATCGTCTATGTATAGAGAGATAGACGATCGGACTAGGACTTGAAAATCGTTCTACTTTTTTTATTCAATCCTCATCATTGATCTTGATTGGTCTCTTCTAAATATATTCAAGGCAACATAATAAATGCGATGCCAATAAATAAATTAAAAATTAAATGATCGTGAAAAAAATTGACATAATTTTTTTTTGGACTCAGAAATAATGAGATACCATTTTTGTTTTTATAATTAATCATAATATTTTTCACGCGAATGATTCGTATGTAACCTGCAAATTTATTTCAATTAATTCTCAATTTGTGATTGTTTCAATCGTTACGTCAATTAAAATGTGCTCAAGTTACATGGATTGAAATTATAACAGCATAGAGGACCCAGGGTCGTAGCGTGAGGTTCCCACTAGGGAGAGAGCGCGAGGGAGATGAGAGATTACTACATCGAGAACCAAGACAAGTTTTAGCCTCTCCGGTGTGTGACATAACGACCCTTTCAGGCTACGTGCTATATGGGTGGATAACCTTGATGGTCCCAGGTGGCCAATTTTCGGAGCCTCAGATCTTTCCCATTGCACAGATGCAGTTACAACTTCACATACACGCACACACATGCATTACAGGGTACGCTGCGAGTAGGAGTTGGGTCTCGTTTGTTAAACAGCAATTAGAGGTGGAAAGGGTCTCAAAGTGATAGAGGTCTTAAGGGTGCTATAAAAAAATAAATCAATAATAAAACGTCTCTAAATGTAGTTCTAATTTACGATTGAGTAGATAAACCTTTCAGAGCTGCTTGCCTATTTATATGCCTATAAAACATCCATGTATACATATATAGCTACACCGACTCCCCACCATGATATGTCTGTCTGGCCCGAATCTTTCAATCCTTTTTTTTTCGTTGACTCTGATATACCGCACCAATCGATAGCGTGTTGTCCAAGAGGGTCCATGAGGGAAGAGCAGAGATGGTGGAGGAGACGAGACATGTCAGTAGGGCGGGGGGGGGGGGGGGCTGTTAACATATATGAACATATCGCGCGGTCGCGATGATCGTCGTGATATCACGAAGGGATACACCACGCCAGAGAGAGAGAGAGAGAGAGAGAGAGAGAGAGAGAGAGCGAGCGAGAGAGAAAGGGCGGGGGAAGAGAGAAAGGGCGGGGGAAGAGAGACGTTGATAAACTTCTTTGTGGTGCAGTAGTGAAAGGCATCGGGACAAGCAGCCACGACGAGAAAAGAAACGAAAGAGGGCGAAGGGGAGAAAGCAAAGGCTATATAGTTTTTTGTGCTGTCGAGAAAGAAAGAGGATGCTGTGATGGTCGAACGAGAATGGTTTCTCACTGGGCGCACGCCGCACATGGAGATATACATACGTATATCTATATAATATCCCGCGAAAGAGAGGAAGCGAAAAAGAAGGAAAAAAGAAAACAATGTGACGAAGAATAATCGTGCGGAGCTGTGAGCTACGCGGATGAGAGACCCCCGGGCGTCTGTCACGATGGCTCAACATAAATTCTTCTTCTCTTTGCCAACCTGCACCTCGGCTTAATGTCCTCTCTCTCTCTCTCTCTCTACGTGCTATCTTTCTTTTTATTTACGTGATGAAGGAATATACACGGTTCACACAAATTTAATTTTTTTACTAAAGAGCGGATCTGTAAAAAAGTGTCACGCTTGTATATGGTAAAAGGTTGAACCTTTAAAAAATTCGTCGTTTATTTCATTTTAAAAAAGGTACCAAGTTATAAGTATTTCTGTCCTGAGTATAAATCGTATATATCCCCTTTTCTTGGTCCGTCCAAAGCTGCACAATTCGCCCCTTTCGTGCGTTGATATCCAATTCCTGGCATCCTATTTCTCTCTTCCTCTAGGCCGTGGCGGAACACCACAAAGCACTGGACGAATTAAGATCGAAATTCGAGAGAGAGCTGCTGCGCACACATACACACACACATAGGCGCGCGCGCGCGCAGAAAGAGAGAGGAGCGAGGAGAAGCAGCGAGGAGCAGAGCAGAAAGATGTTTCTCTGCCTCGATTATTTCTCTCTCTCTCGCTCTTCTCTCACTCTTAATCATTCTCGTTCTTCCTTTGAAATTATATTTCTACCTACCGTATACGCACCATTCTGCATGGACCTCTTCCCACGATGAAACTGCCCAGTTCACCGCAATATGTCTGCTGATAAATCTTATCGCAAATCTTTCTCAACGATTGTACTGAGCTGCGGTCAGCTTCACCAGAAACATACGGTAGTATTACGCAGAGTATTGTATATAACGCATATATTCGCGTGTGCAGTATATAATTTCAAAAAGTATTAACATGTATATAGTACACGTGTAATCTCTCTGTCTTTGTCTGTCTGTCTCTCTCTCTCTGTCTCTCTCTCTCGCCCCTACCGAAGTTTTTCTCTCCTCTCCCATGTGACGGTATCGCGAACATTATATCTCCGGCAGATGCGAGCACCCAATGGACCCCACTTCGTATGCAAATCGGACTCCGCCCTGAATAAAATATTAACCATGCACGAGACTTTCTCGTAGGCAGAGCAGCAGCCAGAGAGAGAGAGAGAGAGAGAGAGAAATCGAGGTACGAAAGCGAGGCTGCATCTTTTCCTCTTCTCTCTCATGCGATTGCAAAATTCGTTTGTACTCCGGGCCGTCTATTTCTCCGTTCCGTCTCACTTTTTTCGGCGCATGTATCGCTCGCCCTGATGATGCGGTTCTCGTTCTTCTTTTCTCGTTTCTATCTACCTCCGCAGCTACAGCAACGTTTTTCTCCTTGTTTTTTGTCTCCACGTTTACTTCCCTATTTTATTTTCACATTTTTTTCATTAGCTCCGGATAGGCTTAATAATATGCGCCTCCATCACCCCAACGTACCGGTAGTAAAGTCCGCCCTGGAGCACAAACATCGTGCGCGAGTAGGCGGAGCAAGAGGAGAAAGAAAATAGGGTGAAAAAACCTGCTTCGGTTTGTGGTTCTTGGCCTCCCTTCCTCATTCCCGTTCATCGTATTTTTTTTCCTCATGCACATCTCTATCTTTAAGTTCATTTTATTCATTAAAAAATTGTGTTAAATTTTTTTTAAAAAGTCTGTATCTGCATTAATTTAAAAAGAGTAAAATGATATTTTTCTTCATCCAAGTAGAATATTTAAATCTCACTGATATACTACAATTACCTTTTTCTATCGTTATCTAGCAAGAGACTTTCCCGCACATCTCCCGTTTTTATAAGAACACTTTACTTGGCTTTTAAATGTAGGTATGGCTTGTTATCTCTCGGTGAACGGATTCTCGTTATACGGAGAGAGTTCTAATTATAGCTACTCGACGAAAAGTCACGAATATCACGGAGTCTATGTGCAACTGGATGAAAGGAGATGAGCAATTTCACAAGCTCATAGACGGGAATGAGAAATAAAAAATTTAAATATAGTTGGAGACATTAGAGAGGTTTGTGTAATTTTTTCCCTCTGGCCTTCCTACTCATCGTTCAACATGGATTTAATACCGTTTCAATAAATTAAAAATCATGCTCCTTTCGGTATTTCCAATGGCTGTCGCATACCTTTACATTCTATACGTAATAATTCATCTCCAGCCTCCTCTAATGCTGGAAGTAAAACGTTAAAAAAAAATATCGTTTGAAGATTTTAATGCAGAATGTAGAATAGACGTCGATCATGTAGAATTCACAATGATCAGTACACAATCGGCACACGGCTTTAGCGATCACCGAAATGAAACAGTATTGGGTGCGATCAGTCCTTGGTGCGGTGACCGCTTTATAATTGAGCGCGCGCTGCCTGGTCTATGAAATCACTGAGTCAAAGGTCATCTTTCTACAAACTGCTTTCTACAACTGATTTGCTGCCGGGACATCAAACCCTGTTGGAAGGGCCAACCACATCGGTATAGATTTCCAGAAATTTACCTGTGTCCTCTTGCGAATGAAATCCAGTAGTCGGTCCCAAGCCGACAGTAGACGCATTCCCTGAGGGTTAAGCGGAATGACGAAGCAGTGAAGTGTAGAAAAGGGAATTTAGATTTTAGATGAAAAAAAAAAACGAAGAGTCGTAAAATCTCGAAAGTGTATAACTCGTTCGAATAACCCAAACAAAAACAATTCTACCTGTATAGTAGTACAATGTTACCGTATGTGCATCAGAACAAAAATCTTCCCTTCTAAATTTTACCTCACACAACATTCATTTTAACTCAGCCCAGTGTATCCACGAATTAATTTTAAAGGAAATCCCGTCGAAGCATCAGCGACGCACCTGACTCTGTCCTGGCTTCGTCTCATCTCTTAAAAAGGGCAAAAATACGCTCCAGTGGATTCGGTCCCGACATCCAAAGGATGGCAAATTGCCTCCGGTGCTAGAGGAAAACTGTACAGTGATGTATCTCTTCCTCAAGTTTCTTCGGAGCGTGATAATCGTGTATTTCAGACGGATGAGACAATCGAGACGAGGCGATAGAGAGAAAGAAAGAATAAGAGGGAGAGAGAAAGGAAGGGGAGGATAAAGCACGACGAAAACTACGTTGCGTGAAATTTAATTGCAACTCTAACATCCCTTTTGGTGACATCATTGTTACTGTATATATCGTCCAATCCCAAAAAGTCAAACAATGCAGACAAATATACAGATATATATATTGAAATGGAATTTGCCAAAACTGAAACGATCCTCGAATTTGTCTGTCTGTCTCGCTTCGTCTGACCGATATACGGTGTGCCCGGTGATTTTGCTGGTTTGAGATACACGCAAATTCAACGAGCGCTATGTCCATATGTGTAATTTATATATAGTATATAACATCGAATCACCGATGCCCCACGCGAACTACCAAAAGTTTCACCTTTGTTATTGCGTTTTCGCGCTGGTCGCAAATCCCGAAGCGAGTAGCCCAGAAAGAGCTAGAGATACAGATAGAGTGAGTATGTATATGTGTGTGTGTGTGTGAGCGAGAGAGAGAGAGAGAGAGAGAGCGTCAGGATGCGTAGCCATGCGCGAAATTACGTAGTTTACGCGAAAGTCACTCGTATATATACACGCGCCGAGAAGCGTCACACCAATTCGCAATCACAAAATGAGAGCGGTAGTTTCGCAGCAGAGAGGAAACGAAGATCGGAAGCAAACGTGAAAGCTATAGTGGGATTTGAGATATAAATTCGAGAGAACTTCCTTGTTGTTGCACACCGTGATGGGTATAACCAGAGTTTTCGAATTAAACTCCGCAAATGATGTGTGTGTATTCGACGTGGGACCAAAAACGCACTCTGAGCTCATTTGTCGATTAAAATGCGAATTTTTTGATAACATAATTAGTTATACGCAGTTGCACATACTTGCAAGCATATATATATATATATTTCTTTGATTTCGTTCTTCATTATGATATCATGTTTATTCTCCTGGAAAATTTATTTGATGATATGTACAACAGAGATAGAAGAAATGAGAACACCAAGTTATAATTTGGGAAAAGGCCGAGAAAATTTGCCTTGGAAAATTTAATAATATTGCGAATTGGAATTTACTACTTCTTCGATTTGTCTCTATAAAACCCTCCGGAAGTGATATTACTGATATTATATTATATCTTATCGCTGCAAAGTCTTTCTTTATAGAAAAGAGAAAGAAAAAGGGTAAGATGCTGGGGCTGGGACTATCTATTTACTAGTATATATGTGCCTCTATATACACATATATATATATATATATAATGTACATACATACTTACAGGAGGAGATTCGGAAACGTAGCGAAATGGTCGGGCGGCGTACGTATAATCCCCCATGGGGTCTCCGTTACAGCCAGTCCGGAATTGGGTAGTAAAACGGCAGTAACAGAAAAGTAAAATGAATAGGAATGGAATGGCCAAGGCAGTGCCCATGTGTACGTTTCTGCTTTGGCGCTTGTTCGGTCTCGTCGAGACGTTTTTACCTCTCTCGGATAATGGATGGCAAAAGAAGCATCGTTTTATGTACTAGTGTAACGAAAAATACGGATAGTAGGAAACAAAAACGTTTTGTATTCACCGTCTCAAGTGGTGCAAAGTATTCTGTTACTACTAATAAATTTATTAAAAAGTATCATGCCAGTATGGAGACTTCTTCGAACTCGGGAAAATCTTGACTCGCATCTGCAATGAAAATCACATGAACACAACACCGAGAAAAATTAATTCACGCCGTATATCGAACGGACATTTATTCGATTTTTCGTGTAGTTTAAAGAAAAAAAACAAATTTGCCAATTCCAATATAAAGGATAATCGTGTAAAATAAAAATAATATCGTGTGTGTCCTTGTATAAGAAAGTTGCCATAATAAGTATCGGGCCGTCAGTTCGTAAAACGTTTTAATCGACGTTTCAAGAATCAAGAGTAGAAAATTGCTGCTACGTTTATGCCATAATGATCCTGTTGGTGATGTAGAGTCGAGCAAAAGAGAAAGAAAGAAAGAAAGAGAGAGAGAGAGAGAGATAACGGACGTTAGGTAGACGCACGCGACCATGGTGAGTGCTCGACGTCGCCGTCGACGCCGTCGTCATCGTCGCCGGCGGCGCTAGTAGAACCAAAAGAATTGCATGGAATCGCCGGCGTCCGATTTATTCTCCCGCGAAGGGAGAAAGCGGTAAAGAAAGAGAGAGAGAAACAGCGATTAGCCGCGTGTGCCGACATCAGCACGATAATCTCTACGCCGTCGACAATTTCGCGATTTTCACGCTTCACCGATCTCCTCCGGGAGTACTTGGACATGGATTTTTATCCGGTGTGAGATAAATATATATATATACATGTATATTCGAATAAAAGAAGTTGAATCATGATTGGAATATAAAATAAGGTGCACCACCGGCGTATATACGTATATAGAATGCATGTATCAATGCATTTGCACGACCGTACATCTGTGTCTGATAATTTATAATTACAGGAAAAGCATTGCCCATCTCGGAATTTCATTATATGGAGATTCAGAGCGAGAGAAAGAGAGAGAGTTAATTGATTGAAATTATGCACATGAAGTGCGCATATGTGATAGACAATTTATTTTTATCGATGTGGAATTTGCGAAAGGACATCAATTCGTATTGACGATCTCGTAGAGTCGTATAGTCGGATTTTCATGATAGCTTCGATCGTGCGTTTCGGTCTATACGGTTGCATGCCTTTCTGCAGCATGCGTTCGTTCAGAGGGCGGTCCAAATATATACACGAAAATATATATACATTGGAGGCTGGAAAACCTATGAAACGGACGTAATTCGGCGGGTCCAGCAGTCCATCGCAGTTTAGTCGGAAAGGCAATTTAAACAAATTGGTGTGTGCCAGCGGCCATGAGAGAGAACGCGAGGCACACACATGCGATATGTACCACGAGTAGTTTTAGAGAGAAACTATATATGGAATAGTGTGAAACTGTGGAATGAAGGATGAGGATTGTACAGAAGAGTTGGGAAGGGTTTTGTGCTCGATTCGAAATGAAAAATGCCACGGAAGAGAATAGTTCTCTCCCTCTCTCTCTCTCTCTCTCTCTCTCTCTCTCTCTCTCTCTCTCTCTCTCTCACGCATACACACATTCACAGCTATACATACTCACTATCGGATTTATAGAGAGCGGGCAACTGTGCACTGTGCACCTTGCTCGATTAATCGAAATCGAAACGAGTCAGCGCGGTGGCGCTGTATGCGAACGTTTATCGTTCGGGGGGTGGTAATAATTTGATTTTGGGGTTATTCGTTGCTCTACCAGACGATCCACATACTGGACGATCGCGACCATGTACCAACACCCCCTCTCCCTTCCCCTATGGACTCATTGGACGCGGTAACGCGGATATAATCGAAACGAGAGCGTTGAATTTAGTATATGACGCAGAGACATTATAACTATGCCTATAGGCAAGAGTTCTAGGCACCATGAATTTCCATATTAAGACGAGAGATTCTCTCGCGCCACTGCACTGCAAAATGAGCGAAAAGTTCATCGAGAAAGATTTATTTTTTAAAATAATATTTAAAAAGGGCTTTCTTGCTGTTCCACAAATTTGAATCTCAAGTATAAATATATTCGCGGTAAAAAGAGCATTTTTCTGTAAACGAATCAAGAAGGGTGTAATCAAAAATATAATTGAATTTTATTTTTTTTCAGTTATCACGAAAAGCTAGCCGCCTCATTTATTAAAACTCTGACGATTCTCATGGGCGCGTCCACAGGCAAACTTTTTTTTATTTTATCGCCCGGGGTTGCGTGGAAAAATACGATAAAACGTATTTTTATAGCTTCAGCGATACATATATATGTACAGACCGCATACTCGGCGTGTATGAAGAATTTAATGAAACTGATAAATTATTAAATTTGCCAAGCCCGATTTCCGACAGAAATTTTATTCGCGCGGGACCAGGGGCGGAGGAGAGAGGGACGCTCTCACAAAAACATTTTCTCGACCATCGGTCACCGGAAATTTTGTCGATATATTACAACGGAAATTCTCTGTTATAAAAGGCCCTGTGGAACTCGCACGGGAAAACACCAGAGGGCCTGGAGGACTCTCGTACACACATATAGAACCATTTATCAGTGTATAGGATTTACACATGTATATGTTCAAAATTTTCAGCGCTGCTCACATATACACAAAGCACCAAGTATAGTGGTTCGCGAGAACGTATTTTTCCCCAAAAGGATTAACGATCGAATCGTTTTTCCTGGTGGAGCTCGCGCGAGCTTTCTGGCCTGTGTGCTGCAGCACACGGAACGTTTTCCACACAAATGCGAGGGTGGTACTCTGTACTCTTTTGCAAGTGAGTGAGAGAGAGATAGAGAGAGAGAGAGAGAAGAGGTTGGGGGTGACAACGTCGTTTCCCATGTTTTATGGTCAGTTCCATGCTCCGCGGTATCTGATTGCGTCATAAATCGAAAAAGCGGAACGAGGCGCGAGCGAGCTTCCACCTCCATGAACACAATACCGTGCAGCAACACACTGCACGAGCAGTGTAGGAAATGGCGGTCCCATATAGTAGTGCGAAAGAGTGAAAAAAATGAGAAAAAAAAAAAAATTGCACATATACGAGGATAGTGCGATACCGCAAACCTTTGCGAGATTTTCGTTTTGCTGGCGTCGAACTAAATTTAACGCTTATTCTGGGCTCCCTCTTTTTCCATTAAGGGCACGAATAACTGGTGTGTCCGAGGCAACAGAGTAATAAAAAGATTAGATTGAATGAACACGTATTAATAATTTATGCAACTAGTACAAGTTTATTAGAGTTGAATCAATTATTTTATATCATTAATAAATCCTTTAAATAATGTTTCTATGAATCAACCAAAATTCCACGATTTCAGTCAAGCGATATTCCTCTTACTCGGCACGAATACAGTCGAACGCATGTCTAATGCAAACTTGTATGTAAATTGTATAAAATTTACTCGTTTTTTAATTCCCTCCTTCAGTCTCTGTCAGTTTTCACTTCTTCATACTGCAAAACTCTCGTCGTCAGTTCTCAGAGCTCTCTTTTAGCTTTGCTAAGGGGTAACAGTTGTTCCATTAAAACGATTTGGTACTCAAGTACCTCTCGGTGCGGTGGCTCAGTGACTCAGTCCGGCTTGTAGACTGCCAGCAAAAACGTATCTCTCGCTCTCTCTACCTCTCTACCTCTCTCCCTCTCTCTTTTCCACATATTCTCCACCATCCCACTCTCTTCGGCAACTGAAGACTGAAGAGCACTCGTGAGTTCGCTGCGTGTAATTAATTCACCGTGAAATGCTACATTAATTCATAATGGGCCATGTGTCGTGTGTACGCGTACCCACACTACTACATTCAAGCTATAATTCTACATTCGAGCCTCTGAACCCCTCTATACCCTCGCACTGGTTCTCCTTCTCTCTTCCATTTTTTTCTACCCCCCATATCCACAAATCGGGCAATCCATGTTCTGGGTTACATTGACACCGTGCCTCATCGGACATTGCGGGCATACTCATTAATTGTTCTTCGTTAAACTCCCCCGGCAAAAAATTATCAAATACAAACACTCTCGCTTTCTCTCTTGTCCTTCGACGATATAAAAAAATAGCCCCGCGGGTAAAAGTCTCAATGTGTACTTTGTACGCTTGTTGAATTTTTTCTCGCTGTTTACATCAATTTATCCAGCTGTCACCCTTCTGTTTGTAAAAAAAAACTATCGAGTTAAAATGACTCGCCTTTCTTCTCAGAAATATTGAGTGCGATATGCTACTGTAGGGTTCGACCTAGAGCGGCTGTCACCTTCGTGGATGGTGTATCGATGATTACAATGAGAATCGATCATACCTAGAATAGAATTTTCTAAGCGTAAAGAACCAGAAATATGGAGAAATTCTGTAAATTTAATTTAAAGAAAATGGCTGTGTTGACGTTTGAAATTTTTAAACGCCATTTTCGTTCCTAGCCTGAGAGCTGTTCGATACAAGTTCCCACTCATTATGAAGGGCCTTGTTGGAATGGGTCACAGAAAGGGCGCTTACCGAGGTGGGACAAGAAACCAACTTACGAAAAAATATATAATACATATCAATTTATTTTATCGATTTTTCTTTTTCTCAAATTTGTTAAATCGTGTAGGTAATATCAAAAAATTCAAATGCTCGATTAGATTGCCGAGAGGCGCAAAAAATTAAATAAATGAAAAATAAGTAAATGGTTATCGTTTTACATACATGAATTCTCAATTATCCTTAGCCTTTAGCTGTGTATGGAAAACGATTTTTTATGCATTTATCGAGCGCATCCACCCTTTTAGTGAATTCATCCACTTAGTCAATTTGACTTTTACTCAATTGAATGAATTATCATTTTCTTTTTGCCGGACTGAAAACAGCATATTTAACTCCACGACTCTAGAAGCTCAATCGAAGATTCTCTTTCCTTTAATCGTTATTGCCTATAGTCCCACTTCATTTCCAGAATGAGTATGAAAAGTTTGTCTCGCCATTTAATGTCGAGTGGCCGCCCTTCGTTGTACTCGAGTAATAAGAATAAGCAAAGCGTTACCGATGACTCCGGAATGAGATTTTCCATTTACCTAGCACATAAAATTCCAATACATTTTGCCACTCTGAGTGAGTTTTTGAAACTTTGTTGCGTTTTTTTATTCCCTCCCTTATTTTTTTTTTAGAAAATCCACTCTGCTCTTCATCGTCACGGAGAATCGAGCAACGAAGTCAGAAAGCAGGATAAAAGGGCATACGACGAACTAACAGAGAGTAGCGAGTAATCGTGACGACCTCCACTTTGGGGATGTAGAGACTTAAAGTTTCGAAACGAGAACGGGAGAGTTTAGCCACAGGAGCTTCGCTTCAACCCTCTCAACGTTTTTTTGTCTCGCGCCAACGTATAATTTTAGCCCCTTTCGACGAGGATTCCTGTGTGATACTCGCCAGTAAAACTTTGCCTCGGTAAAACGACGTTGTATATATTATATATCGATGGCTTAATGCTGCGGAGGGCGTATACAGCCTGTGGATAAGTTACGTTTATACGTAGTTCTCGATTTAAACCATTGATGGTCTCAGCGAAAAACGACCCATACTGTCTATTGGTACCAATAGTATCGATTAACAGTGCTCTATACATGACTCTAAAATTCACTGGTCAAAAACAGAGATGGACCGTCCATTCAAGTGAAAAGTTGTTGAAAATTATTTCCCAGTAAGATAATTACTATTAAAAAATAATATTGTTGATAATAAAAATTGTAATGAAATATATATTATTATTGTTCGTCCACTTAAGTCTCGAAGGATTAAAATATCATATGGTATAAGTCATTCAAATTGTTCCGGTTACTTTTACGAACGCGTAATTAAATCGTACCGGAAACTATTACAAAATTGCCCTCCGATCTTCTTGGCACGATGACAGCGAGTATGCACGTGTTCCTCTATCCGAGAACTAATTTACTTCAGTAGGATAATCGCGAATGCGAGTTTCGAAAAGCTGTCCGACAAGGCTATAGCGCGTTTCGGCTCAAATCCAATTTTCCGAGTCGACGAGAGAGCCGACAACACGAGTCTCTAGTCGGTTTTCTATGTGGCGAAATCCCAAAAGCAGACGGGGGGGGGGGGGGTGGGGGAGAGGCCACACACGTTACAGAGCTCTGCAGAGCTCGGTCTCATCTACTTCCGGAAATTCGGTACTCCTTGCCCCTTCGACGAACACCGAAATACGCTACCCTCAGGCAATTGCCCGTGCTTGCGTCGGCGTAAATCCGGTCGTCCTGTCACCGCGCTAAGGACCGAGCGAGCGCCAAGCGAAACGTCACCCTCCCTCACACCCCAGAAACAGCCCTTAAATCTTGACATGAGGACTATCGCTATATATACTGTGCTGTGTGTGGTTGACAGTGTATTCCACACTTTAGAGGCCATACCTTTGCTTCGTGGCAACAAAAGAGACGACAGATAATTACGGAGACGATGTATGTGGGGGAAAAGTCCCCGATAATGGACCATCTCGCATTAACAACCAGCGAAAGATATAAGAAATATTTCTAATGGCATTCTATACATATGCGTTCAAAAGCCCTCACATGTCCAAGTAAGCAACCTCACCCTGGTCTATGATATCAGGAAACTTGGCAAAATTTTTGAACAATTCATGAAGCAGCGGAGACATACGGACGCTACGGATGAAGCATCGTTCATTAATTATTTTAAGAAATACGATTTTCTAACGTACAAAATTCTCTAAACGACGATGTAGGTTAAATTTTCTTTATGCCAAAAGGATATAGAGTACATTCTCTTAAATAAGTTAGCACGAAGGTAGTTCAGCGTTAAATATAACTGCACCTCGAACACGAATATCGACGTTTGGAATTGGTCAATTATCCATTAATGTGTACGTATCTGACGCTTGGAGGAAAAAAAAACTATCCTCCTAGATTATTAAATTCCTGGAAACTCTTCGACAAATGTTAAGCATTTAATAAATCACTACAAATTATTTAATGGACATGGTTAACAAATCTTGAGCGTTCAATAAATCGCTACTCATATTTAATGGATATCATGGACGGTTCATCGGCATTCATCTTTAAATGGTGATCATTCGACAAAGCATTCAATGGCTATCGCTTAACCTTCCAATGGCCATCCGTGAACTCCATTGAGAAATTCCGATATCGCAAATGGTCTCCATATTCATTGCCCAATGGATTTCCCATGATTGTTATTGATTGACAATGGCTGTTAAATTGTTTTTTTTTTACCACGGGAGGTTTCATTGTCACCGATTTTCATGAAGGTGGACAAAGACGCTGAGAAACTGAAGAACGAAATGACGTAGGATGAGCAGCTAGGATATCACAGTTTCTGTTTAGCTAGTGGGAGAATAACAGTTATAGATGGAAGTATGCGATGATATGTAGAAATCCCAAAAGAAACGAATGCTAGGGAAAGAGAGAGAGAGAGAGAGACGCCATCCGCGAAAACGACTTTGGGAGGAGGGAACATTGACATGTCTCACGACGTCGCGACGGCGAAATTTTCACCGCGGCTAACGTACAGACGTGAGAGAGGACAGATTTCACGGTCTGCATGAGACGTTCGAAAGTTCGAAGTGAGTCTACGTGGAGAAGTGGTGATAGCGTAACCGGGAAAGCTGTGGTGTGCTGAAGATGAGCAGAGAGAGAGAGAGAGAGAGAGAGAGAGAGAGAGAGAGAGAGAGGTATGGAGAGAGATACAGCGAGAGGAAGAGGAAGAGAAAGAGAGGCTGCGAAGAGACGGGAGTAAAGTTTCCCCTAATAACTATTCTGCCACGACGGGGCTATCCAGGCGTGAAGGCGAGATACGGATTAAAGACAGGAGGTTGGATGCTCTTCCATCCGGCACAATTGCACGTCTCTCTTACGCAGGCTATTTTCACTCTTTTTTAATGGGCGGCTTCTTCATTCCTTTTGACTTATTATCTCGAATGATGTTTTTGCTCGTCAGACGTAAAACCGTCCTTGACGGTCCTGAAACGAACTTATATTTGACGCAAAACTTCTTCATTCGTGATGAAATTTCAATAAAATTTCTCAAAATATATTAATTTTAGTCTTTCTATATTCGCTTTATATTCATCGTAAGTCGCAATAAGTATCAAATATAATATTCCTTATATACATTTCCACTTAAGATCTGCCCAGGCTTTTTTATACAATTTATTGACAATGATGAATGTGAATCTCATATTATCAGTAAAATTCCAATTTTACCAGATCGTTGAAATCGTAAAAAATAAGCTTGTCATTGATATAGAATTAAATAGGCGTTGATTATTTTAAATATTTCTATATTTATATCTCGTTGATTTAATTATTTTTGCTAAGCGACTTTATGTGAAAATAAATTTTCGCCAGGAGGGTTTAGACCTATGAAAGCATCTCAAAATCATCGTGTGTCCATGTCAAGAGCACGTCAGCATTATATGCGATACACATTGTCTAATATATGTATGTAGTTCATAGAGACTATATATACATATAGTTTTCTATAGCTATCATAACTGCAGTGTGTTGGAGGAGAAGTGCGAGGTAAGCTCGGGACTATATGGATTCTCGATGCAATTATATACGTTGCACCGTCGCACCTATACTGTCTTCTCCAATATATATATATATGTGCGTGTGTGCGTCTGTCTAGGTGCATGGATGTATATATTTATCGCATACACTTCCCCTTCTATTCCCTCCGAATTTGACGAATGTTAGCTCGATGGATATCCAGATTGGATGGGTTTAGCAACAAATGTCTGTTTTCCTCGCGTACAATGACATTTCAGGTGCATCGTTATCGTAACCTTTCGTTATATATTCCAAAATCCTCGATGAATTATAACGGATGTGTTAATTAAATAATTTTAATTAGGAACTCGAAACTAAAATGTGTACGCGAATATTGGTTTGCAGTCTGGTGCAAAAAAGAACTCTGCAAGCAGCAGGTATGAGAATACAAATCGAATACAGCATCGGACCAGGTAATTTTCATATTCGTTAACGCCATATAACGTGGGTCGAGTGATTATTTTTCCTCACAATAATGGCGATAAAAAGAAATAATGATAATAAAAATAAATATTGCCGCCACCGTTAACGAGGAAAAGTTATTATCGCGCGAGGGAATTGGCGAGAACGCGAGCAGTAAAACTCTGTGGGGGAATATAAGCGGGTGGGTTCGAGTGTGAGCTGTAAAAACGCGCAGTGTGGATTATGGGATTGGACGAGAGAGTTTGCCGGATCATTGTGTACCTATAAACCCACAAACTATATATATATATATATATATATATATCTATACATGGGAAATTTATAGACACATATATAAATATTATACGATGGAATAAAGGGATGAGAGTTTCGAAATCGAGTCTAGTCGCGATCGTTTATATCGTGAATCGAATCACACATTGACTCTCACTGCGGTGCGTTCGATGACAATGCCCCGCGGAGTACCAAAATTTCGGTTTTCACGTTAGCTCGAACAAAAAGGGACGAGACTGGATTGCGACACAGCGCTATGTGAGAGGGCTGTAAAACGCTATTGGCGTTATAAAACGAAGAGAGGACGAGAATGACGAGAACAACTGTGAGAGGAGAGACGAGAGAAATTGCGAGAGGCCCACACCGGCGCCAGGTCGGAAACTGCTGTGTTTATGCCGACAATTAACAAGTTCGACGCGAATCGAGAGAGAGAGAGAGAGAGAGAGGAAGCTATATCGACGAATCAACGGATGGATATGCCACGTGAGGGAAGCAAGAGATCGAGGAACCAAAACGATTAGTTTGACACTCGTTTCGAGTTTTAGAGACAATAATGGTTCACGTTTTCCAGAGTATATTATTCTCTCTCAACTTGTTCTCTCTATATCATCGCAACTTTATCATAGCTATTGAATATCACCAGCGATCGACAATCCACCATAAAAAATATTTAAACTTTATATTTTCGAATGGTGAACAATTCGAAACAAACATAAGTTACGAATTATTGGAAATATCGTTGAAGAAATCAATTTGAAAAGATTGTAAGATCAATTCATACTCTATCAAACTACATCCGTCAGCATAATCAATAAGAGGTTTGTTGAGAAAAAAAAAAAAAAAAAAAGAACTGCCAACTAAAAACTGCGCACTTTACACTTTTCTCGCCCATATAGTCTGGTTCTGTCGTCTGCGTGAAAGTTCGTGGAAACTCTGCTGAAACTCGACGGTATAACGACGTTTCGCGTAGATGCGATTTGCGAAGCTCCCGGTCCTAGATACCTCTATGTATATTTATGTATGTGTACATATATATATATATATATATATATATATATATATATATATATATATGTATGTACAGTTGTCGTAGAGCAGTGGAAGCAAAATCTCGTAATACATATATAAACAGTTCGGGAGTCGCATACTCCACGAAAGCTGCATAGCGGCTCACAGAGCTTGTCTGCGAGAGACTCTCCTCGAGGAGAAACCACACTCGTGGATCTCTGGGTCAATATTTGACGTGAAAACTCTCCAGAGAGATAGGGGTTATATGTTTTTGGTGGTGTGTGTGCGAGTTTCTCGCTCTTGGGCAATGATGGTGGTTGGTGGTGAAAGTTACGTCTTCTTGTTCACATTTCTTCCATGCACCAGAGCCTGGCGTAGCGAGAGACTATTGGACAAAAAAAAAATAAGGAAAGATAAAGTAGAAGAGAACTGCGGGCTAAAAAAAAAAGCTGGCAATAAGGGGGTAGAAGAAAACTGGAGACGAAAGTATAATAATAATAATAATCAGGCGAGAGAAAAAAAAAAGTGGCAAAGAGGCAATCGAGGTAAGAAGTTGGTATGATCGAGGTCTCTGAGCCACATTGGGAGTTTTGCTCTTTGAATTGGTATACGTATGTATATACGTGCATCAAAAAGTCTTTTGCCAGCATGAAAACCCTCACCTTTGAATCACCTCATCGGACCACGTCTTATATCCCATACCTTTTGGCTGAGCAGGCAAAAAATATTCTCGACATTTTGGGGATATAAAGAAACGAGCAGCAAAGGGAAGAGATCTGTATAGATAAGAGACCAAATGCTTAGAGTCATTAGGTGATATAAGTATATTTTTTATCCACTGTGGCCTGGTATGGTACAGCGGGGTCTTGAGCTCCAATAAGTTATATATATAGATGTACAGGATGCAATCCTTGCCAGGGTGGTAAAAAGGAGAGATGAAAAAAGGGCCGAGACCGGAAAATTCAGGACACGCTAGTGGACGAAAGAGCGTAATTGCTCGCCGAGCCATTCATGCGTGAATCTTTTTTATATGCCTTCTGTAACTCTATTTGTCGAATTGAGCGCTGATTGCGAATGTGATTTCCACGAAAAGCAGATTATACGTTGGTAGGAATATACGTAGATTTATATTACTGTACATGGATTATTGTATATATATATATATATGTTTTATATAGTAGATACGTTATTAGTAACTTCGGTGCTTCAAAACGTTACATTTTTTTTACAAAACAACATGGCCGGTTAAAATTGTGCGATTGCATTAAATTTTCAAAAAATTCAATATACTTTGCTGAATCACACGGAAATGTGTCCTATCAGAAAAACAATTTAACGTCAAAAAAAAGTCTATACAATTTTTTTAACCATTTTTGAAAATACCTCGTACGAGCGTTTTGAATAGTTCCATGATCGAATGAAAAGGGCAAATGCATTTTTGGAATTTGTAACTTTTTTGAAAAAGACTGCTAGTTTAATGAATCAAGAGGCATTTTGACACTTGGATAAGTACAAAGAAAATGAACAAACTATTACATCAGCGATTTTAGTAAACCAATTTTTTGTTAGTTAAATTGTAAAAAAAAATCTGTTTAACAATATTTATTTAATGCCCCTAAAAACGTATTTTCTCTGCGCTTCACGAACTCACTAACCATTTTCTCAAAGTATGAAAAAATGTCATAGTGAATTTTGAAAAACATCCCGAATCGCAACTCCTACACTGTTTGACTGATTGAGGGATACGAGCTAATAATCTCGTTGATCATGGGGAGGCGACTGTACTTACTGCGAGATAAAACTACCACGGTTGAGCCGAGATGAATCTCCGGTAATTCGGATCCGCGAAGGGAGTGGCTGCGGATCTCCCGCCGATCATCTCACTGAATAGCACTTTCGGTAATTATGTATAGGATCAAAAACTTTTTCCTTCCCTGTATGCACGATGTATACGAACCGCTCGGTCGGTGAGAATCCCGCGGATACTCTTTTTCGCTATCTCTCCCTTTTTCGACCTTACTAATTAAATCTCTTCATACCATCGCGGGTATAGATTCTATGTACTCTTGGAAATTAAATCCCGTCGTTAAATGAACGAAAGATCTACATAGAGAGATGATGAAATTTTCAACGTTTTGCCTTCGTCGTTGTTAAAGTGGTGAGTGTTGAACATACTTATAGAATCCTTGCTTTATCATATTATAGCATGAAAATTGCGTCGATTTTGTTTGCATAATTCTTATTACCGGTTTCAATTTTAAGAAGATCTCCAACTCTTGTATTTTGTTGGTACTTCTAAAATGATTATACAAAAAAAAAACCATCTTTATCAACACAATTTTTATAAAATTGTAATTATGTCGATATACAGACAAACCCCTTTCGAATTATATTTAAGGAGCCGAGCAATTTGACCAGGACGAACTAACCTGTTTGAGTTTCACCTCATCACCGATCTCTCGTTAATCTTTAATTTTTATACAATTGTAATTATATCGATATACAGGCGAACCCCATTCGAACTCAAGTTATTCAACGAGCTCAGCTATTCGACTAGGACAAACTCACCTGTTCGAGTTTCACCTCATCACTGGATCTCTCGTTAATTTTCAAGACCCCCTGTCGGAGCCCTTGGGCTTTATTAGGGAACTTCAAGACCAGAGTTTCCCCCCTTCACGCCAAAATACGTGAAACGCTCGAACCCGACTTGCTCGAGTAGATGAGATTCAACTGTACACGATTTAGTACTGCAGTACGTATTATACGGGGTGACAGAGAATGCGACCAAGTCGTGTCCTTCGATTTCCATGACAACGGGAACGACGGCTGAATGCACGTCGTTTAGGGTGGCGCGATCGACAGCGACCTCATCTCTCCATATTCAACGAGCGGAGAGAATCTCTCTGACGACGTCACCTCTCTATTTCTTCTCTCTCCTCTCTCTAGCTGGACGACCCGTGTCTGTGTGCCCGCGATCAACTCCTTAACGTTGTGCGATCGTTCTCTCTGTATATACGACACTTCACACTTGCGCGTCTTCCTATCTAACGGTCGTTCTATCTCTCTTCCTCTTCTGCTCTCTCTATATACCAAGGCATATATTGTACTTCGACAATACAAGAGACTCTCACACTGTCTATCTCACTTCTTGCAAAGTGCCATGACGGCATTGTCGTTCGACAAGAGCTTTCCCAGGAGTCCCGTCGCCGTTTTCAATATGAGCGCCCTCTCTCTTTCCCCCTTTCTTCGCTTTTTAAACTTCCAGCACTGCGGCCTCTCGCAAATCATATTAAAGGTATGATTTGATAGGCGCTAATGAATCATTCAAAAGGGTTTTAGCAAAATAATTAATGAAATATTATTTTCGAAAAATATAAAAAATTTAACTTTTTCCAAACAGTTTAAATGAATTATTGATAATTATTTTTGAAGACTTTTCTTATTTATTTGATAAGCGCCCATCTGTTTGCCGATGTTTCAGTCTCGATTTCATCGTTTCCCGTTAACTGTTACGAAATAAAAAATCGGAGAAATGTTTCTACTTCATGGAGTCGTTGATTTATTTGTTTCTGTTGCCACTTTTGTACAACTCCTGGCATAGATTTTCCTATGTATCGTACATACATACATGTAGTATATGTATATGCATGTGTGATGGAAAAGGTTTTGCATGGACGGTGCATAAATATTTAGTGTTCTCGTAGAAGCCCAAAGAGATAGAGAGGAATGTGGTGAAAGAAGGAGGAATATGAGATAGTCACGATGACGATCCGCGCGTCTCCGCTGAAGTTCCTACGGGAGACGCTCTTTCCAAGTGCCATCGCGGGATAAAGTATGACCCACGGAGACTTAATGATATTCCTGAAGCGTGCAATGCGAGACCGTGCAGACCTCTCTCTCTCTCTCTCTCTTTCCCTCTCTTTTCCGCACTACGGAGTCATCCAAGTTTTGCCTCATTCTCGTCTATACTCGTGGAACACGTAAAGTGAAAACACATGTGGTGGTTTGTTACATACATGCATACAAAATTCACAAGAACGACGCTGGAAGGCGCGATCCTATCATGTCTGGCGCCTCTCTCATGGATCCTCTCTTTTCCCTCTTTCTCGCTCTCGCTGGGCGCCCAGAGATCATCGCGCTCTTGGCGGAAGTCCGGCCGAAGTCCGTCTAACTTGAAACACACGTCTTGCGTCTACGGTACGTCCTGTGTCTATCGTAAAACTCTCATTGGGTTCGCAGAATTTTTTATCCATATCACGATCGACCTTTCCATAAGATAATTTATATGATAATTTTTTTAATAAATTCGTCAAACTCTAAATTGGGAAATGCACGGGGAGATTTATAAAAAGATCGATCATTGATCAATTATACAAAATTTGAGTCACAAGAAATTTATTTCGAATGATTTATTTGTATATATCAGACAAAATGTATCTCTCATTTGCTGCTCTTCAATTCATAGCTTGCCTAAGATATCGTATTTAAATTAAATGTTTCCATTTTTCTTGACTAACTCACCCATGCGATGATACAGTAGCTCGGCCTAAATGTGCTTGTGCAACAATCGAGTTAGTCAAGAGGGTATCCGGCCGAAATTGAATCTTGAACCATCGCTGTAATTGGCTCGAATTAAGGGGCTCACTATCCTATATTTCTCTCTCTCTCTCTCTCTCTCTCTCTCTATATATATATATATAGGTCACTGCCATCCTTCTCACGGCCGATGGATAACGACAACGATTAGATGCTCCGGCGAGTAAGTGAGGAAGACGTATAAAGGCCGCTGCAAGAAACATGAATGAGAAGGAAGAGTAGGAAAAGCATTAGCCCAAAGAAACGGTGAACAGTGACAGGAGAAGAAGCGGAGGAGGAGGAGGCGGGAGGAGGAAGAAGGAGATCAAGTCAGTCTTGAACTGGCCTCGGAAATCGACGAGAGGATCGTTGCCCGCGACCGGATAGATACCAATCCGTATAGAAGATGGATAGATAGGTAGATACTGACGGGGAGGAGAGTCACTTTGCAGCAAAAGACTATACATATATATATATATGGATATGTCTGCTGTATCTACCTCGAAAAAGGGAGCTTCTCTCGTGAGAGGTCTCTGGAAGGAGAGACAGGAAGAATTTCATGCTTCGCGAAGCGGGGGACTCTACTCGAGGGATTACCTTCAATTGATTCACCCTCGCCACTCTTCCCATGTCTCCGGTTTTGCGACAGGATAGAGAGAAATAACTGTATGAGTGAGAGAAAGAGAGAATGGCCACCTCCATTGTGGGGTGCTTCGCCAACGGAAGCACACCCTTCCGCATTACTACGGCAAATATATATATATGTATGTATATATATATATATATATATATATATATATATATATAAAACCTACCTCATTCCTGTTGCGTTCTACTCCTCTTCTTCTTCTTCCTGCAAGGAAACTCTTCGTCCTTTTAACGTATTTTCTATATTCTTACCCTTCATATCTCTTATCCCTTTTCTAACCAGTAGCATTTCTAGCCTACAGGTATATGGATATTATATAGCTTATATAGATATCTCTTATATGAAATACGGCGAAAATACGTGGGGAAAAAAGAGTTCCTTGGCCCTTTCGCGTTGTGTCTCAAGACCCCTGGAGAATGTCCTGCGATGAAAGACGATAAAAGAAGAAGGGAGTGTAGAAAAAGTAAAAGAGATTCTTTTTCTTTATTTTCCTTCTCCCTTTTCCTTTCTTTGAGGCAGACGTACATACGTATGGACTGTCTATACAACGTCCATCCCATACAAGTTCTCGTGTTCGAGCTATTGTTCGAAATATACGCCGACCAACCAATAGCGAAAAACACATCGATGGGTCTCAGTATATATATGTGTGTGTGTGTGTGTGTGTAGGTTGGGGTGGTTTATATGAAGGCATCCGAGACGAGCGGAAGGAAGTAAGAAGATGAGTCTGAGAAGCACAGAGAAGCAAGAGACGGGCGGGCATGGTAACGAGCATCCGAGACACCGTAAAGACGGTGAGCGGGATGAAAATATCCATCCCTTAGCGATGAGAGAGCGTTGTAACGAAGCATACCGCCGAGGAGGGTGGAAAAGCGAGTGAGATGAGTGCAGACCGTTTCCTTCGCTACGTCATTTTGTTCTCGTATATACGAACCGAAAATGGCGAGTAAGACAGCTATATGTAGGGTGCAACGAATAAAACTCTAACGTGGAAGGACCCGATGCGGGAATCTCGCAAAGGGAGAAGTTTTTCGCCTGATCTCTGTCTCTCTCACTCTATCCTCTCTCTTGGTCATGCTTGATTTCCCTCAGTGAACTTTGTTCTCCCGCAAATCGCTCCACTGAGTTGCCGATCTCGAGCGGAACGGCCTCGCACGTTCGTATTCGTGTATCGTCGAATTTTCAGCGTAAAATAATCGATAAGACATCGGTGGGAAATTGAAAAAATGAGTTAAACGTTACAGTGACCAGACATCGTAGAAGATTATCAAATTTAATGCAATGAATGTAAAAATAATTTGAAAAAAAAAAAAAAAATGGATTTCGAATGAGCGTTAAATTCAATTGAATAATATAACTAATCTGTCGAATTACAAATTTTCTGAATTATCACTGAATTAAATTGCTCTATATTCAAAAAATCGTCATTCTAATTCTAAAAATAAAAATCCTGACATTTTGTATTCTCTCTGACCGTTCCCTGCTCGATAAATCCTTAAACGGTTTTCGCTTGTAAAAGAAATTTGCAACGGGAAGAGAAAAGATCCAGAGACGAATGCAGCGATTCTCCACTTCCCTGCTGCGCCCTCTGCCGACGAGCGCGCTGTACGTTTGGCATCTCGCGTCAATTAGAAGAAGAGACTCTCACGCCTGTCGGCAAGAGCCCTCGGGGGGATTCGTCGACAAAGTGACAATTACGGGGAGGGGAGTTCTCCATGCTTGTAGCTCTACGTACGAATCTCGAGCCGTGCGCACCCGCTTTTTGAGCGCTTTAGGAGAGTCGCGATATGCCAGAGCGTTTTCTAGTCGGCTCTCGTATACGTACGTGGGGCACGCTCGCACGCACGCACTGGGGCACGCGAGGGTTAGCCCACATAGTCACGTGCGGTCTCGTGTTACATTTTCATTCGGCTAATTGCCTTTTCATCGAGTCCCTCTCTGCTTATGTACAAGAACGCTCATATACAGACCAGTATGAGATACATGCACCAAGGAGAGAGAAAAAAGAGAGAGGGGTAGAAAGAGAACTCGTGCAAGTAGAGTGTAATAGATGTCCAAAGGATCCGCTTTGCACGTTTCTATTACCGGTTTCTCGCTTTCGAATCGTTACGCGCATTTTTTTTTTCTTCGTCTTTAGCATCGTTCGAAAGAGGGCGTGTCGACGTACGGACTAATGATCCGCCCGGAGGATATACGGAGAAGGATGAAGGGAAAGAAATTCGTGAGCCCTTCATAGGATTCTAATCGTCGCTGCGGAGCCTCTCCCACTGGCTGTACAATGGCCAAGGGTCTTTATAATAGACGAGAGATGTACACGCGAAACCCCAAAAAAAAGAATAAAAAAAAAAATTGTACGTATGTAACATAACAAGCCATTGTGCGGTCACTGCCTCATCATTATAAGAGCGATTTTCCTCACGAATGAGAGAAGAAACTACGAAAAATTTATACTAAAACATAGGGGAGACATAAAGAAACCACAAAGTAAGACTCTAATTTCCAGAGAGAGAAAGGAAGAGAGAGAGAGAGAGAAGTTGGACCACGGAATGACAAATGAAAGAGTTCACGAAAGGACGAAGAAGAGGGCGGGGGTAAAGAAAAACTTGCAAAGAACGAGAGAAAAGCCTTTGTAAAAATTCTTGTCTCGTTGTTTTCCAGACAATTCTTTTTTCTTGTATACAAGAGACGAGAAACTGTGAAATATTTGCCCGAGGCAGCACAGTCGGCAGGGTAGAGGATGGGGGATCTAAGGTTTTGTAAATTCTTCATAAAAGCGGTTTGCTGTTCGGTTGTATAACGTGAAAAAAATAGGGGTTAGCAATGTTCATTGCTTTGTCGTTATGGCGTGACGGTCCAGCGGTATATCTCTAAAGAAGGCTGCTGAAGATGAGGGAAAAATGAGAAACTTTTCTTCCCTGCTTTCTTAGTTAATTCACCGACAAAAAACTTTTGTTAACTTATCAGCGAATCATTTTTGATTCTATAAAGCCACATTATTTCAGATTCGACCGATTTCTTCTGTTATTAACGCGCTCCACCATTTTTTAAAATCTTAAATATCAATTAGAGATAGAGTAGCATGGGAATTTCTTATTATTAATTAGGTCGGACATTCAGGTCTGGAGTTAATTAGGGTAAAAAATACGTGTAATGTTACAGGCATAAAGATTTATAGTGCAGAAAAATAACTTGACAAAAAATATAAATCGATATGTTAGAATTTGCTAAATGTTTGTGCAATGATACAAATATAACTTTAAGTCAATCGTTTCAATAAGCATTTTATGTATTTTTTAACTAATTATAAATAACGTTTAAAAAGTTACTGCTTGTTGACCATCCGGAAAGTGACTGCTCATATAAACATTTATTTATTTTTCCTATTACAAAATTTCCGGGACCAACAATTTTTGCTGATCCAATTTCTTCCCGATTTCAACATAAATTATTTTATGTACATAAATTTTTATACATACACATAGCAATACGATGAAGATGTCGCGGAACCGCGCGCACTCTATCTCCATCTTATTCAACTTCATCTTTATTTCGAGTGGACTCGATTATATTCTCATTTTGCCGATGGTCCCACCCTATCGAGGTCGTCTGGATTGTGGCCAAAACAATTTCAACAGGCATCGGGCCACGAGTTCATGCAACTCCTATATATATATATATATATGTATATATATATATATATATATATATATATATGTACTTTTCTCAGGTACACAGGCAAATATATCTGTATTTGAATCGGGGGGATGGGAAAGCCTCCCTTACCACTAGCCGGATAATAAATGCAATCTTAATTCCCGACCGGGACTGAGCAGGGTCCACGAGGGCCTCCTCTCGCCGCGCGATGCACTCTCTGTAACCCTTAATTGAAACCCGAGACGTCCTCGCGACTTTTGCTGATGGTGCGAGGGGAGAAAGAGATGGCGGTCCTTGGGAAGTAATAATCGATCGATTCCGATACTCTCTCATACTTTGCCGAGCTCTCTTTTTCCTATCATTCAACTTGGATATATAAGATGGAAAAACTGCAGCAGAAAGCTTTCATCCAAGTGGCCTGTATTACTATGTGCAGAGGAAAAAGTAGGGAAAGAAAGATTGGAGACGGAGACGAAAAAGCGCGATGAAATTCAAGCCCTCGCGAGATTGGAAATAATTGTATATTTCCATTTTCTGACTTAACAGGAGGGGAAGAAAGAGCGGTAGAAAGTGAGAGAAAAAGAGAGGGAGAAAGAGAGAGAGAGAGAGAGAGAGAGAGAGAGAGAGAGAGAGAGAAAGAGAGAGAAGGGCGTTGGAAAAAGGATTTATAAAATAATTGTTAAGCGACTTCAAGAGGCGCGGAGGACCAGAATCTCTTGCGAAAGAGGAAGAAAGCTATATTATACATTTTATGAGACACACGCGGAGCTGTACCAGCCTGTTCATGACTTTCTCGTCGTCGTTGATGACACCGCAAAGTGAGATAGAGAGAATAGCGCGAAAAAAAGGGCGAGCTTGTTCACGCATATACAGTCACGACCACTCTCCTTCTCTCTCCCTTTCTCTCTCTCTCTCTCTCTCTCTCGCAAAGTATCGAATAGCCACAAAGTCTCGTCCTCACTCTTCTTGCATCTTTCGTTCATTCTATCGCGCGTCTTTCTCGCTTTCTTCCGGCATCGAGGATGGCGCGGTATAATTACCAAGGTAAATAATGTTTTTCAACGGCCAATCGCGTTACTCCCGTCGAAGATAAATTCGAAGCCGGCTACGTGCTCGGACTACGGAAACTCGAAAAAGCAACCGACGAGAGTCACTCGGTCTTTCTCTCTCTCTCCCTCTCTCTCTGTCGCTCGTTCCCTCGGTCTCTCTCTCTCTCTCTCTGGCATATTCTATCGTGGGCCCGAAGCTCTGCCCGTGGTATGGCCGGAGAGTCGTGCTCTTTGCGAAGTAAAAGAGACTTGCAAGAAAAAAAAACTCGTAACTGTATGGATATATAGGCGAGAAGTGCAATTAAAAATGAAATAAAAAATTTAATTAAGCAATTCATTGGCTTGTTATTTTTTTATATGAGTTTTCTTTGAAATGTATAATTAAACAGCAGGATCATAAATAATCACGACTATATAAGTATATAGTACAAGTGTATTTCATAAAATATTGATATACGACGTCTCCAATGAAAATTACAAAAGTTAATATCTGAAATATTTTATTACTTCTAATTTTCGTGGAATGCTAAAGAAAAATTAATCATCAGTTACCTACTCGTTTATCGATAAATAATAATAAATACCAATTAGTGTAGAATTATATGAATAAGTGAAATTGGGACAATTCAATTAATTAAATATTTTATTCAGATACTCTTCGTCGGATGGAAAATATATAGCGACGAATTTTGTCCTCCTCAGAGCAGAGCGCTCATATTATCATTCGATTATGAAATTACAACATTGTAATTATTAACAATATTAAATAACTCATTTCGTACTCACAGAATATATCTAAATATTCATATATAATAATTTTCAGAAACTATTTATTTAAATATTTCGTTAGCGAAGTTAGTTAGGGCTCGCAGAGTTGCTTCTCCGGTTATTCAAGCTGCTGAGGAATAAGAGGGTGAGATCTGCGCGACAACGGCATCACACACAAGAGAGAGTTACGCGCGTCGAGCGATGCGAGAAAGAGAGCAGAGTAGAGTGTGTGTGTGTGTGTGTGTGAGAGAGAGAGAGAGAGAGAGAGAGAGAGAGAGAGCGAGAGAGAGTGAACGGGAGGAGAGCGTAAGCGCTAGGGAGATTCGCGAAGACCCTCACAATGTTTCGTGCCCGTCGTGTTTTGCGTGCAACCTCAAGTAACTCGAGAGGCTCCGTAGCCGCGACACCAACAACGAAGACGAAGACGAAGACGATGACGACGACGACGAAGAAGGGTTCGTAAGGGGTGAGGGGTCGCTTGGGTGCTAAGGTGGCACAAACCAAGAGCCCGGAAGTCCTATGAGTTACTAGCCTTGCTTGCCATAAGGTTCCCCCATACTCTTGCCGTAAGTCTCTCCATTAGTGACTCTCACTCTCACTATGGTAAACTTGTGGTTGGATCGATGAACCGTCACTACTGGTCGAAAATGACTGGGGAAACTTGGGCCTATAATTGGATCTCCGGTTATATTTGGTCTGGTGAACGCACTTTTGCAAAATTATTTTTGCACGAATATACCAATAACTTCTAGCAATAAATAATTGTAATCAATTGTGGTGAAGATATAAACAACAAATTATAATGAATTTTAGCAACTTATCAACGAAGAAATTTGACGTATGTATTTAATTTCTATCAAGGAGATTTGAATTGAAATAAATTCATTATTCGTTTAACTTGAATAGAATGTATTGCGATGGTTCGCAAATCTCCCGATTATTAGTTAAACCTATGCCGTGTTTGAATTCATATTTTCTTTCTCGAGGATAATTTGTATAAATTAAATAAACCCCTTTTTATTACTTGATCAGTGAGAAATTGTAAGATGAGATTGACGTGGTGAAAAAATTAATTCAGTCAATAATTTTCAATAGCAAAATACTAGCCCTCAAAGGATTAATCATTTTTCAAATGATTCCCGCCACTGCACAAAGCCACGTCTATATTATATTAGCAGAGCGGCAACAAGAGTAGACGAGAAATTCTAATTCATCCCCCTGACTTATTCCCCGGAAGTACCGTGGCGCCTTCCTGTTTATAATCAGAAGTCGCTTGAGCAACCCATTATTAACCCTCAACAGAGTATTGCCTCGCTCGAACAACACGCTACGACATTTACGCACCCTCAACGTCTCTCGTCGCTGGTCCGATGATTCGATTCTATATATATATTTATATATATATATATATATATATATATATATATATACCCAAGGGGATGTTTCACGAAAGTTCATTTGGCCAAGAACTTTGCTCGGTAAACGAGAAACGTCGACGCGGAATTGAGGGAAATCGCTCAGTCAACGAGATGGGATCTAAACAGGATGTATATCAAGAGGATCGCAAAACTGATTTCTTAAGTACGCAATGCAATACAGCAGCCCTGATAAGTCAAACAGGCTAAATAATAAATTAATTTCCGAAAAGTTAACGAAAATTATCCCGCGATAAAAGCCGTAACTGTTGGAAGATTTTGGTTACGAGTTTATACATTATGAGACACTTTATTGTAGCAATAGATTTTTAAATAGTCATCTGGCTTATTCGAAGTCGTGGTCAAAGGTTTTTATTGTTAATGGTAAAATTATTGTGATACAAATTTATTATAATTATTATCGTGAAACATTTTTTCATGAAAAATATTACTTGGTAATAGGAAAATCTATTAGGATTCTCCAAAAATTTTACTCTTAGAGCTGCGAAATATACGCGCACGAGTAAGATGAAGGCGAACGAAGGTGAAAAATCGGTTAGGATGATCGATGTGGGAAACTTGTACTATCCGCGTCGGCTGAGCAAAAGTTCTGTACTTCTCCTCCTCCAAGTTGTGAGAAATTTACGGCAAAACTTTTTTCACAAGTCTTAACATAAACTTTCACGACTGACGTGTTTTCCCACGCGTTAGAAGAGTCTCTCTCTCTCTCTCTCTTTCACCCTCTTCCTCCGTTTTGTACAAAAATGCATATTGTAATATCTTGATAATATAATATCCATAAATTGTCTTGCAGATTTATTTCCTAGCCTCGAGAGCAATCATACAGTTCACAAGAGAAGCCCAGAGTGATCAGTGTGATCAAACACGAGAGCGAGAAGTAGTTAGTCCCGATATTTCGAGCTTTGGTCAGACACATCGACGAATGTCAAGGGGCCACTTTGGATTTGAACACGTTCATTTCCTCGTTTGGTGACCTTTGATCTTTTGAGGTATCGGGAGTCACCAAGAGAGAGAGAGAGAGAGAGATATCTCAACCGCAGGGAAAAGGGCACTTGGCAGGAGGAGGAGGGTTAGTTACAAAGTCCTTTAACAGGGAGGTGGGAAATGCATGGACCACATCGTGCGGACATCCGTTTCGCGCCAACGCCAAGCGACGAGTCACGCGCGTATATAATCGAGTGACGGCGTCGATGATGTGACATATATACATATATATATATATAATATCGTGCCGTACGCACCAATTTCCATGAGCCACACGAATTGAGCGGAAATGTGCTCGCATTGAAGTGAGAGGGCGCTATATAGAGAAAACTGACGTATAGAGGAAAGAGAGAGAGAGAGAGAGAGAGAGACAGAGAATGGGGAGCGAGAGAAAGCCTCTCGACTTGTCGACCAAGCTGTCGCTGCAACCGGTGCACCCCCGTATTCACGAGTTTCACGGGTCGGCTGGCCGGAAACTTATATATTATTCGAAATTGGGTACAAAGACCCTGTATAAGTATAGAAATGTATTATTTGCAAAGCTTCGTGTCCCAGTGAGCTAGCGAACCATATAAGCGCCGGTGCGAAGAATTCATTAACAGCCTCAGTTTGTCAATCATAGAATAAAAAATGAGGCACGAAAGAAAAGATTGGGTACGCAGAGACAAGAGATGATGATCGTGAGATTCTCCATGATTTTTTTTTTCTCAAAGTCATTCAAATTTGTTGGGAGCTTTTTATTATTTTAATTTTAAATATCTGGACAGGGAACATTTTTTACAACTTACACTGACAGACTACTTGACTTATATTTGTTATCAAATATCTATAGGTTGATTAAATTAATCTCACCCTCTTCGAAGACATAACAAATTTCAAAGTCGTCAATTGTAATTAGCTTGATATGATAAAAATTCCTTTGATCATTTAAATTTGATATATTATACTATCTGAAAAAGAATTACTCTTTGCTACCGCTGCAATCGTCTGTAAGAAAGTAATTGAAGTTTCAGAACTCGGACCGAATGGCAATCGTCGAGATAGGATCGTCGAATCGAATATCGATATATATATATATATATATCTATATGGAACAGCCTTATTCTCCTGGCAGAAAGAAGCTCTACGGGGTCACGAGTCCGTGACTCTACCGGAGAATCACGATAGTAGACGTAGATCCACCTTCAGTCCCCAGAGTCGTACTATATGTATAGTATATAGGCATACGTAGAAGGGTATCGATCCAAACGAGTCTCGATTCCCAATAAGATTCTTAGGTAAATCCTTAAGCCGATGATGAAACGCGAACGTTGAAATCGAACGAGACGATAGAGCAACTCGTTTTGTGCGGCATGAAGCTAATCCTAATTGAGTCGCCTTATAAGACTTTTCATATGGTTCCTCGTCCGTTACATTCTCCATTTTCTACCCTCCTTTCCTTTCTCCCCATTCTCTATTTCCTCTCGTTTCCCTCATTCTTACCGTCTTATATACATATATCGTTCCGCAGTTCACGAATTTTCTCTCGTATACTTAATATCCTCTATCTATCCAGAACTAAGTAAAATTTACTTGAGAGACTCGATGAAAGGCCTATTTTCCACTGCGTTGGGCCTCGCTGCTTCCATTCAAAATCATATCATGATCCAACTTATTCATTCGACTTTTTTTCAATTAACTTTTCCACTAATCAATAAAGCTACGGCATCTATATTTCTTAATCCTACGTTTTTTTTTTCCCGAAAAAGACTGCTTTTATATTTTTACATCGTACTATTCCATGTTTCATTTAATTCTAAACCGAATGATGAAAAAAAGTTCAAAAATGCAACAACAGAAAGAAGTTTAAAAAATTTGATTTGTTTTATAATCTTATTTAGAATTATTTTACTCGTTGTCTCATATTTGTGAGGACAAATAGTAGGAAACAAGCAGAACAATTTCTAGTACTTTGGGACTTGAGTCTGTGGAAGGAACGATAGAAAATTTAACGCAGTCTCTTGAGAATTCCACCATGTTGGCTGACGTGGTGACGTTTCGTTCAACGTGTCGAGTCCTGGTGAAAGGAAGAGCCACAGTAAGAGAACGAGGATTCGGCAATGGATTCCAAATAGATTTCTCACTGTATGAGTCGATGGTGCCGATTTTTTTTTTTTTTTTTACAATCTTCGCGAATGTCTCATTTCTCTCGCTCTCGCCTTGCCTTTGATCTATTGTCTCGAGGCGAATAGAAGACGTATTATATGGGCAAAGGCGAACTCGCGAGAGTCTCCGGAGAGATGCTGGCTGCGACATTACCGCCCACCCTCAGGGGAGAAAGGAGAGTATATAACGTTGAGAAAGATGAGAGCGCGAACGAGGAGAATGCAAAAAAAGAGGACTGACAAAAAAGACGAATTCTAATTTGACGAATGAGAAAGTTTTGGTCTTGTGTCTTGTTGAAGGCGCCGATGCGACAAAGGACACGATGCCAAGGAATGATGTCCCGTCCTCACAAAACTGTGGGAAGTCTCTCCCATATATAGCTATATACAGATATAGTAAACTTATACATTTCACCCTCTCTCGAGTTTGCCATCTTCGACGATATTGCGTGGGGAAAGTCGAGAAAAGAAGGATTTCGAGCCAAAAGTCCCATATAAATGTCTGCACGTTCAAAGTCACGTGCCGTTTGACAAAGGAAAGTGAGATGCCCCAAGAGAGACGCGGATAACGCGGGAAGACAAGACAAGAGCCGGAGATGGGAAGACGATACAGCGCAGAGTCAAAGGAATGGGGAAGGTGTGATGCATGCTCTTTAATCTTCGGAAGAGAAACAGAGAAAGTAGTGTAAAGTATGAAGTAGAGAGGATCAAGAATCAGGTCTTATTCTTCACCGAATTTCATCACAGTTTCATGCATATATAATACGGTAATGCCCATCGTGTACTGGCAGTAGGGATAAGCAGCTCAGCCCCTGATCGCGTGGAAAATAGAACTTTGGAGTGTACGCTTGGAGCTTCGACATTGAAAAGTTGTTTCGAGATTACAAGGGTTGCATGCAGATCTTTAAAGGTTTCTGAGAATATCTTTTTTGTTTCTGAATTTTCACTCGAGAGTGATCTTTCTTTTAGTCTACAACTTTTTTTCCTTCGCTCAGTAGATGTATAAACGTTTTGCAAGAACAATTATCATAGTAGTCACAGAAAGTATTTTTTTATGGTAAATAAGGACAGTTTTGTTTTTAGCAGCAGTCATCATTACTGAAAACAAAAGCTGCTCCTCTTCCTCGTGCTTAAGAAATAAATACAATGGGAATGATACAAATAATGAAAAATCTGTATAGGAGATACAGAAGTACAAGCCATTGAGCTTCGTGCCGCGAAATTTTTTACAATAATAATACTCTTCAGTTTTGATGCCGCACGTAAACATAATAGAAGATAAAATGAAAAATACAATTCACGCGCTTGCGAGTAAAATAAGCATCTTTAGTAAGTTTTATGGGTATTAGAGAGACACCCTCACGCGCACATTAACACCCTCTCACAGCGAGTCTCGCACTTTCGCCGTAGCCCTTCAGGCTCGTCTGGGTTATTGTATCGTCAGGAATTATTTAAACTCTCGGCAAGGCTGCGTGAAAGGGACCATCTTAAAATTTGAATGCAGCCGAGAAGTGTACAGTTATACAGAGACGAGAGGTCGATCTATGGGAACGACAAGGTCTGGCAATAAGTATACAGCTACTTATAGAGTTCAACTTGGAGTGGTATGCACGTAGTATTCGATCGTATTACATCGGCTTAAAGGAAAGGTCGTATGATGTACTTAAAATAGAGCGAATAAAATACTCGTTGAGATGAATTTCAACAATATTGTAAAGACAATAAGAACAAATGGAGGATTGACAAGGGTGTCGAATAAGTCCAAATTTTTATAACAATCGATTTTTTCGTCAAATATTTGCTTTTTCTTTTCGTTTCGACTCTCCCAGTTGGTAAATATATATGAAAACATATATGTGCATTATTCACACGGAGTAGTGGATTCTATATTTGTATATTAGGCCATTTTCCTCTATTTGTCCAGTTCCTATTTTTAGCGAACTTTTCTCTCATCGCATGAAATGCAATTCTTCGTTCTTGTGCGCTTATTATTTGAAGACAGAAACGGGATAGAGTAATGAAGAATGCTCGCACATTGAAGGAATGAGGGTTGGAGGGTTGCGTTGAACCAACGCGTCACGAAGTAATTTCACGTCAAACCTTCTCTCTCACTCGATTCAACGTAGCTCGATGAACACAAGTCTCGTTCTATTTTGCATCCACAGCTGATCAGTGTGAAACAATTTGGGCCTTCGGTCCTGCCAAGATGCTCTCTCGTCTCGCAATCAAACGTTGATCTGACGTCGATGTGCACCATTGCAGCCTCGGCAGAATACATATACCCATGCTGATACTCGATCGTCCGTAAAATTGATTTCTCCTATCCGATACAATCCCTCCCTCTCTCCTCCTACACTGCGCGTTTTCTTACTTGTCTACCCTTGTGGGTCTTTATCCACTAGCAGGTCGCGACATCTTTCTCTTTATGGCGAACGTCCTCAAGTCTCGACCGTGGATCACTAAGGCGACTCAACGCACGTCAACCTTGTTCTTCAAGCACCCTTGACTTGCAAAATCTCGTGGTAACGAGAACGCTTTTTCTTCGTTCCTCCACTTTGCGGACTCGCACTTCACCTTCCTTTCGCTTCTATATATTGCTGTTTACTACTGATATTCATGTTCCACATCTCCCTTCCTTCTATAATTCGACATTTTTTAACTATTTTCTTCTAGATCAAAACAAAGCTAACAGTCTCAAATTCCTTACGACCGTTTGATTGAACGGTCAAAAGTTTTTCTTAGTTCCTTTCCTTTAACCCTAAACAGTTAGACTTTGTAGGTAAGCCCAGATAATCTAACTGTCTAGGGTTAACTTGAAGCAAAAATAAATTATCATCTTTAATTACATTTTAATAGACGTGGCAGAACTCCAGATTTAACCCTGGACAGTAAGATTTTCTAGTCGTACCCGCAAAGTCTGACTTTCTATGTACCAACCTACAGGAAATATATATATTTTTAAAGCCTTTGGATGTGTTAAACAACACTTGGGGACTTTATACATCGAATACTCCCGCGAATGGTAAAAGGGATGATAATTTGTGATTGTGGATAAAAACGTTACTTCACTTCCGGTCTATAAAATTTAATCCAATATTCGGAATTATGAAAATATTGGTAAATTTAAGCACGTTAGCTGCCGGAAATGGGCCAATGGACATACTACATAATCGGATCGACATGCATTACACTTCAGCGATTATCGGCGTGCTGCGACGAAACTTGTTACTCAATAACATTGTTGACTGACACAAATTCGATTGACGTCAGAGCAGCGAAGAACGAACGTGAAAAAATCTCGAGGCAGTGGCACGCGACCCCAATGTACATGACTCTATACGATTACCAATATTCTCGAATATGTTCCCGTAAGGATATTCAAAGCACATGTTTTTGTACACTTTTTTTGCACTGCCCTTAATGACATAAGAAAAAACACGAGGTTCGTCGTTGTTGCGTGGTCTCCATCGATCGTCGATTATTTTCACAAATGATCAACTTTGGAATATATTGACGTCAGGATATAAAAAACAGAAAATAGGCTCTATCAATCGCTTTTGTATGCAAGACAATTGGTAAAATTGCCAGAGGGGAAAGTGAAACACGTGCGAAATAAAACGCTATGCGCGTGTCGGTTATAAAAAGATATTTTACGAGGGTTGTGGTACGGAAGTCGTAAAAAAAAAAAATCAGTTTGATGAATCGATCAAATTAGCGATAAAATACATCTGGCCAATTTCAATCACGAGGAAATTTCTGTTGACGATGTAAATGATGTAAATGCAATACATGTATATACTGCAAAGGTATCCATCCAAAGTACGTGGCTAACAATAAAAATAATCGATGTCGCAAATGGGAAAACGTTATCGTCAACCACCGAGAGCCCCTCAACAATGGCGAGTGCTTTGTACGAGGGTCTATCGAGAGCTATTCGCAAAATTTATCGATAAAATTTCAACAAACCGGTACTCGTGTGTGTAAAAAAAATCGATTTTGTGATGGACAAAAGTGGCCGAACAAAGATTTTTATTGGCAATGCAAACATATATGCCTTGTACACAAATGATAATGATTTAATTTTTGGGTATGCATATTCCATTTTCTTTTTCTTTAAATAATTCTTCTTTAAAACCCAGAATAATATTTATTTTCTCGCAGTAAATCCATTAATCTCAGTATCATTACAAAAAGTTGTTCCCCAAGATTTTTTTTGGGTTGCCGAATCGTCTGGATATCCGACTATTGCTAACTGAAACTCGATAGATACACCCTCTAGTATAGTCCATGCTGCTGGTGTATAAAATCGTCCATAGGTGACAGCCCCATGATCCTCGGTGCAAATAAGCGTCCTACTACAAGTCTCGCATTACCAGGGGTTAAATTATTCACGCAGAAATCGAACATCTATCATAACCATCAGTGAACAACGAAAAAAAGCTAAACGATGAAACTAAAAGTGGCTCGTGCATCTACGACGAATTACATATAGATGAACACCAGCCATGATAATCAAAAGGGCACCCACAGAACCTATAGTTATGGAAAAGGGAGCGAACAAGGTGAAAGTTTCAATGTGGCTAATTCGATCACGACAATTCCAGCTATTACGAAATGCAGACTGCCTACAACTGTCTATACATATATATGTGTGTGTATTTGGTATACATGTGGGCATATAACTGAACGTAACACGCGATATGTCGGGATACCATAAATATTTATCTATATATAGCGGTCGCAATGTCGAGGGTTGAGACGAACTTTTTCGTTTAGCCGGAGACTGTTCTCTCGCTGGACATTGGACGAAAAGCTCGCGTCGTCCATTTGTATGATTAAATTCTACCTGATACGCCAGTCGCGTGGGCGCGAGAGCGCCAAAACTTTACAGACTCTCATGGTTCCTGTATAAAATACATATATGTATATAGTTTCCATAGTGCCCATTTGAGATATTTTCCCTTATCACTGTGCGTGAAACGGTCCCGGTCGTTTCTCCAACCAGTTTCTCTTATTCTTCTGTATCGCCACCCCCCTCTGTCATCCACGTACGGAGCGTGGAAAACCCTTCCTCTCTCACGACAGGCCAACTCGTTTATACAGTCCCCGCACGTACAACACGATTTTATGCACGGCCGAATGTGCTTCTTCATCCCCTTCGAGCTGCTGCCCCTCTTCACTCGCGATATCAATAGCCGGGTCGTATGAAACTCACGAGATACATGTATGCGCCACAGAGGATACTCAACCTATGATACTTTTTACCCGATACTATGTATTACGCGCTACTCGTGCGGCAAGTTTACAAAGTTTACGTCGTTCGGTTTGCTCTCTTGTGCTTTCATCACTTCGCGCACAGAATATCAAATCAGGGTCTCGATACCCCGGAATATAAGAGCCATATAAATCGGATATTAAAAAACAAAAATTGTGACGACATGAGAAATTAAAAGATAATTATTTTCGTAACTTAATATAGACATGACGAAAAAACAATAATAAATAACTCAGCAATTATTCATGATGATTTAATTGGAAATAAATTTTTACGATTAATCTCAATGTTTAATGTTTACGATACTTTATTGATATATATATAATATCACGGTCAATGACAAGAACAAAAAAAAAAATTGTCTATGGAAGCAGCATGATTATTCAACGTTTAATGAGATTCTCGTTAATGTTCACTGATCCACTTCAGTATCAAACAGACAATGGGTATCATTCATTGTCATTGCGATTGTTACGTCCACTACAGTGGTGTATATCCTGTACAAGGAGAGGATCCCTCGATTTTCCCTCTCGCGTTATTAACCGCCTGAATTCACGGGTAATAGTGCTCGACTCGCGTTGCCGCTGGACGCGTGATTATACGAGTATAGCGGCGAGAGAGAGAGAGAGAGAGAGAGAGAGAGAGAGAGAGAGAGAGAGAGAGAGAGAGAGAGAGAGAGAGAGAGAGAGAGAGAGAGAGAGAGAGAGAGAGAGAGAGAGAGAGAGAATACTGAGAGTGAGAGAGAAAGAGCGAGGATGAGATAGGGGTCGGTGGATGGAAAACGACTTCCTGAAACGGAAGGCAGCGCGTAATTCACTGACGAGAGCCACTTCGACGTTGCTTCTCTCCCCTACGGCTACGCTTGAATCCTACACATATACATGTACGTAGCGGTGCAAGAGGGTCCAAAAAAAAAGGAAGTAACGGAGAGGCACGTTAAGCTCGAGTGAAAATCGTGGCTCCTGCTGCTACTTCTGATACTGAAGCAAAGAGCGAAAAAGACAAAGAGTCTCCACATTAGAGATATGACTTATAGTACAAAAGATAGAAAGAGAGACATTGGTGGGTGGTAAAAAGTTTATCGAACCGTATATATCATTCGCGATTGGTAAAGAGCTTGAACAACCCTCTCCCTGCCACCTTCTAGCCATCCCTCTCTGCCTTTCAACCCCTCGATGCTTTAGCATATCGTTACTTCGGCACACTCGAGTACGCCTGCGTTTAACGACCGACAACCGACATCAGCAGCCCCGGCGGCAACGGAGAGAAGAGCACACCACTCTCATCATCTCATCTCACTCTCGTTTTCTCACTCGGTTACATACATATATAGGTATATATATTGCATTTATGCTCTTTGGTGCTGCACTGGCTTGCGCCAACGTTCACTCGTTTTCTCTGCCTTTCGGGTATCTCCTCTTACTCGTGAAGTGAACTGAACAAAAAGTGAAAATATATATATATATATATATATATATATATATATATATATATATAAAATTGTCCGAGTGAGCAAAAGAGAAAAGAGTGCTTTCGACGTCTCAATTGACTTCGTAACGTAACGGCTGATTTATGAGCAAATCCGCTATGGCCACTACGACTCATCTGCGTCCATGTGCATCATGTATATTTATATATGCCGTCTATAGATCGTTTGGAAAACTCATCTTCTGTCAGCCACAGGATATAGAGTTGAGAAACTTTTTCAGCGGTGTTTTAAAGCGAAATTTATGCTGCATTAATGCACTCTAACTGGTTATTTTACCTTTCAAGGGATTGACAACGATGGATATATATCAAAATGTATGTCGACAGCGCATATAACAATTATACTTGCATAAACGAAATGTTTATTAGCAAAAGTTATTTATATCCAGCGCGCCAGTTGAATTTTTCGAGACTGATTTGTTTTTCTGCGACAATTTTTGACTATTGACTATACACATGCACATGCACATTGACTATAAGAAATTTCGAGTCATAATCGGTCGTAATAATATATTTCTTAGTAGGATAACGTGGAATTCCATATCGACATGAAACACAATAGCATCGAAAAAAATATGTAAATATGATCTAAATAAATATCAGTCGAATAAAAGGTCGAATTTGGCCTGGTTAACAATTTGAAATTTGAATTCAATACACATAAAAATATTTCCAACATCTATCTCGACTTTGCAAGGTTGTGGGTAATTTTTGAATGAATATATGCGCCACTCTGCATGTTCAATGAGAAAATTCTAGAATTTATGCTTGAACGCAAAGGCTAATTTCCTTTCAGACAGATAGAGGATATGGTACTTCTAACTTCTTCTTCATTCGACTTCTCTCCAACATTCCAATTCACATCCTCTTACCTTACTTTCTTAGCAATTGGAGACCTTCTCTCGCTACACACGTTAGACGAACTTGGAAACTCTCATGTCTCGTTATCAAGCTGCGCCGACGAGTTTAATTTCAGAGCTCAGTTGACGTTTAACTCATCTCCGTACGCTAATTTCTCTTCGAGAATTTCCTTGCTGCGTTCAGGCTACAATTCAACCTTTCGCGTATTTAGCGTACAATTCGTCAGGACGCTCTATATCGACAGGGTTTTAGCTCGGGAGAGCTAAAATATCCATTCGTGTCATGATTAATTCGATGGGTCTGACAGTGCTCCGTCTTGGAGCACAAATCATGAGTCTGTATAAGCACAATCTCGGTTATATATCTCAAGAACCAAGTAATTTGAAATGAGCAAAGGAGATAAACCGAGAGAGAGAGAGAGAGGGAGAGGGAGAGCTTAGTTCAATATTGACCCGTGCAAACGTGTGGCGAATATTATTATAGCATATCTACATAATTTCTGTATTCAGTTGGTGGTTCTCTGAAACGCGTCTGTAATTACTCCGCTTTTGCCATGACGGTGGCAAGCGGCAAGAGGTTAGGATGCTTGAAACACACGTCGGGAATGAAGCGAGAGAGATAGAAGGAGAGAAAGCTCGAGCAGAAAGAGAAAATACACGAGAGAGACTCAAAAAGCGAATGAAGAGACACCAATGATATGAAGCTCGACCGACAGAGACGGAAAATCAAATGCAAAGGGGTTGTTACCATTTGGCATATATGTAGGTTTGTTATGGGAAGAGGTAACGAAATAGGTAGCGGCCTCTGGCATGTGTGTAACTTTATGTAAATGCTGTATACGAGGTAATTGGACTTGGTCCGTACGAGAGCCGATTCAGAAACACACGGCCAACGATTTTGTCTGCTGGCTATATGGATCGTTAGGGCACATCTGCAGTCAGCCGTAGTCGCATGGGATGGTCACTATTTTAATGAAAGATCGAAGAATTTAGTAAGCAACAGTAGTTGACGTCATAATTTACTAATCAATATATAATCATTATTCTTTACTTTAATCAATAAGCAATCTAATAATTTACCAAGAAACTATTTGTTGAATAGTTATTCTGAAACAGATTAATATGTTAAGAAACAATTGGTATAGTTCAAATTACGTTTGAATATTTACAAAAAGTAAAAGCTTTATTTTATTATTTTTCAAATTAATGATAATTTTGTTATCAAATCGTATTCGATTTGAATGGTCCTCGACCCTAATCGTGGTTTATTGTTGCCGCACGATCAAATCAGTAGCAGCGGATACACACCCGAATTTTTTCTCGCACCTTCTCTTTTTCTTTCGTTATGCCACATAGGTGGCAGCATCCAGCCTACGACTAGTCCAATCTTCCTCACGTACCATACGCACGCAACCATCCAGAATGACCAGCAGACTTGACGCCCCCCTCCCTCGCCGCTATCCTACTTTATCTCTTTGGCAAAACCGCAGAGAAGTGAAAAAAAAAATTCCACTCACGCGCACCCCTCAACGAGCAACGACCTCGTAAAGTATTCAAAAATAATTCTACACCACTTTGACCATCCACCCTCGTTTTATGTCCCTTCGTTCTTCCGAAAAAAATGAACGAAACTTGAATTTAAAATAATTTTTTATGAATTAAACATACATGATGTATTCAGTATGTATATACATTTTTTTTTATGACTATTCCGTATAAGGCAGAGTCAGATTAGATATGCTAGTACGTGAAGAATTTACTTTTCTAACAAAATAATTTTAGTATTTTTTGTGTTCATTGCCAGGTCAACGTGCGTGTCGAACAAGCGCCATCCAAGCTCTATATGGAATATGAAGTTTTAAAGTTTTCGTCATTAACGTATGAAAATTCACTTGGGCCTTTGAGAGTCCGAGATCCAATTTGCGAGCAAGACCTTGTGGGATTTCGCATCTATGGTTTCCGAAACAAAGATGGTCAAGGGTCGAGCGAGAAGGAAAATAAAAAGAAAAAAAGCAATGAAGTAGAAACGATAAGGGTCGATCATCTGGAAAAAAATCCATAATAATGAACCCTCATACAAATCCTGTAGAGTTTTCTCCCTCGTCTCCGGACTAATGAGAAAAAAAGAAGATATTCCCCAGGGATCATCCTTTTATCCTGAAATGAAGAAGGAACAAGAAGTGGAAAATGCGATCTTGATTCTCGAAGGAATCTGCAAACCTTCCTTCAATTTCGGAAACAGTTCTTCTATCCCCACATTTTCACAAAGTTTTCCGGATGGTTGGTACCTGATGCACCTGCAATAATTGATTTTTTTCATATAACTCCATTTTATTTTAATAAAATAAAATTTATTGGCCCATGACAGCTTAACTTTCAATTTGGCCACGTACAAATTTAATAAACACCCTTAATTTTTATTTCATTCAAATGTTTAGGGAAAATGGTTTATATGTATCAGGGATCATCCCCCTCAAAACGTGCCCGCCGAAATTAGATGGAAGGTAATCAAAACCATAGTACATTTGTTCTAAATTCATTTTTGTCATTACAACGAGAAAAGTCGTCTCAAGAACTAACGTCTGTCGATTTTTTGAAGTCTCAGTCATGACAATCGGTTATCATATCCCCAAAAATTTTCACGACAACGAGGCATGCCTACAGTATTCATTTTGCCATTTCCAAAAGCACCCCCTCGTCATAGCCTGCACGTATAGGAAAGTGCACTGATTGTGAATGTGAATCGAGCGACTGATTGCCCAAGTGCCCAGAGGCATTCTGAAACATGAATCTACCACAAAAGCGGTAATGCCAGTAGCAAATTTTATATATCTATACATAAACTCATATATGTATATATATATAGAATGCGAGCTGGGGCCCTTTCCTAAAACGATTATCCACTCGACAGCGGTAGAAACGGTCCTTGCAGGGCAAATCCCATGTTTCTGTGTGTGACCACCCTATCTTGCTCGGTGTTTCTGTCCTACCTCTTTCTCTGTGTGTTGCTCGTTGAATGTTCCATATACTGCCAATACTAGTGCGCATGCCAATGCTCTTGCTGTGCCCCGAGGGGCGGGAAGGGGGTGCAGTTTGCCATCATAGAGGGGAAGGGCACGTAACGACGTATTGTGCAGAAGTCCCCGCGACGACTTCCAACGCGCTTCAGAGGCTCCCAACACGATGTAGCACGACGAAAAGCGCTGTGGGGATTTTCATCTCAATCCTTCCCCCCCCCCCCCCCACCATCTTCTCTTTCTCTCGTTCTCTCTTCTCCCTCAATCTCTCATCCTATTCTACTTACTGCTGTACTGAACCGACTCTTGATTCTTCGTCTTTTGGCTCTGAACGCGTCCTCATCCGTCCCTGAGCTGGAAGAGAGACAGCGAGACGCGAAAATCCTCCGACGAGTATCCTTTCGAGATTCGAGAGAACGAGGCTCTTTTGACATGTAGCGCCAAAGTCGAGTGTCAGAGGATTCGGTGAATAAGGGGATGCAGACAAAACGATCGTCTCGTTCAAAATATCTCGGTGTTTGTCGGTCTGTTCAACGTCATTGATAAAGAGCGGTGATACGTGCCACGAACGAAATATTGAATACATTGAAAATGAATAAAAGTCCTGATGAGTTAACGAAATTAGAAAGATTTTAAATTTGCATCGAATAGAATTTATCTGGATCATAAAAATAATTTCAAAATTGACCGAATAAAATTTATTCGATTGAATGAGACTTGATTTGAGGCACGTAAATTCATTCAGATAAACCGTTAAACTGGTGGGTGATTGAAAGATAGACGAGCATCTCGGTAACTGTTAAGACGACAAAAAGCTCGAAATTTCAAACTACCAAAGTATTCGGCTTTTCTTCCTCTATGAGCTTTTCGTTTTATCTCCTTTATCCCTGTCTCGAGCCGTGGTTTCCTTATCCGCTTGAGAATTGCCACGAAGAAATCGCATCAGAAGCGACATTTCATCCACCTGGTTGAGTCTCAAGCTCGGTGAGCGCGGCTCTAGCTCTTTCGCCTCTTGAGACAGCGAGTGAGACGAGCAACGACGGACAATCCTATGTACTATATATCTATATAGATCATTGGGATATTCAAGAATGTAGCAGCAAACGCACATGTCTACAGGGATTCAAGCATTCGTCGAGGAGCTAGAACGATTTTACTTCACCACGATGAAAACGGCGAAAACGAGACCCTCGACAGTTATCGTTCGCAATAGAATGTAGCAGCACATACAGCCTGCCTAGTATATGGATTTACATTTACAACTATGCGTGCACTCGAGTCTGGACAATATATGGTACGATTGTCCATGAATACGACACATCGGCTTGAACATTTCAACGACTCCAACACAAATGGTCTTCAATCAATGGACTTGCAACCAATCCACCGTAATGTCGCACCACTCCTTCATTATTTCGAGAATAAATCATTTGAACATTCCAGTAATATTTTTTTATTAACATCGACTTTTTATTCCCATATGCAGCCCCTTTTCTTCAAACTTTTGGCACTAAATGAAAAAATTATAATATTCATTCACAGGCATGAATAAAATCGTAAATACTAAAATGATGAAGAAAACCAATTATCCATTAAATGTAATTTCTCAATTAATTAAAAAAAATCATAATTTGTGATTCGAATGTTACATTAAAAAATAATTAGTTCCACTTTATACGCAAATTTCTAACAAATAGATTGAACGAAAATAGTTACAATAATCTCATGATAGATTCTAATTGAAACAGCACAATCAGTATGCCCATACTCGGCTATTTTTCGGCCATTGTCCAGTATTATTGGCGCAGAATCATTCTCGGATCTTCTATATTATATATACAGGACTGTACTTACTGCCAGAATTTGCTCGTTCATGAATAATCACTGAAGCTCTTGCAAAGTGCGGAGGAGGGGACGAGAAGAACGAAAGAACATCAGAGTTTCGGAAAACGGCGAGAGGGTGAAAGGTTTCATGGCACGCGATGCCAAAATACCAACTCTCACGCTTCTGAGCGTTCTTCCTTTTACTCCCTACGATTCTCCTCGCTGGTAACGCCCCTATCTAGGCCCTTATTCTCTCTCAATAACTAATGGCTAATGCGCATTATACCTACTTCGTGGTGCAAGGATTTTCCGACCTTGTGATACCTATACAGTACAAAATACATACCATATATATATAGATATACTTTGTACTGTTACAGAGTAGTATACGATGTCGCGTGGAACCTCTTAGCGTGCCGTGAATAAATAATCGTCACGGGGGGTATCCGAAAAGCGTCGAAGAAATCGTGCACCAAGAGTTCATGGAGGAAAAGGGAAAAAATGATGAGACGACGAAGAGCTCTGGCGCAGAAAAAGCGCATTTTACACTTTATTTTTCAACGCCTGCGTCATATTTTTTTTCTCCTTCTGCTTTGGTCCTTTTTATTATTCTATCAGGTCTTTAACTGACAACTTTACAAAAACGACTCTTTTTCATTTATTTATTTTTTATGAATCTTACAACGGTGTAATTATAATTTACGATATTTCACGTCGAGAAAGAAGGCGTATTCTTTTATCATGAGAAATGAAAAGCATAGTAAAAAGATCATATCATCAGGAGAATAAAAATTAAATCTCATTGACACTATATTTTTGGCGATATGTTTTGTGTGTCGATTAAACACGAAAAAGATATTTTATCATATCGCAGTTTGAAATGTAATTCGAAGGAACGTTAAGCTTTTGACGTCGCCGAACGGTCTTCATATCACTTAGTATTTTATATATTCGACAAGTTCAACTGACTTCTGCTGTATGTGTATTGGTGACCCTAATCATAAAAAAATATCGTAAAACGATAATGGCAAGTTCATATAAGTGCAAAAATTTGCTGAAATTTTTTTTTTCCACTCCCTTTGTCACAAAAGTGTTTGCGTACTTTTGGAGTGGATAAAAATAGAAAAAAAAAAACGACCAATAACAACATAATAATGCATGACGAATACGTGGTCTTCTCGATGTTCTCGAATTGACGGTAGTTTAGTCGCAAAAACTTTAGCCACAGAGCAGAACAACGGAACGAAAAGGCCAGCGAGGTATAAGCATATGACAAGATCACACAGTGGTAACGGATCGTGCTTCTGGTCAGACCTAGCCAGATATAGAGGCAGAGGGGGAGAAAGAGAGAGAGAGAGAGAGAGAGAGCGAGAAGGAAAGCAGAGAGGGAAGAAGAGACCAAAGTGTATTAGTTGTCATAGCTCAGTTATGTCCATGGAAAATTTCATGAGTGTACGAAGACAACAGCTGCAAGCACAAAGCTGCTAAAATATTGAAGAGGATAAGTGGGCTTGCACGCGTGCCCAAGAGAATGCTCCCGATAGAGGAAGTACGAGAGATAGTTGGTGTATGCGTGCGACAAAACTCGTAGAAGACAGAGAGGGATTGTACTCTGTTCTATGCATAGATATATTGTACACACATAAGTTTGATGGAATCAACCCTTTCGGTAGTTGCGAGCTGGATGGAGGTGGATAATCGATGGCATATAGGACGTTGGTACCAACAATGTGCCTCGAAGCACATCGCAATAGTGCTATATATAGTCTCAATTCTATGTGTCTATAAACGATCGACATTGCGAGGGGGCAAACGCCACGTATTACATGATACAACCAACCACGTACATTCGTAGTATGTCTGTACCACCCAGATGACCTGATGAATGACATGGAAGTGACCGATGAATCCCTCGAACATGAACTCCGTATCTCGGAATTAATTTTCTTAAATTTATCTCACTACTTTTCTCGACAACGTGGCCGGTTCTAAAAACATCCAGTTTTTTTTTAATATTTTTTTTTCCCTATTATTTTATGATCAGTGGTTGAGTTACAATACTGGATTGAGAATCGATTGAAAAACATTTGAATTTCGCATATCACCCGAGTCATTTTCCAAATAAAATGAAGTTGTAGTTGTATATCTAAATCACTTACATCCGTTTTTCTGAATGAGAAGAGTTATTTTTCAATAAACATTCTTTGTACAACAAAAAACATTCAAACTCACCGGAGTTAATGTAAGTCAAAAGTCAAAGTGTTCGCGGATACCACAAACCTATGTGAAATTTTTCCTCAATCGTTCAATCAAACTTTCATTAAATCCCCTGCGATTCTGATCACTGCATACAATTCTCATTTTTTGTTCACTGTCATCCTTGATATTGTTGCCCTCATCTACCTTTTTTCATCCTCCCTATCATTTCCAGCCAACTAATCAAATTTCTCGTAAATCAATGATGGGTTATTTTTGATCCTTCTGAATGTTTCTTCTCATTCTACACGAGTCATCTCATTTTCAGGTCAATATTTTCCTTCTCGACTAAATTGGTTACTATTCAAAAATACTGAAGGTCCACGTTATCTGTAAAAAATCACCAGATAGAGAGAGAGAGAGAGGGAGAAAGAGGAAATACGGAAAAATAAGTAATGAACAGAAACAGAGAGCAAAATATGCTGCTGTGAAGAAGAGATTTCCTGCGTTGGAACATGGTGGATCTCATTAAGGTGACAAATTAATTTTGCTTCTGTGAGATGGCCATCGAAAGGCAAAAACACTACATCGACAAAATGGCATTGCTATAAAGCCCGCCGAGAGGTTCACAGAAAACGAGATAAGAGCTTCATGTATAACGCTTACAAATAGTGACTTTTGTGTCGAGCACTTGAGCGAAATTGGCGGAAAGAAATGATGATAATAGTATATTATTATATATAGTATAGAGAAAAGCGAAAAAGGAGCATAGCACAAACCTGTACTCTTGCCACCTATCCTACTATATTTCTCTTTCATTTTCGGATCCCGTATTCCGACAAAACGGAATTGCGTGTCGAGAGAAAGAGAGAGACAGAGAGCGAAAGAAAGAGAGGCCCTGTCGGGAAACTCTCGTCTCGTCGCTTTATATCTTCCTCTCACCGGATGAGACCAATACTTTTTATAGACTCGCTTGCACACACCCGTATTCTCATTCGTTCACTCTCTATCTAACTTTGCTTCCTCATTCTTTTTTAACTGTCCTCTCTTATAGAGCACGAGCCCTCTGCTTTGCACGCGTTTTACTCGCAACACGTCCGGTGACTGATTAAGCTGAAAGCTAGCTATGCACGTTCGTCGAGTGCTTGATGCAAATAGCCAGCCTCTATTTTTCTAATGCCGCGTCAAATTATCGTGAGACTTATTTCACATCAGGGGACGCCTGCGGTAATGAAAAAAAAAATTGTTTGTAGCATCGACACGACTCAAGATTCATTGTGACTTTTTTCTAGGTGAAAAAATCCATCTCATCCCTTAATGAAATTTCAGTCCATCGAAGGGATCCTTTGTAGAATTCTGCAATAATGACCCCATATTGGGAAGAAGAACTTGACGAAGATCATTCATAAGTCCTTTCAGAATATAAATAGGGTGAGTGCACCAGTAAATGAACATTTCACGCAAAGTATATCTGTATATAGTAATTTTAACACGAGTGTTAATTTACTGGTGCTGAATGTTAAGCGTTCATTCACTGGTGCACGTACCCTAGGCACGGCAGAACCCAATGCATGAAAATACAATTTACAAAGAAATTCTTCTGATTGTTGGTTAAAAAAAAAAGGTATTTAATATAAATGTCCAAGAGACGTTGACAATGATGTCAAAATTCGAAGCGATTAATCTCGATAAATAAAATGAAGAGCTAACTTAATGTGCGTTTGCATCCGAGAACTTGTAGGATTAATTAAATTTTTCATCAGCTGCTTTTATAAACATTTTAACGCCTGATGTGTGCGCTTCTCGATTCGCATACTCGATCTTTTTCAGCTCTCTATGCTCCTCCTCCTTTATGTCTCTTTCGTTATTTTATCTCTTGTTGTAGCTACATCTTATCTTTTGCTCCGATCTACCAACAATACACATTCTGCTCAGCTGTCATATTATATACAGTTATGACTTTTCCAAGAGTTCAGCGGATTAAAGCCTGAAAAGCCATTTAATACATATACGTACTCGACCAAAGTACACACAATTTCCTCGAGAGAATTTCCTCCTTTTTCTCATACAGCTTGTACTCATCTCGCTCGTGCTCAGCTCGTTCGTTTCCACTTTTCTCTCGCCGGGTGACGTAAAACCCAGCGACAAATTGCCACTCGTGTGTTTACGTTAAGTCGTTTAAGTGTACATATCTCGGGACATATGAGAAAAAGGAGAATTCACAGCATTACGTGCAGAGTTTACAGTATATAGTACGAGGGAGAAGGTGTTGGAACGCGAAACTGCCGAGAATCTCGTAAAAGGCTCGGTAGATAGGAATCACGAATTCTACGAGCAGTGAATACTTCATTGCCGTCATAAGTCAGCATTTGGATACTGCTGATGCCCATCAGCTTCGATATATTCTGCATGAAAGCGTCTTAGAGTCGAAAATCGCGTAACTGAATTTTCCTGCCAAAGATAAAATAATATTTCTGAATAAAACATTTTTGTTTTTCTAAGTATATTTTTGCTTAATTTTAATAAATCTTCATATTTAAATAAATTTCGTTGCCGTTCGATCTGAGTTAATCTTTAAACTCAAATTTAATTTTTGTATCGTTAATAATTTAATTTCGTGTGAGTTGAATAATAATTAATTATAAATTACTCTATAGCTTTTTTGACTTTATCGAATACACTCATCTCTGATATACTTGGACTCATAATTACTCTCACGGTAATATACAATTTTCCAAATTAATTTGCATCGTGTCTGGAAATGTTTCAATTTGAAATCCCGACGTAATTTGCATATCATTGAGAGTGAATGGGTGGAGGATGGATACCATTGTCAACGCGTGGGACAAACCGCAAATGTGCGAATATATGTATCGAGGAAAAAACATTACATAGATATCAGTTTCTGTGTATCTATAATACCGCAGATTTCAAACGTCATAGATTTACCACTAGTTGTAATTGATGGGTTAGTGTCATAATATTAATTATCAAAGGTAAATTACATGTAGCAGGCATATAAATATATATATGTATATAATACCAATAGACATTCATATATATATATATATATATATATATATATGTATGAGTCTATTGGTACTGTAAATTGGAGTATATCCTAAAATTTGTAATTTGTATATCTGACTGTATAGCACACGAGTAAAGCCACATAAACACGCAACAATAGCCATTGCGGTCACGATGGTCGTTTTGGTTGTCCACGACATCGGACAGCCATTCATTATAATGCAATGGGACATGTATCGCACATACATACATTCCCGTTGAACTATTGGACTATTATTTATCGGCATGCACTCTACATGGACAATGTAGCCTGATCGATTTAACGTTCGTACGAGAATGACGAGCTTCGACTATTCCATTTCATTTTCAATTGAGTATCCCCTCCCCCACTCGCGGAACTCGTTGACGCGGTTTCGCCACAAATACTTGACTGTACTCTAATCCCCTGCGTCACTTCACTGACCGTGCATCGATCGATGCTTGAAACTATTAAGCCCGATTTCAACAATTGTGTTATATCGTATAAGAGGATGTATTATTTATCATGAGAGACAGCAGCATCTCAATAATGAAAAAAAAATCCCTTCTGCTATTTCAAACATGCAAGACATTGCATTAAAAATCTGCACAGACACCAAAAAGAATTTTTTCTTGAAAAAATCTCACACTTAATTGATTGTATTGCTTTAATTTGAAAAAAATATGTAACGAAAAACACTCTATGAGTTGAAAATTTTCTAATACGTAATATAAAAAATTCTTTGGATACGGTTAAAATGTGATATCTACGAACTGAAATTTCATACACGTTCCCGCGAGGATCGACTTCGAACTAACCAATTGCACCCCCTCCATCTTTTTTCCTACTCAACCCCCATGTTCCCTCTCGTAACCCAACACCATTCTCGAAAAGTTCTGCTCCACCACGCTACTCGCTACACGCTACGAGCTCGAATCTAGATGTACGTGGGTGGCAAATAATATGCCAAACAGGGGGAATGGTATATAATATGCCAATAATCTGAAACAGAGAAGAGGGTAAAAACCTCTTTCTATTGTGGTAAGAAGTAACCCTTCGTCAAAGTCACATTCTCCAGGCTTCGCTCTCCATTGCAATATCCTTCGTTAAGATTAGAAATTGAGCCAAACAACGAGTTTTTTTTTTCATCCCTTGGCTCTTGTCGTCTTTTACAACAGATATTTTTACGTTTGTTTTGACAGATATTTTTTACTGAATTTGTATCGCTGAGAACTCTTTTAGCATCAATTAAATGCCTCATGAACAATAACGATAGTAAATTAATTATGTAAATAAATAATACGTTAATTGATGCAAGAATTGAATGACGATGAAAATTGGTGAGTAAAAAAATTATGCAACACTTTCAATTTGTGCAATTGAAGCAATTTTTTTGCAATAAAATTTTATCCTACAGTCGTTCATCGACCTTTTTTCATCACCTTTAGCAAGTCGCAGCAGTGAGAGCTTCGAACTTTGAGTGAATAAAGCCCTTGCTTATCTCATCCCCGACGACTTGTCGCCTCTCTCACCGAATCTGTAAACAAAACGTGAGGGTGAACGAACCAGCTCTCACTCCCTCAACTCACGTCCCTTAAATAATACGAGAAAGCTCTTCTCCATTGCGAAGAGCGTCACTCTCATGTCTGGTTAACAGTGAGAGAGGGCTGCATGTACAGTGTACAGCGAGAGAGTTTTTAGCCGGTGCCCTTGTAAAAAAAAAAGCCATTCTAAAAAAAAAAAATTAAAAGAAATATATCTAGTCGTCAACGAGACAAACGTCAGGCAAAAACAATGGAGATGTAGGGAAAAGGATGATGAGAGTGGAAGGGATATTGAGCTTGATGGAAAAATGAAAGGAAAAGACGCGCCTTGTACGAATGAAGAGAAATGCTTCATTCTTCCGTCTTTTGGATACATTGTCAGGACAATAATACCGAATGGACATATACACATGTATATATAAAAAAAAAGGCTGAGAGCATTCAACGAGCAAAAATAAAAGTAGCCATGAGAAAAGAGTGGCCTTTGCCTCTGTGGAATGTCATATTCTAGGCCTCGTTATCCGTACTTCCAACTCGTCTCTCTATTTTTCCATCTCTTGGCGATTTAGTGGGGGTGGACCTAGACACAAGAAAGTCCAAGTGCGCAGTCTCACAATGACTGTTCTATCGACACACACACACACACACATATATATATATATATTAAAATACAGTACCCTAGCTAGATACGAGCGTCTTATTCGAATGCCGTTTTTCGTCTCGACCTACGCGAGCACCATCACCGGGGTGGCGCACTGCTGTCATCACCAAGGGTAGAGGGGCCTAAAAGAGGGTGACCGGGGGTGAGTTTACAAAGGGATGAAGAAATGGGTGGTTATGCCGAAGCGACTAACGGAGACATACTCACATATATATCCACATATATATATAAAGCGAGGTGCGCGCACGCCGACAAGTTCAGTCGTCCACCGCGTGCCGAGTCGCGAGCATCTCCCGCATCGAGAATCTGATACTCTCTGTTATCCTCTCTGTCTCTCGATCTTTCTACATTCTTGATTTCTTTTTTCTCAACGCATTTTCCCGCTCGCCCCAGGCAATAAGGAAATAAAATTCATTACAATTTCTCCTTTACCTTCATTTAAATTTTTTTATCTCACGATTCTGACGACAATTTCTTGCAGCATCAGAGAAATTCCTATTTGAATCCTTGCGCAATGAAGGATTCCTAAATACCTCGACAAATGTACAAATGACGTAGAATCATTATTCTTTTTTAAATAAATAATGCAATTGAAACAAATTGTCTGGAAATATTCGGGAAATTTTTTGGTTTTCAATCGTTTCGCGGTCGACGACTGCGTGTAAGAAATTATATCCTCGCATGTACAATATTGCGGTGTGCTTTGGAAAAAATTTACCTCATATTACTTATTTTTACTTACTAACATGCCCGTTCGTAGATTTATTATTATTGAAGAGTGACGAACAGTGGAGAGGAAAAAAAAAATACTCTTTTTAAAACGTGATCTGATGCATCTTAATTTTATCATTTATTCTCATTCGTCAAAGGTATCACGAGTGAGTGCAGGTGAACATTTCGGAATGTCAATGATAAAGCTCCTGGTCACCGGTTTTTCTGCATGGCAATGCCAGCGAGATGTGACCGGTGACGAGCGTGATCCGGTGTGAGATTGAAAGTGAGGAAAAACGAATTATGCGATCTGACGATGAAGCTGAAAATCTGCGCTATCCTGCTTCTCGGTTCTCTACGAATTTCCAAAAGCCTCGAAAGTAAGCCACGATTTAAAAAAAAAAAACAAATTACTTGTTTCAGCCAATAGAAATAATGACTTATCAAAAGATATAAAACATTCCTCTCTGGGCATCTGTCTATTTTTCAAATTACTTCAAATTTGCAAAATTATTCTATTATAGAATTATTTGATGTGGTTTGGAAATATTTTATCGTTCTTGACGCGATAATAAGCGAGCATTGAACTCACTTTTCGCCCATTTATTACATGCAATATCATAAAAAGCAATTGTGAAATGAAATAATTAAATTTTATCAATATTTTTGCTTGTTATTGTGCTTGCGTATTTTTATTTATATATAAATAAAATATAGCAGCACGAGTATACGTTCGATTGGATGAATGTGACCTCGAAATGCAGAATAGAGTGGATAATTTTTATTCCTGGAAATTCCATTTTTTTTTTATTTTGCTACAAAAACGATTGATTTTTCTATTTGTACGCCATAAAAAATCTAGCATCGAATACTTTTATGATCGATAATATTAGCAGCCATAAAACCTACATGAATATATATGTAAATACTTAAGATTTTGTCGACAACTATAGCCCAATTATATTCAACTTGTACTCCTGATATAGTTCATATATTTGGTATGTAAAAATACAAAATATATAGGCAAACGGTATGCCCTCAAAATCACTTTCCCAGATAGAAATATATAGGGTGATATATCCGTTGAAGCTTATATAATTTCGCACACAGTCTCGTATAATTAATTCAGACTTTAGCTCGAACGCTTGCATTGCAATATGCTTGATACTTGAGAGCTTGAATTATAATTATCATAAAATGGTCGCATGAGTACTTATCGTAAAATGCATTCGAATAACAAAAGTTATATTTTCTGAAGAGTTCTGAAGATTAGACATTGAGTTCTAAATATGATCAATCAATTAATACATTTCAATTATCAGCCCTTTTTCCGATACCGTAAATATTTGACCGTATCTTAAGTTTTTAAATACTTTTCTTCCAATCAAATATTAAAATTAATCAAAAAGATCATTTGAATAATAAAATAAAAAATAACTTGATTTGACCGATAAAATTGGTAGAATTTCATCAATAAACTTTCGCATTATTTCTGGTATCAACGTGATATTAACTCAAGTCCTGAAGGAAACTAAAAGGAGGATCGTTTCTTCGACGTAGGGACTTTGCGATTGATAGTAAAATATATATGCCTTCCCGATGTGCACAGCGGCCAATAAAGTAACGGATTGTCTTACACGAGAGAGCGATAGACTCTCAATCCGCGCGGAGAAGAGTACAAGGAGCATAGTTGGTTCGGTAAAACGGCCGTATGGGACTAAAGCTCCGCACTCTTTCCTAACATAAGTAAGAGAGCTCGCTGACTGATACACGACGTTAAACTCCCGTTTGCGTCGTTAAGACCGACTTTACGATTCACGTCGTATATACTCGCACACGGTTTGCATGCTGGTGTGCATTCGTGCACACACACACATATATATATATGCATATGTACCGAGAGATGTTCGACGTCTAAATATAAACCTTCGGCCTTTTGCCCCCCTGCAGTCACCACCCACGCACATTTTATACGATACCGTAGACCTTCATGTGATACCTTCATGTACTCGTAGATTTTTCCATTTTGCAAGGACCGAATCCCAATTTTTTCCTATTGAAACTTATAAAAAAACGTATTTTTAACTAACACAGCCTGTCTTGGACTCGTGTGAAGCTCGTAATTATTTTGAGAAAGTATTTACACACGAGTATAAATGGTAACACGAAGAATTAATTAAAAAAATTAACTGAAGAATTTTTGAGAATTTTTACAACATAATTGAATGTTTTTGATCAAGAGATTCCAGCTCATAGCAATTGATCAAGAATTTTACTAGATGGCTTTTCACTCTGGCGTGAAATGCATGTCGGCAATAGATTTGCCAAGGAAGATCCGCTTTCCTTAAAATAATAAAATTAACTTTCACATCAATGGAAACGATCGTCTCATGTGAAGGATTTATTAGGATGGGTTAAAATAATGAAGAATACACTGAGATTTTTGTTTTCAATGGTAAAAAGTGTCGGGCTCGAGAGAGGACGAGGACGAGGCCGAGGAGGACGACGATTCGAGTTATCACGTCGAGGAATACGACTACGAGGACTATGGAAGTGCAACAGTCGCCAGTGATGTTGATCTTATTTCCGGTGGTTCATTGCCGATGTTTCTCGCCGAGCCGATCGACTCCTTCGTCGTCAAGGGTCGTCCAGCAACGCTTCACTGTCAAGCTGCCCATGCTCTACAGGTATTTTCAACCAAAATATTAAATAAATAGCAAATTAAACTAAAAAAAAAAATGGCCTCCTGATATATGTCAGACAAAATTAATTACGCAAAAATAAACGAAATGTGCAGGTTTATTTTCGTTGCAATGGTGTACGACAC